>JAKTQK010000002.1:600000-1076280 GCA_030558855.1 Blastobotrys indianensis
TTAAGATCACTGTCTCAAAGGTGTACCCTATAGAGCAAGTTGCTCAAGCGTTCTCTGATCTGGAAAGCGGTACGACTACCGGTAAACTCTTAATCAAAATAACATAACCTGTAGTCATGTAAACACCAACTGTCAATTGAAATTGTGGATGCAGGTCCAGCCGCATCGATAGACTCGTGTTATATAGTGCGCGCTCGCAGCCACGAAACCACCCTCACTCAACCATGTCCAAGGCAGCGAGGGCGATAGGCGAGGATGTGTGGAAGAATAAAGTCGATAAAGTGGTAAGCACATTTATCATACAAATCCCGAAAAAAACTAACAAAAAAAAAAGAATGCAGAGATTCTGACGTTGTCGTATGGTGCCATTGTGGCCCAGCTGTGCAAGGATTTCGAAGGCGACTACAGCGCAGTGAATAAACAGCTCGACAAGATGGGATACAACATTGGTCTCCGTCTGATCGAAGATTTCCTAGCCAGATCGAATACTGGACGATGTATAAACTTCCGTGACACAGCAGAGACCATCTCCAAAGTCGGATTCAAAATGTTTCTCAACATTACGCCCACAATCGACAATTGGACCGCAGACAGCAAGCAATTCTCGCTCATATTCGAAGAAAACCCGCTAGCTGATTTTGTCGAATTGCCAGACGACGGGAGAGCACACAAGGAGCTGTGGTACAGCAATATTCTCGCAGGCGTGCTGCGTGGGGCCCTCGAGATGGTGCAGCTCGAAGTGGAGACGGAGTTTGTGCAGGATATACTACAAGGCAGTGACTGTACGGAGCTGAGGGTCAAGCTGATCAAGGTCCTTGAGGACGAGATCCCGGCAGGCGAGGACTATTAATAATGAGATCATGATAATTAGAAAATAATACACAAAACAAATAAACAAAAAATGATTATAAAAGAATGAAACAAGAAATCATGCAATATTTTTTTCCCCTTCCCCTCTGTTTAGCTCGCAAGGTTAGTAGTTATCGAATGTTTTTTTTCTATTCAAATGTACCTTCTCGCTTAGACCTTGTTTCGAGGATTCGGCGTGATACTTCAGACTGGAACTGTCGTTGTGATGAGGCCGTGCCGTTGGGTGTGCCGCCAATCTTGATCGGCTCGCCAGGCGAATTGGCCACACTGACTTCTGGATAAGGTCCCGTCGAGAAGAGCGGCATATTGGCCAAATCAGACTCTGAGCCGACGCGCGACATGCCATCAGATTGCGACCGTGACGACATGCTCGAGTCTCGTCGCTTGAGCCGCTCACGAATCGTGGCCTGTCGCGCCTGCTCGGCCAATTCATCATCAGCGTCGGCAGGAGGCGGCGCCATGGCGCTCTGGAAACCGTGCTTGCCGAAATCAGGGAACAGCTCGGGCCCAATGCTATTAACGAGCTGCGTCACATCGACGACCAGCTCCTGTCGCGTTCGTCGTAGCTTCACAACCGTGTTTTTCTGTGCCGGATTCAATGCAAGTGCCAGCGGCTTTAGAGATTTGAAAATGTCCATGCCGGTTTCACCGGTTAATAGTGCAGCAACTGAGAGAAGAGGCAGGATGATGTACCCGGCAAGCACAACGCTGATAAAACTTTTCAAAGTGGGCTGCACGAGCTCGTGGCGCCATGCGATAAATGCAAACAAGAACGCATAAAGCGAGTAGAGCAGTGGCGTTACGGCCATTGCAACTAGAAGCTTCCATGTGGCCAGCACATCTCGTGCAGCAATCTTGACTGTCGACCCGGCTAGCGCCTCCTTTGCCTTCTTTCGAGAAATAGCCTTGGTCAAAATGAACACTGGAGCGAACAAAATCAGCCCCGGGAGCGATCCAATGAGTAAGAAAAGCAGCTTGATTGACCGGTAAATCAACTTGAAAATGACCTTCTCCGGCGAAAGAGATGTGGTCTCAACCTGATGGTCCTTGATTCCCAAATTCTTCAGTTGCTTGTTATAAGCAGCCACTTCATTCTGCAGCCGGATAATCTCGGGGTCTTCTTTATAAGTGTCGTAGCCTTTCAAAAGTCTTCGGTTCAATTCAACAATCATAGAGAGCGGCATCTTCTTGCCAGCCGGGCGGTAAAGCCGTCGTGCGGCTTGGATGAGCATCAAAGTATCGTAATCTGGGCACTGCATTGTCACAGCTCCCAAAGAGTCGGATATGGAGTCGAGGGCTTCCTTTACTGCTGCTCGCTTTGCATCGCCGCCTTTTTTATACTGTTCAACGAGATTAGGAGAGATTTCAAGCGGAGTTCCAAACTCAATGACCGCTCTAGACCTAAACTTGTGGGCATGGAAGTAGTTCATACCACAGGGCACAATCTTCAGTCCACAATCAGGATGATCAGCCAATGCACCCAATGCCATAATGGCCACACCAGCTTTCAAGGGCAAGAGCTCAGTTCTATCGTGAGAGCCGCCTTCAGGAAAGATGCCAATGCAGCCACCTTTGCTCAGGTGAGTAAATACACGGTTGTACATGTAACTCTGATTGATATGAGGAGCAGTCTTGTAAATAGTGCCTTCCTCGAGAAGTTTCAAAGCTTTGCTACCTTTGAATTCCTTTCGCAGGATGAGTTCAGTATCGCTGACAATCTCCGCAATCTCGCCATTGCCTACACTCTTGGGCAAGCCAATCAACCCACGAACTTCCGCCTCTTTTGTAAACTTTGTACCTTCGCCAATAACCTTCAATGCATTTTGCGGGTCGAGACGAATTGTTCCCGTCGCTAGTTTCAAATTGTCCTGCGCTCGTGCCACCGGAATGGCAGAGGTCGCCTTTGCAAACATGTTAATAAACTTCCTTTTCAGCGAGTTTTCAGCAATCAAAAACGACACCCTGCGTCCTGCGCCATGCTTGACCCGTTGCATCAATATCATTGGGTCGACAAACTGGTTAGCGTGCGGTGCCCCTACGAAGATGACTGGGCCGTTCTTCGGGATTCTAAACGAGCCTCTCGAGGTAATTTCTCGGAAGAATAGGTCGAAGATGATGGTGAACACCCACAGCATGGTGTCGTACGTCCACGTCCACCATGTCAGCCGCTTGTCGATATCCTTCATTCCGTAGCTGGTGCCAATTGCAATTGGAGATGAAGCTAGGGTGCGGTCGTGTGAGTTTAAAAAGCGTCCAATTTCGCAACAATGCTAAGCCTGCAGCCGCCGCCCACCTCCGGCCACAGAGAGATTTTTTTTTTGGAGGGGCAAAGATTCGTGGTGTTGGGAGATCAGCCTCGCGCAATGCACAGGGTTGCTCTCACAGAATGTTCCAGCAGCGGTTGATTTGTTTGTTTGATAGACGCGCTGTTTTCTCCGAAGAAATGAATAAAGCAATAAAGAAAGAGATTTTAACACCGGTAGTGGTTTATATTATATCGAGGCCATGGGAGAGTTCATCTAGATATATACTTGTGGATTGCATAAACTTTCTCGTATACGTGAATCAGATTGCCGTCGCACATTTTCGTGCCTTCTGTGACTGATGCCGACGTACAGCCGGGCATGCGGATGCACGTATTTTTCTCGGCGAAAAGATGCGACGAGCTGAGTGAGTGTGCATATGCCTCGAAAAACTCGGAATGTGTTGATTAAATGTGTAGAGACCTAGAAGCTTGTGAAAAATTTCATTTCCGTTTGAAAACTCTGTCAGAATGCCGAGGACCGGTTCAAAGGTAAACGATCTTCGTGATACAAATATATCTCATGCTCCGCCGCCTCGAGGCAGCAGCAGCACGGCAAATAATTGTATCTGATTAATCTTATTGATTTTATCCGAGGCGATCAGGCTTAAGTTGCTGTATACCGCCGCGGGTGTAGCGACGGTTCCCGAAGAGTATCAACTCTTTAGTGAATCTCTTTAGCACATGCAATCCAGCCAGATGAGTGAACCCCGGAACGCTGCGCAAATAGCGAATAATTGTGCTTTACACAAGTGAGTTCTAGCACGCCGCAGCTGGGGTGGCACATGCCAGGGATGAGCTGATATACTGTACAGTACTAAGTGCCGATTTAAATTTAGGATCATATGATCTTATCCAGAATCGTTTATCTTATCTGCTAGGCGGATCTAATTCCATCGCTTCATACTACTCTTCCTGATCTATTACTCTGCCGATTGGTGCCTCCAATTCTGGAATTTTAGTCCCTGGGTTACAATATCTGGTCACGCTGTGAGACCACCTAAATAAATGGCCTCTACGCATTGGTGTTTCGATAATGCTTTGATAGTTACTACCTCATTTACTCTCGAAAAGGACAAAGGTGTACTTTTATAGCATACAGATCATAGCAGAATTGCGCTCAAGTTTTTGTTTGTGTTTTGTTCGTGCCTGACCACATGGGCGTGCAGCAACAGGCTTTATATTCGATCTGATCTGATCTGATCTAACGCATTAATCCTTTTTGAACGCTTTTTTCATAGTACAAGTGCAGTATGGATTGGTGCACTAAATAATATAGGACCGCCTGACAAGCTGATGATACGGTGCCGGGCGGTAAGATCATGGGCGACTTCAGAGCGAGAGTAAATATAGTACTATTTCGGAGACGAACAGAAATTACATGAGGCGTTCAAGAAGCCAGAGTAGGCACCAGGACCCGTTGTTCTGGTTCTTAATGGAAATATCTCTTCAATATCAAGGATCTGTGGAGAGTTGCGGGCGTAGACCAAGATCTCAAACTTCTCGACTGGTCTTTTATCACGACGGTGGATGGTGTACATCATGATGTACTAGTAGATGGAAGTTCCGATCGTCGATTCAGTCGAAAATGAATCTGATAGATGCACACCTACCATTACATGCACCTACCTTATCAAGTTGAGATCCTTAGAGAAAACCGGCACCGAGAGTGCTTACAACCAGGCTCATCATCATATCTGTAGAGCAAATCTTTTAGCAAGTATCCACATTGCAGATGCAGATTACCTCTGCAGCTTACTCTGTACTGCTTTTGCACTCTGCGGAGCCTACGTCCCGCCTGTAATTTCTCAGGAAGAAATGCGGCTTGAAGATATGTGGTTTTTGCAGATGGAAAAGAACCTAACGAACAGGGGTCCTGAATCAATGTCTCACCCTGTCCCAGATCTGGTGTATTTTTGCCAGATTTCGCGACGTGTCGCGTTCGAGGAATCGCTGAAATCTGTATCGCTTTCATATTCTCCCACGCGCGCTATTCATCGCAGAAATTAAAGATTTAGGAACAGAGCCGATCACCGATCTTGTTGCGGTGAAAGTGGTGTGGATTCGACATGTGGCCCTACCGCGCTGTGGTGCGACAGAATGGTGGGATGTGTGGACAATCATGAATTAGTGAACGGCGTCATAGCCATGGCAGTGGAAATAAGAGAAAAGTTCTATGAATTCTTTCGACTTCCCAATGTGCTGCTTGATACCTCATTTGACAGCTGGCGGAAGGATCTTGCATCCCAGTAAGTCCAGGGGTACCAAGTGTCATGCACGATTAAGCTGGATCTGATATGGATTCGAGATTACAAGGGTTTGACAACAAAAAGCATCTACATGCGCCACTGTCGGGTTAATGAGAGGGACCGATTGCAAGAGGTTCAGTTACCTTGTGGTACTAGTAGTACACGAGCGAATTATCCATCGTGATGCTGAGCATCGTTGAATCACAGATGTGGGGCCTAGACTGTTGGTCAACCTGCCGCGACACCTGACCAGACAGTTCTTTTCCATTCGACCACTAATTGGTATAAAGTAATTCGTACACGATATGATGGTGAAAAATTTCGGTAATTTTAAAAAGTAGATGTGGAAAGTGCAAGTATTTCTGCATGCAAATGCCGGCCCTCTCCTTGCATTTTTTTTTTTGACGCGATGCGCAGTCCAGCTGCCTGCATTACGTTAAGTACCTGTACTGTCATGAATCTGGTGCTTACCTCGTGCACAAGATCACGGTTAAAATGCTACGGTTGAAGCTCACTGCTTATTTTCCTCGCATCTTGATGATCCGGATCCGGTTCATGATTATTCATTTGTCGGCTGGTAAGATTAAGATATCGACATTCGACGATGATTACTGTGCGACGTCGACTTCACCGCCGCTCAAATCCACAGCTCGGGGGGTAACGCCGATCCCAAGCTTCTAGAGCCTTTGTAATACTAGCCGTGGAGCTTCCAGTTATTGGTGCATTCAAGTTCTTGTCATAAAGAGCAACTCCACTTTCCGAATCTCGAGAGCTCTTCCGATTATAAGGTTTGACGAACATTTTTAGCATCAGTAAAACCTTGTGTACTCGCCGAGAAAGAAGAAACTTCATAGTATTATCAATGCGTTATATGATCGTTTTACTGCGGCAATCGAAAATCGGCAAGTCCATGGCCCTTGCACATCGATATGCGGGATCTGAACACACATACGCCAGAGTATGACCGGAAAAGAAAGCTCAAAACAAACCTGGTTCCTGGTCCCTATATTGCCAAGTTCGCTGTAAATCTCACACTAATAAAATGGGCGTCGATTCCTGTCGTGAAAGGGACTGAACGGAAATTTTGTAGCCTTGGTTGACCTCTAGAATTATTTTGTTTGCTTCCCTCGATTTCTTGTCTGTCGCTCATTTCAACAAGTCCAGCTACTCGTCACTCCTTTTTCAGCATCGTTCAATTCGCTTCGTTTCTCGCTTTCCCTATTTTTGTTTATTCTGTGGCCTCTTTTTAATTTTAAGTTTACCAATTTGGTGCGGAGATATTCGCAAGATTAGACTCATCTAATTCGGCAGCGCGTCATCTTGAACTTTCCTATACCATCTAAACACACCGTCTCGACAAGGAAGGTGCAGCTCGTCTTTTGCACGACTAAATTTTTTGCTCAAGCCTTATTTGCTTCAATCTCAAAATCAATCTGGTGCGGAGTAAAGGAGACGTGTCGTTCGACTAGAGTCTAACAAGCGACATTTGAGTCTAATTGTTTTTTTTCATCGTTTTCTCGCCAAGGCAGTAAGATTGAAATATACTGCTTCTGGATCTCATCTTAGTAGTTTCCAATTGCGGGTTTTTCTCAAGAGCGCAATACACTCCAGTCAAACAACTTTATACGCTTTTCGGACGACACAATATCATTTCTAACAGCAAGCTGTCAGCACTGCCTAAATTGTGGACTCTTAATATTCTCTGCGACTGGTGTGTATAAAAACCTCCTCAGAGCCATTTTACGATCTCTCCATCTTATTGCTTCTTTCCAATACCCTCCAACCTGTAAGAATCAACATCTCTGATCGCTCGACAAACGTCTCTTTACACACTGGCTATCTGACAGATTTTTACTCCTTTCCTGATCACAGATTATCCTTTCTTTCTGTGTGTGTCGGAAGTGATTTTTCTCCGCTACTATTTTGCTTGTTCTTTACGTTTAAGGAACCGAAAACACGCGACGTCTTAGACGCCCTAAGACATTCTTTATCTGAGCAAGACCCCGTCGACCTGGTTTGTTCGACATCCATCAAGAACACTTGACGTCCGAGAACTTGGGTTTGAGAGATATATATTAAGTGCTGGAAGTTCTTTTATTTTTTGACTTTGCTTGGCATCTCCATTTTTTTGTTCGCTGTGCACTCAAAAAAAAATGTCAAATACGAAACAGTATGTGCATGATAGCCACACCTGGACCCTGGTTCAGGGTCTCCCCTTGTCTTAGGCATGGAAAAAGTTCGCTAACAATCATTAGACTACCGCCTATACAAACGTTTTCTGTGCACCATGATGGCGCAAATGGCGCTCCGTGGGACACTACAAGTGCTCAGGTGAGCAGTATAGTTCGTGGAAATATGAACGGGACACTCACAAATGGATCTTCGGTGCCTGGATCATCCACCGGCGGGCTGGAATATGCTGGTGCACCTCCTTCTGCTCCATCTTCAGCACCCTCATCCGCTGTATCTGGTAATGACTCTGGTTATGAGGACCAGGGAAAGCTATGGGGCTCTGGTTCAAGCAAGAGACCCCCGAGCCCTCCAACTACTGGCGCGGAAGGGCTTGAAGAACTTTCCAGCGCGGCTAGACATCTTCAGAATGAGTCTGCAGTCAAGAACAGTACTAACGGTCGAACGTCTCCTAATGATGAGAAAGATTCCACGCTTAGCTCTACGAGCCAGCCAGGTGTATTCCCGCCCACGCCTACGAATACAAGCTTGGACTACCCGCAAGCTAATGGAACCACAACAAATGGTCATACCAATGGCCATTCAAATGGCCATATTAACGGACAAGGCAATGGCAATGCCAACGGGCATGTGAATGGACATGCTAATGGGCATGCTAATGGGCATGCCAATGGCCACACAAACGGGCATACTAACGGCCATACGAATGGTCATACAAACGGTCAGAGCAACGGCCACAATACTCTACAAGATCAGCAAGCAATGATTTCTAATATGGCGTACCAGCCTCATTTGTCCACTATGGATCATAATGCCTACTATGGCCATCCACTGGGTTACGCACAACCTCAGCAGGCAAACCCGTTTGCTACGCCTTTGCCGATGGGCCCACCGGCACCGGGAAGACAGATTTTCGGGTTGCCATCAAATGAATACTCTGGTGTTGTTGGCCAGCTTTTTGAAGCAGCTGGGTATATTTCTAACTTTGCTACTGGGCTGCAGTCTGGTAGAAGTGACTGTTCAGTAGAGCTGCTCGCCGACATGCGAAATCGGTCGCAGGCACTTTATCAGCTATTGGATAGCTGGTACAGCCAGTGGTATCGACAGCAGCAATCACAACATTATAACGGGACATCTCAGCAGTATGGCCAGATGGTCAGGCACCAGTCGATGCCTGCGATTTCGGTATATGCGAACAATGGCAGCACTTACACGCCACAGCAACCCACGTATGGTTCCACAGCTCAAAAGCGGTCGCTAGACGGCTACGAAGATGAACCACGGCGAACGCCAAAGAAGCGGTCGCGACAAAATTCGGGCGAAATTACTCGGTGCCGACAATGTGGCATGACCGAGACGCCCGAATGGCGACGTGGTCCGGAAGGCGCAAGAACTTTGTGCAATGCGTGTGGACTATTTCATGCCAAGCTTGTCAAGAAGAAGGGCGAAGCACAAGCAGCAGAGATTTTCCGCCAGAAGCGAGAACCCAAAGTGGAGCAAATGCTAGCTCAAGATGCGCGAATAGCAGCTGTGAATGCCGCAGCTAGAGCAGCGCAGCAGCAGCAGCAGTCAATGCCTTACAATACGACGTATATGCACTCGCAACCCATTCCACCTCCGCAGTAGGAGATGCCACTATTATAGTACGAAGACCCATGAAAGGATGCTTTTTTTTCAATGTTTTGAGGGGGGAGGAGACGTGATTAATAATTTTTTTTTGAATGAAACGTGTGATAGACTTTGTTTCTCTTTCCACCTGTGTTATCCCTTTTTATAATACACTAGACTTTAGAGCTAGTTTCTTGTTAATGAATTGAAGACAAATGAACGATTAGATATGTGAATTATGTGTCGATAGTTTGACCGCCGCACCCATTAAGCTTCTGGGGGCGCGCGCGCCATGGGTGAAAAAAGAGCCCCCAATCAAATTGCAGACAAATTATTCCAACGCACCAACACGACCGACGTATTGAGGTGTTCCCCACGACCTTTTTTTATTGCATAACACACATTCTTTTTGCATAATGGGACACAGCAATTTCGAGCTCCCTGCTCCTCGTATGTTTTTATGCTGGACGGATGGCGGTGGTGGCGGCGAGATGATGGGTTTTGACGATCTCGACACACTTTGACTCTCTGGAACTGGGTCGACGGCACGAACATCTGGGCATGCGATTTGATAGAAAATGGCATATCGGACAGATAAGTCTGTAAAACGACTGCAGTACCAACTCACTCGGCCGATCTGCGAGCAACTTGCGGAGTCGACAGACGTGATGCCTTGTTTTATCGAAGCGAAAACGACCAACATGTCCTCATTCGACACTATCAACTCGATGCTTCGTATCATTACTCGGCCGATCTTCAATAATTCCATGACCTCGATTATCCGACATTGCAATCCACCATTTCCCACACAATGAAAGTGCTAACCAACCTAGTATCCGAGCAGGAGATGAAGAAGAATGACATTCCACTCGTGTGGCGGGATCGGTGCTCGACGCTTTTAGTGGCACTCAACAAGTGCAGACGCGAGACCGCCTTTATGCCCTGGAAGTGCGTCGACGAGCGACACGTTTACGAAGAGTGCCAGTATGCCGATTTCCAGCGTCGTGTAAAGCTGCTGGAACAGCAGAAGCAGGAGCAGGAGCAGAAGAAGCAGTAATATTTTTTTTGTAACGATAATTTGTACCACGTTTTTTTATTGACTTTACGCTGATTTGGATATTTGCTTAATTAGGGCTGTTGGATCAAGTTAAGTCATGCCGCCTACCGTGCGGCGACGTAGTAGTTTCTCCGAATCCACCACCGATATATTCATAATTATTGACTAAAAGCGCACGAATTAGACATGCATTTTGTATATCTCTCCAAAGGCAAAATGGTGGTATGCGGTATTTCAAAAATTACAAGCGCGGACGCACCACCATGGTAAAGTGCCTCATTGTCGCTCTGTTCTACCAAACTCTCCATCGCGACAAGTGCACCGCCATGACCAGCGCCATGACGACCGCCGCCACGCCGGTCGGCATACACAACTCCGTGCAGTCATGGCGATGGCGGCTGTCATCGACATCCACACGCAACTACGAGTCGAACGTTCGCACGTCTATAGTCCCGTCGCGGCGGCTGGCGAAGCGCAGGAGGTACAGCAGCGGCAACGACACAACTTTTGAGGATAGTTGCAGCGACACTCCGGTATCTGTGAGCTCAGCATATACGGGGATGGACTCGGATATTGGATTAGACTACGATACGCAAGACGATAGCACCAGTAGCGGATACAGGGAGAAAAGCGGATATAGAGCCTCATATCGAGGTGGACTAGAAAACCAGCTGGATAATCTGGTGTTTGAGTTTATTGAGCACATAGGCAAAAGGGAACTGAAAATTGGGTCTGTATTTTTCAGCCCCGAGGACTTTGAGATGGCTGTATGGCTGTGGAACCTGGTCAAGTGGCAGGTGTCGACCTACGTGGTTAGCTCTAATCTAACAAAACTCAGCACAAGTTCGAAAATGGTGGCATCATGTCAAAATACCCAATGCAACTACAGAGTGAAACTAGTTCCGCACAAGGACTCAATGGGGGAACATGCTCCAATGTTTGTGGTGACAGAGAGTGAGCCTCATAGCTGGGACTGCCATGGCAGTAGCGACATGTATGCAAAGTACGCAGCGTCTATGGAAACTAGCGACTCGATAAAAGTTCATAGTGTACAGGGAAAATCAAGAGCCAAGCTTGATAAGAAGGAAAACGAGTATATGGATAGACTGCCTAGCAATGAGGACAAGAGCGCTCAGATTCTTACGATTCGGCGGCTCCAATATTTGCATCGAGCTGTTCCAGATGAATTGACTATTGGGTTGAAACGACAAGTAGTACAACGACTGTTTGAGATGTTGTTCCCTAGAAACGATGCGGCGCAGTTTGAGGAGATGAGCCGCCAAGCGTATGAAGAGTACCTGGATTTCGGCGACGACGAAGAGACTGACGATATGGGCGGTATGTATGTGCTGGCAGCGTATCTCAAGTCTGTTGACTCGGAGAGTAAAGTCAGTGTGTTTGTGGAAGAGCATGGCGACGGGCTCGCCGTATCCATCGCGCATGTTGAGGCCGAGCACTTGAAGTTCAAAAAGTCGAGTGAGACCGATATTGCAAGAATGCTTGTATTGATTGGGTATAAGCAAATGGTGTCGCATGACTCGCATCTGCGAGTTGAACGAGACGCTTTGAAGAGGTACGTGCTTAGGCAATTTAAAAGAGAAATGGGCGTATACAGCATTTCGAGGAAAAAAGTTGAGAAAGCGATTGAAACAATGCACGAGTTCCTGACTATGGATACTGGAATGAGTGTATTGTGTGACTTTTTGCATGTGGATCCTCCAAATCCAGTCATTGGGCTGTTGCCTTGCAAGCAGACTCCCGTCGACAGAACATCAAGCTCGTTAGCGGACACACCGTCTTTCGATGGGGCATCTTATCAAGAGCTGTTTGAAAAGCATTTTGGCTTTTCGGTCACTTCCATGCAGGCATGGACTAGTGCAGTACGGTATTTGGCCGGCACCCCGACACAGGGCATATTTGTGGCTACGAGCTCTATGCAGTCGACGGTCAATGGCACCCAGGGGCAATGGTACTTGCATGCAGAGCGTGCATTGCGCGAGACCGATAACAATTACGACTTTTATACGTGTAGTGCACACGATGCGCTCGGCAACCGGGTGCTTATTGCAGTTGCGTATATGCTGCCTGCGAGCTATTGCACATGGGCGACGTTTCTCAAGACGCTGAAATATCATTACAGCAGTGCGATGACTAAAGTTGAGTCATTTTGCTGTAATGGTGAAAACGGCGTTATTGGTGCTATAACAAAAACGTTCCCTGACCACAAGCTGCGCGTTTCTGTTCCGCATATCGAGCGCGCCATTGCGTCGGAGTATTCATACCACAAGTGGAAGTCATTAGATTGCAGAGATGTCAAGAATCCACGCGGTGCATTTTGGAACATGGTATATAGCACATCCGAGGATACCATGGCGCATGCCAGGAAACTGCTCAGCAACTTTCAAATTGCGTCTTATTATTTATCGCATCCGGAGTGGATTGCGAATGTCGACTCGCGAATCGTCGACATGTCGCGCCAGTCAGTGATTCCATTATCTACACGCTCCATACCGGTCATTTCGGCAATTCTCAAACTCTGCGACGACCATGTAATCGATACGTGCCGCGACTTTGGCGAGAACAACCCAAGCACCGACACGCCGCAGTCGCTGCGGCCGTTGCAACTGAGCCGCGGCTCAGAGCGGTGGCGCGGATTTTACCAACTAGATTTCGTATCGGGGCTCACTGTTCTAGCAAGAGAGCTGAATGGGTGTGTAGCGAAAAAACCGCATTGCCGAATAGCTGCCTAGTTTGTACTTTAATATTTATTCTAATGCATTTTTTTCTATTATACAGCTGGGCTCTCCCAGCGACGACGCGCAATTGAACAACACGAACAATAACAACACACGACACGGCATGGAGAACCCTCACGAGCAAGTGCACAACGCACTGCTTTCGCGAATCATCAACAACGTGGTAAGTCTTTTTTAACTCAAGCTCCAAAGCGTCTAACAAACTCAGGAGAAGCTAAATGAGGCGATTCTGGCCGTCAATTTGCAGTTGCAAGACGTGAATCGGGAGAATATGAACTTGGAGCTGCTGTCGCAAATGTGGGAGAACTACCAACGCAACGTGCGGTTCCATCTTGAATCTACAAACCAGGTTCAACCACCTATTGGTACTGGAAAGAGGGAGGAATCGTAGTCTGGAAGCGCTCTGGGGGGCACACCACGGAACTTGCAACACTCGTACTAATGAGCCCCGGAGATGGCACCGACTGCGAGTTTGCGCTCTTCGGTGATGAGCTACGATCAGACACGGGGCGCGAAATGTGATTCTTAGTTGATTCCACATTTTTCGTACAGCTCGGTAATCTCCTTATGCTCATGACAATTCGTCGCGCGGTACCTTGGCTATAGATTCGTTAGACCAATTGAGAATAAAATCACCGAGTAGCCGGAATCCATCACTTCACTTTGTTTCCCATCCACTGCCGAGTAGTTTAAACAAAAAAACTCTCATGTGAAATGGGATGCACCACGAGAACACAATAGATGCACACCACCGCCCATGATTTTTCCCTCTCTCTACGTGAGCCGTGCATATGTGTCTTCTGTCACCAAACCCGCACCTCGGCAGTGTGCCTTTGTAGCATTGCCTTGGAGCAGAGTACACCAGTAATTCCTAGAACCGGTAGATTTCTTAGAATACCAAAACATGTAAAGGAGACAAGGACTTGTCGGACATGCCCGCAACAACGCCCTGAGGGACAAAAAAATATTTATTCTAGGAATGCCATCTCCGAATTTGGGCCAAATCCCTCCTCGGCAAGTCCGAAAGCACACGAGCATGACGAGAAACGCCCGCTTGGGAATAAAGTCCCAACTGGGTGAAGCGCTCGGAAACACCCGAATAATGACGATCCCCCCGGGAGACTCTTTCCTCCATCGACCCTAGGGTCTTTTTTTTTACTGATCTGAGATGCTTGTTTGGGAATAGAA
Organism: Blastobotrys indianensis; assembly: GCA_030558855.1. Taxonomy (NCBI): domain Eukaryota; kingdom Fungi; phylum Ascomycota; class Dipodascomycetes; order Dipodascales; family Trichomonascaceae; genus Blastobotrys; species Blastobotrys indianensis. The sequence continues at coordinate 614,221 of JAKTQK010000002.1, forward strand.
ACCCGGCCGGTGACGACACTCAGGATCACAAGAATAATAATTTTTTGTTCTGTTCTTCAAACCTATGACGAGGTACCAGTAAGATGAAGGGAAAAAAGAGCACGAGGAATCCCCCATATGCGTAAATATGCCCAAGGTTTCGGCTTCAGTGACCTAGTTTGGAAACTCTTGAGTGGGAATACAAAGCGTTGTTGAACTTTATTGATCTTGGATGTTAGAGGGACCGATACACTGCATATCCTGTTCTTGGCCGAATTTATTCTATCACTTAGCCAGACACTTGCAACAGTATTGCTTGACTTGAAATAGTATTGCTTGATTTGAAATAGTATTGCTTAACTCAAAGTATTGCTTGACTTGCAATATAATAGTATTGCTTGCTGTCAATAGGATAATTTTTCAACAACCGCCTGTCTTGCCGTCCTGTTTCTGGACGGTCTGAGAGTCCCGACAAATCCTCCACAACTGTCCTAAACTGGAAGGCCATTCAGAACTAACTGTTGAGAAAATCCATGAAATCAGGGGCATAGAATGCGGAGGCCTTTTTTTATCTCTGACAAGGACACCTGCAACAGTTCCTATTTCTGTTTCTTCTCCAGAAAGATGTCCTAAAAGCGGTGCGGTGCCTGCTTTGTGCATTAGTACTTTTCATTATTTGTGGGCGCGATGCATGAGAAATCTCAGATACAACGCTTTTTCGGTACAGCGTAGTATTTGTGGAGGTGTATCATACAACCGTACAACGCACCAAAAACATCCCCTGTCCTCTTTCTAAACCTTATTGCAGATGATCTATAGCAGATATAGATTATGCACAATCGCATCGAAAAAGTGTAATCTTAACAGTTTGTGTTCAACTGGTGGTGTGGTCGTCCTAGAGGGCTGTTGATATTGGGGCTACATATTGCATCTCCCCTCGATACAACAGTAGAAATCAACTCTTTTGTGAGTTGCAAATACCTTGGGTATCTCAAAAAAGATGGATACCTGATCTTGTGTGCAAATCCGCGAGGTCTGAATGAGTTCCCAGCCAGCCGGGCCCAAGATTCTATACGACGAAGAAGCATGGAGCTGCCTAATTCAGCCGACCGTAAAATATTACGGACTGTGAGAGTTCATATCCCGGGAGAGGAGTTCCTGTTCGCTCTCGGTCAGACATTTTTTTTTCAAACAACTGAAGTATCTGATTATAAGACAGCCGCCAGTAATTTTCCTTCTATCGGTGAGACAGACAGACCTGTTTTTTCGCAAGGCGTAACTTTGAACGTGCACAAACGTTACAAACCCCATTGCTCTATCGAGATCGGTCAGCGCGGTCCTTGTAATAGCGAATCCCTTTAGCTTTCGACCATGCTTATTTGGTCAACCAAAGTGTGCCACGAAAAAGTATTACAGTCATTCATGTATAGCTTGGATACACACTCTCACACACATTTGCGGAGCGGAGCGTAAGTTTAAGCGGCCCGCAAACTGCCCATTGTGGACCGAGACCTGGAATTTATCCACAATCCACCTCCGAATTAGATCAAAACACCGAACACACGCAGCGAGGGGAATTCATGGCCCCGTTAATACGTTGGACTCTATGATTCCGTGCGTTTTGAGCCTTGACTCCGAATGTGTGCGTTGCCGCGATGAGGTTTTGCTTTGGCGGACCGATATGGGGAGACTAAACGCATCTCAGCTACGCCGTGTCCTTGAACAATCGGAATTCTCAGCCTCGTGAGCTGAGGTTGCTCTTCTCTGCAAGGCAAGTACCGGTACTGAAGACAGATATTATACGAATGACTTGCCCTGCATTGTTTTTTGTTGTAATTTCCCGCATTGTTAGCACCAACAGATACCCATTCCATAAATCTGCTTTTGCCATATAATATCAAGAATAAAAAGTTCTGAAGATTCTTCAAACTTTGTAGATCACTACGATTTCTCCACTTCATAGCTTCGGCCCTTCAAAAATTCCTCGTTGGCTCAACACATCCACCCTTCCGCACGTTAGGTTTCATTGTACCATCTTATTATTCCTCGTCCCCTCCCAGTTCCACCTATAGAGGATAAGGAGGGCCAACACCTCTTACGGTATTGTATTCAGAAATGAGACGCTGGTATCCAGATCCTGGAGATCTACGCTCTCCTCCTTTTTGTCCCCCACACGCTAGATGGTCCCGTAACTTTGGCTCGAAATGCCTCTTCCCCCGACCGGCCCTATCGCTCACGGCCGCCAGCCAAGATGATCTCTGCTTTATCGACCAATGCACTGCAATGATCCAGCTGCAGTGTCTCTCACACGACGCAAACACTGATCTGTCCTCGTGAAAAACGACTATCTTGTATTATCGTCGTCCAATTGGCTCGGTGTTAGAATCTATCCAACTCTTTCTAGAAAACCTTCATTTCATAGAGTGTGAAAGAGCAAGTCAAGAACACACCCAATAAACTGAATGTCCATTGCCAATCCCCCATTTACCCTCCTGTCACACCTCCAAAGTCACTCTCATACAAACGTCGCTGCATAGAAGCCCTTTCAACCAAAAAGTTCACGGCCCGGGTGGCGCCGCTGCTGCCCGCCTGCCCCACTCTCAGAAATCGGAATTGCGGGGTACACACCCATCACCATCGCCTCATGAGAGAAATCACGTTACTGCAAACGACGGGGGGGGAGAAGAACTGAAATCTTCGCTATCGGCGCCGCATCGCCTGCCTAATCGGGAATGGGCCGCTCCCATTGGGCAAGATATGTGAGTGAGCCGAAACGCTAAAACACAATTAATAAAGTAAAACCAATGAAATTTAAAGATAACTGCCAAATTGTGTTTCTCGGAGTCAAAACTATGCATCAACGGCTATAGATGCTATGATGCTAATCGTTTTGTCCGTCAAACGATAATGGATCGCACAAACGATAATCGATGTTTCCCTCTGCACTGTAACAGGGAATACAACACCATAACCAGTAGTAACAAACACAGGGTACCCATCCAGGACCCAACCCAGCGTAGCACAAAGCTCGGTGGGGGGTTCCTCCCGCAATTCCCTCCCCGCGCGCGCACGGAAGGGAACCCACTCCCCGAAATGTCTTCCAAAAAGCACGTTCAAAAAAGCAAACCTACGGAGAATTTCATCTTGTGAGGTTTCGCCGCGTGGTTTCTATGGGCGACGCACCTCCAGATATAAAGCCCGTGGAGAATCCACCATTCCTCTTAGAACCACTCTCCACATTTCATCAACTCTATACTAATAACATATCGACAGCAAATATGCTCGCCGTCTCACACTCTATCGTGGTGTCGACGTCCATCGACAACCCCGTCACACTCAAGCTCATCTCCTCTGCTTCTTGCACCGCGACTAAGAAGCTCTCGTCGCCGCCAGTGGTGTCGCTCCAAACTGTCATCCCCACAGACTTTACCGACATGTACACCCCAGACTTGCTCACCGACACAAACGCATTTGGCCGACCGCATTTCACAGACCGTCAGCTGGTCGACTGGCGAATCAACGACATTCGATCGCTGCTCATTGTCGACCGCCTGCGCCCCGAATGGCACGGCCAGTTGCCGCAGGTCGCCGAGCGCGGCTACCGAGTGCTCCATCTGCCGCTCGAATCATCCGACGAAGCCATCGTCAACACTCTAGTCTCTTCAGACATTTACAAGGAACACTCTTTCGACTACAAATTCTTGGTCCAGACCGCCCAGTATACCGTGGAGGCAGCCAAGCAGCGACGCATTATGAACAGTATCAACACCACGCTACCACTCACTAAGCCAGAATGGAGAAACATTATCGAAAACTACCTGCTCAACCTCGGGTGTGAGGCTCAGTGCCGACTCGACTATCGAAAGCTCTGCTCGCAAGTCAAGCGCCAGCGCCAGCAGGAGACTGACTCGTCGAAGCGACGAGTCGCGTCCAACTCACTGCTCAAGCAGGCAGTCATGCAGTCTTGCAGCACATCTCCCGATTTCCCATCATACCTCAAACAAAAGTTCAGTAACGGTGACAAGCCCAAAGTTTCACTATCTCGATTGGAGAAGCAGACTCTTTGGGTCAACGCTCAAACCAAGCTCTACGCTCGTCTCGGTCTCGACTGGGAACCAGATGAGATTGCATACTGAACTTTTCTACACTACTTTATTATTATTTCTCCTCTGCATTATTTCCACCTTTTATTTATTTACCTCATGTATTTATAGTCTCGTCGACATTCGGCGCCACCAAATTGCATTTAACATTCTCATCCAGATTATACAAATTGTGTCTCATAAAATCTCGCACCCACTTACCGAACGGAATAGCCGCACGCGGCGCGGTGATTCACGGTAGCCTAATCTGCGCGCTGAGAGACCAATGAGATAACACCAAACCAATCCGCGCTCAAGCCGAATACTATTTTTGCAGGTGCAATAATACTTGGCGATTGATTTATGATAATCTGAGAATTATTGTGGAAGTTTCGAGTGATTCTTGCTAATGTTCCATTCCATTCCCCATTACAATATATCGAGCACTGTGCTTCGAGTGCCGGCGGGACGCGCCCGACACACACAAAATTTCAAAACCACAACAACACACATCGACTAGTACATACCGCCACTTGGTAACAAACTGCAAATGTCGCTTTCAGATCGACTCAACCCGCGACCTAAAAGCGAGGAGAATGTGGACCATTCTCAATCGCACGTCGACACTGAAACTTCGAAAGTAGACTCGAAGGACGAGGAGGCGCTGGAGAAAATTGCGTCATTGAAGATTGACGAGAAGGACGACAACAAGAAAGCTGGATCAAAAGAGGAGGAAGAGAAAAAAGACGATGATAAGGTGAAAAAAGAGGATAAGAAAGATGATGTGAAGGAGGAGAAAAAAGAGGAGCCAGAGCAGCAATCTAATTTAATCCAAAGCACCTACGAAGTGCAAGTCAAGCTCGCCGATATCCAGGCAGACCCCAACTCGCCATTATACTCAGTCAACAAGTTTGAAGACCTCAAGCTACACGAAAATTTACTTAAAGGATTATATGCCATGAAATACAACAAGCCGTCGAAAATCCAAGAGCGTGCTCTCCCATTGCTGTTGTCAGATCCACCTACAAACTTTATCGGTCAGTCGCAGTCTGGTACTGGTAAGACCGCGGCATTCACCCTCACAATGCTTTCAAGAGTCGATCCGGCAATTCCTTCGTGTCAGGCGTTGTGTTTAAGTCCAACTCGAGAGCTGGCTCGACAAACTGTTGAAGTCGTGACGACGATGGGCAAATATACCGACATTACAGTTGGGCTAGCGGTGCCTGAATCTGTAGAGCGGGGCGCTACATTGACAAAGCAAATTATTGTTGGCACCCCTGGAACTGTCACTGATTTGATTCGAAAGAATGCAATTGATGTGAGCAGGTTGAAGGTGTTTGTGCTCGATGAAGCAGACAATATGCTGGACCAGCAAGGTATGGGCGTCACTTGTGTGCGGATCAAAAAGTTGCTACCAAGGGCTGGCGTGCAGTTTGTGCTCTTTTCGGCCACTTTCCCAGATGAAGTGCGATCGTTTGCACAAAAGTTTGTGCCAAACGCCAATGAGATTCAGTTGAAGCAAGAAGAGCTCAACGTGAAAGGTATCAAACAGCTGTACATGGATTGTGACAGTGAAAAACACAAGATTGAGACTTTATGCAACCTTTATGGCCTGCTAACTATTGGATCTTCGATCATCTTTGTGGCCAGACGAGATACTGCCGATAAGCTGTTTAATGCAATGACCAAGGAAGGACACAAGGTGTCTGTGCTACATGGTGCCCAGAGCACCGATGATCGAGATCGGCTCATTGACGATTTCCGACATGGCCGGTCCAAGGTCTTGATCACGACCAATGTTCTTGCCCGAGGTATCGACATTGCATCGGTGACAATGGTGGTGAATTTCGACTTACCAGTCGATGGTAATGGCAACCCAGACCCTTCTACTTATCTTCACAGAATTGGACGAACAGGACGGTTTGGCCGAGTAGGTGTGTCCATTTCGTTTGTGCATGACAAGACCAGTTACAATGTGTTCAAGAAGATTATTGAGTACTTTGGTGAGGGCATTGAGACTACAAATGTCCCTACCGATGATTTAGAGGAGCTCGAGAAGGTTGTTAAAGAAGCCCTGAAGGGATAGTTTTTTAAGTATAATAGAATTTATTTTATTTCCTCGAATATTAATCTTTGTCAAACCCAAATTGCGTCTTGGCTGCTTGAAAATCGTATTGTCTATCGCAGGGCTCCCATCAGGGGGACTGTTCCTAAACATTTAAGATTGCATTCACATTCAAATGGTCGGCCATTTGAGGTTGCAACGATATCGTCCTCGGCGGCGGCGGGCAGCGGCGCACGTAAAAGCTTATGCCTTGGAGGCGAGACAGCTATACATCTAGATTTTGGCGGTGCATGTGGATTCGCGCGATACCGGGAAGGACGACGTGTCTGTGCGGGGAGATTCGCGGCACGAACCTGCCAGGGATTGCCTTTGGTGTTTGAAATTATGTACATGCGGAGCGCAGAGTTCTGGACCTTGTGGAGGTGTGTATATTTGATCTCATGAAGCTAACGTAGCTATGGATGTACACGGAAATATTTGTGCGATATTATCAATAGAGCGGTACTAATTAGTATGACTCGGACGACAAGTGCTCGGCATTTGTCGCGTGGGCATTTATCTGATATTATTTCCTAATCATCTCAGCTGATGTGTGTGATCAAGCCGACAAATCTCCAGATGACCCCCATATGATTAAGAGCCCCCAGCGCCGTATGCGGCTATGGTCAGCTTCCAAAAAGCCAGAGCGAAATGAATGTTAACAACGATCGTCTATCACGCGCCATTTCAGTTGATAAGCTTAGAATTCTAGACGAGTCATGTTAATTTAACAATTAAAAAAAAACGGCCGGGATACGACCGTGAGTGTCACTGTGGGTATGCTGAGGGCGAGGGTGTGTGGTATGTATGTGGGGTCCGTCACGCACCGCCATCAGATTGTCGCGCTGAGAAGGAGCTGGGGGACCCTAAAGATATTGTTTTGTGGAGCATGGGGCTTCGGTTGTCCCCCCGCCACACGTTTTTTAAAATTTGGATGCGAATCTGCGGAGTGTAGGGGGGCGGTTATTGTTGAAGATGGGTACGCCAGCCAGAGAGCCTATGAAGGATTCACGGAAACATGTAGTTTAGATACACAGTGCTGGTTCCATTGGAGTTTTGATGCTACAGTAATATTGACGAGTGCCTAGCTCGTGCTTTAAACGTCATTAGGATTAACATTCGCGGTTGAGCTCTCACTATTTCACGAATATACCGATATTTACAGTGTAGAAATATTAAATGGGCAAGATTAAAAGCCTATCGAGATTAAACCCGGTCATCTGAGATTCAAAAAAAAATGTCCGCGTTTCTTGCCGCGTCAGATGGCTGCGGAGATTGATGCAATGCACTGGGTGAGACGGGAACTGCAGCGGACAAAAAAAAACACGAGAAGCTTAATGTGAGGTACGGGGCCAACTTTAACACATTTTTTCTTGGCTATAATAGAGCGCGTCCTGATCAGCTCTAGATTTACAGTACGAGGAAGTGAAAGACTAGATGCTGCTCAGACGTACAGCTTTGGCTGCATCTATGATTTTTTCCGCTTCAACTCTTTCAAACCTAAATATCCGCAACTACTCAAAGAGGGGTACCTGATGAATGAATGTTGGCTTCCTCCTCTAAAGAGACCAGACTCGAGAACAGCGGCAAGGCATGGCCGTGAAGTTAGTAAAAAATGGATCGGACCCGACGCCATAGAGTTCCCAACTCCCCTCAAGTCTTTACCACAATGCTCAGATCACGCAATAGCGGCAAGTAGTTGTTAGTAGCGGATTTCATACACCAGTCGAGCTCGTCATCCTCTGTGTTGCGAAGCAAATGCCAAGCTCAATTCCAGGTGTACTACTGGCTGCCAGGTTGTAAAATTCACAAGTGTGTACTAGTAGCTATTCAAATTCCCACCGAGGTATGTATGTGACCATTGTGAGATTTCAGCGGCGATCTTATCACACAAGCGCATTACCATCCGTACGTTTTCAACATTGGACTCGGCCTCGTAAACATAAACCCTAGCGCTGCTCGAATGTCTCGAGACACGTTACTGGGGACTTTGATCCTGATTTTGGGCACAGCCGCACTACCAGCGGCTCACGGCCGGTTGGACTCACTCCGGGAATATATTGACGTGAACACGAGCTGGAAGAAGAACCTCGATTTTCAAATCTTGCTGGTAACATTATTAACTTTAAAAAGAGGCACTTCACTCGCGGCGAGATCGCGTACAGGCATCGGTGCCGCCCACAGCCGCTCAGCATGCATATGACTCATCACCAGCTTCATTCTGTGCATTCTGCGATTCTTACTGGGCAAAAAGGAGATCCAAAAAAAGATATTTAGCGTCGGCTGGTCTCGATCCAGCGACTCCTGGGTTATGAGCCCAGTACTCTTCCACTGAGCTACGACGCTTTGAAAGATTGATGAAGATTTTTAACTTGTATGTCGACTATACCGCTTCAGTGCTTATGCGGCGGAGCGCCAATTTGCAGTTTTTTCTCACCCTGACGCGATAAATCGGAGTTTGAAGATCACATTTATTAATTTCAACTTTGTAAGTATCTGTGAATTCTAACTTTGACGAAAATTGATGCATTTATATGCGGTCCAGCTAGAAATTTCCGTCGTCGTCATATTCTTCCTATTCAAATAATAATAATAATAATAATAATAATAATAGATCATGTTTAGAGTCAAGGAGTACATAATAATAATAGATCATGTTTAGAGTCAAGGAGTACATAAGATACATCAGAAGCCGGACTATGTGGTTTCGTTTAGATTTCATTCGTACTTGCAGGTGAACTTCACAGAAAAGAGCTTATAAATTCGTACTGTTATCCGAAGATCCAGCACAGGGAAAACCACCCATTTTTAGTTGCTTTTCGTACAATCTGTCGGGTGGAAAACCTTACGACCCTCGAAAGGGCTCTTTACTGACTGTTCAAAATGCACAGGTATATTTCTAACCTATTTCTGCTTTGTTAGACCGATTGAATAATAATAATAATAATAGATCATGTTTAGAGTCGATTGAAGCTAGTGCGCCCGCAATTGAGATATCTGGCAAGAGGGGAAGTACCCTGCCGCCGTCGATTCGGCTCGAGGCTGTGGTTTTACAATTTTAAAATCTCATGCTAATTGCATTCATAGAATAGTGATAAATAATACTTGAAAAAAGAAAAGTTTTTGCAAAAGGTCTGACCCTAGTGTATCGCACTCTAGCATACTCGCTCAATCCTGAACAAGTCTCCCCCTGTGCTAGAAAATTCCAAATCATTGAACGACTTATTTGACGAGTTCACATAACGGTCGCCTTTTTGCAGCCAGCTGTCACCATGGTAGCTCAGCTTGTAAAGATCGTTGACTTTCTTGATCACGATTCTGCTTGCAGTGTCGAACCGTCCGGTAGTCTTCATCACTTTGCCGTGTTTATACAGGCAGTATTCTGTGCCATTATCGTCGTACTTCATCACTGCCTGCTTGAAATTGCTCAATGGCTTGGGATCAGTTCCGTATTCTCCTTCTCCTACGAACTTGAACGACGCAGACACGACGCTGTTAGTTGACCAGCGCCCGTCAGGCAGAAACGCCAGTCGCAAGTGGTCAAACAGGTTATACTTGGCCACCCACACTGTACACCTCTGTTTATCAGTCTCGTATCCCGGTGACCAATAAATCCTGTACCAAGTATTGGTCTTCAAGTCGCCGCATTTCATGTTCCCTAGCTTGTCCATTTTTTTTCGTGTCAATACCGGTATATATGGCGCCCGTCGAGCGTTCAATTCAAGCCAGGCTGCCGATATTTATAACGACCAAAGAATTCCATTTATTTTTCAATGCGATGATCTTGACAAGGGTCGGGTAGCCAATGATGTCGGTGTACCAGGGCAGACACGAAACGAAACCCTTAAACCCAGCACAAAGGCTCCAAGCACGGGAGTAGACCCGTGCCTGTGGACCTTTTCGCGTATCTCGACATGTGTCGACTCGCATACCCGCAAGCTACACTGTACGAATCTCTTGCGTGTGTGAGATTAAATGAAATTCTGTATCGCGTAAGTCTCGCCCTTTTGTCTCATGTTGAATATTCAGTGGGTTCATACATAGCTTGAGCGTAGACGCATCTCAGAAAACACCGCTTCCTTACGCGCGTCCGTATCCACAGCGATTACTAATTAATTAGATGCCAAGTACCGCAAAGTCGGATTTTTGCTATGAACTAGTTGGAAGATCTTCAGGCTGTTGGGGTGGTGATGTATGAAGGGTCTTGGTAGCTGGAAAACAATAGGGTTCACTGGTGTGGGTTTGTAACTAGAATGGATCACGCGACAATTATCTCGCACCGGTATTGCGGATGGGTTACTGTAGCTGAGTATCTATCCGTCTGGGCTACGATCAATCCATTGGGGGCGGCCGCACTTGTTGCGGCTGCACGTAATGTGGCGTCTGCCTCGGGTGTGCGGAGATCCACTATCACGGCTAGAATGGTATCCGTGAAATCTTGCATCTCGCAGGGGCGTGTATTACATGCATGTGTTCATTTGGATATGCTTATTACCATTCACGGACGGGTCCCTGCATACTACAAATTTACTTGAAAAGAAATATCAACAAATTGGTATTATTTGAATAACTGCTCTTTACTTTCTCGCCAATCTGAACGCCATGTGGCTAAGTACTCGAAACATCTGTAATTCTGCTTTAGCAAATGATCGCTGTGTGTTTGAAAAAAAAATAGCTGCGGTCGACAGCGAGTGATCCAGCTAGACGGGTCTCGACATTGCGGTTTCTACCAAGAGGCATTTAATCTTCAGAATGAGAAGCCCGCAGGAACCCGCTCCAGTCAGGCATCCATGGTTGTATAAAGAATTGTCGGGGTGACCAGTTTGGAGGTTGCTCTTGAAGTATTTCTCGCTCGCATCCGACCGGTCCAAATGGACCTCGAGCATAATCTACTCTGGCAATAACCCTATCAAAGGGCGACACAAATCCCCTGGGGCCTATTGCATCCTCTTCGTAACTAGTGTAATCGCTCACTTCTTGGTTGTCGTCATCGTATTCGTTCTCGTCGTCGCCGTCATTAGCGCCGTCATGAGTACGACGCATCACAAACTGGGATAACACGTGATCATCGTCGTCGCTTGCACTATTTGCCACTTGAGAATTTCCAAATTCTCGCTCAAAGTGAAACCCACTGTCGCCTGGAGCCCCGTCGACTGACTCACCACGGTGATCGCCGTTGTCCATGTCGCTGTGGTAGTCATCTTCACCGTCAGCATCCCACTCGTCCTCAGCCCATTGCTCTGCCATCTCTATAAGACGAGTGGCTTCCCGCTCGTAAAGTCGGCGCCTGATGACAGCAGCAGCTGCCCCGTTTGTAGTCGTCCACAAGTGGCTGCGGGTCGACGGCAGCGTAATACCGTGTACCTGCCTGAAATGCCGATCAATACCATGCCGCGTTCCTTCCAGCAAGTCATTACACGCGTAATGAGGGCACACCCATATGGGGATCCTATAAAGTTCTTTGGATAAGGGCTTGATGATGTCGCACTCTTGAAGACAGATAGTGCTCGGCTTTGAAAATAGCATAGTTAGTACTCGAGGTATTCATCCATTCAATAATGATTAATAAAATATCCAAAAAACTAACTAACCTCTGTATCGGGAAACATGTATGAAGTGCCATAGATTTTGCTGTATAGCGTAATTTGCCAAAATTACCTCGCCGCACGTATACATCTACCGCCGCATCTTTTACAGATCCATACTTACCCGATACGATCCATCCATATCCTTTTTTCATAAAAAAATAACAAATTAAAATGATTTTTTTCATTCCGACATAGTTAATCCGAAGTTTCCAGCGGCTGCGCTCTGCACGCCAAGATCCCCTGGCGGGCGCCGTCAGATGAACTTTACGTACTACGGAGGGACGACGTACACCGGCGTACGTCAACGACAGCATCGAGAATTCAAGGGTCCCAAAGCGAATGAACACATTAAAACGATCGTTAGATAATTAAACTGTTAATATTACACGTGAGAAAAAATTTCCTCTTCTCATTTCTTGTCCTTGGTATCGCCTCCATTAGAGTTTCGCCAACTTCCCTCATACAAATGCTCAACCAGGATTTGGCTGCCGTGCTTGGGATTGTCTCTGTTGGACTCGGTCTTGGCAGCGAATGCTCGACCAGGATGCAGCAGAATATTGCCAAATAAGGTCGGTTTTTCAAGGTCACCGAGCTCCTTGTCGGTCACCTCGTAGCCTTCAAGTTCAGACATGCCTTTAACCAGCCCCCAGGTCATTCGCTTTGGCCCAGTGAGGTGAACAACGTCCTTGATCATTTTCATGGTGATTTCAGAGAGTTTCACTTTATTCTCTGTGGCCAAGTCGTTGATGGCCCGCACAGTGTCATTAATAATATAGTCAAAATGCGACAAACCGGGCTTGGACATTACGGTCCACGACGCAAACTGCGCAGATATCGGGTTGTGGTTCTTGCCCCAGTCGATTTCCATACCGACCACGACATCAGTCTTGTCCTTAAACTCTTCTGGGATCCATGCCGGCACCGGCTCGTGGCAAATGACATCGAGATCACTCCAAATGCCGCCATCTTTGTACATGATCAAATATTTGAGCAGGTCGACTTTGAGCATGGGGATTGTGACCTCTTTCCACACTTGCAAAATGTCAGGCCGGTGTGCGTAGTTCTGATACACGTACGTGTCGGCGGCATCGTCGTACATCACCTCGTGGCGGTACGTAGGGTTCTTCTCAAACCAGGTATCCATATACTTTTGCTTATTTTCATCAAGTCCCTTAGGACCTACCTTATGCCATACTTTGTGTGGGAATTCGTTGCCGACCCAAAGTTCGCTGGCGCCGATAATGACGGGTTTTTCCACCACCGTCTGGTGCCGCTCCGAGTCGTCGTACGACGACGGCCTGTCCAGCGGCGCCTCGCCGTACGAGTCGATATATACATGCCGCGAGCCTGCAAACAGCAGGACCAAGAATCCTGCTACTGCAACTGCGTAGAGAGCGAATCTCTGCGTTTTGTTCAGCATTGAATAAACGGTGAATAAGGGAAAAAAAAAAGAGTGTGGGTGTAGCTGTCAAAAAGGCAAAAAGGCCTACTACCACAGGGAAACGCGATCACAGAGACACACAGGGAGCGAGAAAGTAAAGAAAAGAACTAAGAATACCAAGGTGCAGCACACACCGGCGACTGCATCGAGCACCCGGATGCAGTGAAAGGGTGTTGTCTCACCACGAACGATAAGATTTTCCCTTTCGGTCTTCTTGATACAACTACACGGGATTTTTGAATTTCGATCCGTATTTAGAATTCATTCATGTACATGAGCTTCTTTATTATATTCTCATTGAATATTGCTATTGGTATATTATATTATGAAAGAAGAATGCCGACAAATTTTTTTTTGGTTCATCTCGTATGCAGCGGCGCGCACACGCACACACACAAAAAAGAGCAGCCAAAAAGTTGGTGTCTGTGTGGACCCACAGGCAAGGCTAGAGCGGAGCGGCCCGCAGATCTCGTGTTTATTAAACGCATATCTCGTTGGCTAGATTTATTTTTCGGTACTAAGAAAGGGGATTGAGATATATCGATGGAGTGCGGATGGGATGAAAAAAAAGCCACGACCCCGAATGTAGGAGGTGTGGAGAATTGGCGGATTTTTTTCTTCTCCTGTCGCTGCTGTCAATCTGATCCCACATTTCATCCACAAGACCTGATGCATCAGATGGACGTGATTTTTGACATGGATTTAAGCTTCTAGATCAAGGGCCGGTTTCGCGAATCGGTTTCATGCGCTTATTATCTACCGGTACTGTACAGACACAATTGTATCAGACTCAAATTCTAATATACCAAGTGACACAAAAAGACAACTTATAATCTACAAAATGGGCCGCAGTAACAGAACTTTTCGCCACCACCATTCCTATTTAAAGAAGCATACCCCCCTTTCTTCAGTGTGAGGAGCCTAGATGCACACTTGCAGCACACAAAAGCTTTCTGGCGGGTCTGTGAGACAAGTTTCTGCAAGAGGTTAACTCTCATGATGCGGCACAGCGCTCTTTGATTTCATATCAGCGTCAATGGGCGCCAATAGGCGACCGGGTAGGAGTCCCAAAAGCTAATGTGGGCCGTGTATGTGTGATGAAACATCTTGTAAACACTGTTATCGCTATCGCGTCGATTTTCGATGAGATGAACTGCTGGTCAGATCAAGAATTCGAGTCCCACCCAGATCAGATGCACGCCCCATGGATTCGGTAATGCGGGACAAAAACCTTGGCTTTTTCTTCCGCGATGACATGAGATGCACAATCCGTAATTTTTAGAGCCTACCTTGTCTGACACTTGCCCGTGGTTGGTAGCTATTTGATACTAGATATCTGATACTCTACAGTACAGTACATAAACCTATAAATGCCATGTGCTATCGCTCAAAGAAAATTACCTCTATCGACGGAAATAAAGTAGCGTACCATTCAAGCGGTTACACTCGCCGATCGAGAAATGGCCCAAATATTTAGCAAAGGGGACAGAGAAATCTTGGCCGATGGTGCATCCTTCGCGAAAGATAATGAGATGTACTTTATCCGGAAGGAGGCAACATTACCGTGCGGAGTTAATAACACCCCAAGAATTGAGCGTATCTCCACTAATAAATCCGCAGATACAGATTACTGTGTTATCGTATGAGTCCCCATAAGAGAAGATTATGGACTAAAATAATCGAGCGGCTGTTGTAGTCCGCGGAAAAGATATCCGCAAACGTTGCGGCTGGCCAACGTTTGAAAATCTCCAACCTTTTCATAAAATTAAATAATCGACAATCAAATAAATAAAACAAATCGCAAATATATATATACACTCTCAAGATTCAGCTGCCACTTCTTCAATAATCGGCTCATCTACCGATTTAACAGCTACAACGGCAGCTTTGACGTCTCTATCCAGCAGCAGCTGATCCGCTTCTTCCCCAAGCTCTTTCTTCAACACTTCATCCATCACCCTCTCCTTCTCCACCCATTCGCGGGTCTTGCGTTTTTTCAACTCTTCCAACTCCTCCACTAATTCTTGTTTCAGTTCTAGACTCCAGATCAACTTGCGCTTCAGCGCCGAGAATTGATCTCGCCCATCTTGCGTGAAATCCTCCTCCTCAGTATCTTCATCGTCGTTATCCTCATCCTTGTACTTCTTCGCACTGGCCCCCAATTCGACTGGCTTGGCAGTCTCCGTCTCGTGGACCGTGCGCATATGCTTAGCCAATGCGTCCGATCTGGTGAAAGTACGATCACACTCCGGTACAGAGCAGAAGAATGGTTTCTCGCCTGTATGTGATCTCATGTGCGATACCAATGCAAACCGCGACGGCTGTACAATGCCCTTTCTTGAACACCCGTCCCATTCGCATGCATATTTCGACTTGCGCACCCCGAAATGCTCGTCCGAGAGGTGCGAAACTATCGATGATAAGTCCGGCAACTCTTTATTACATCCTTCCCACCGGCATGTTATCGTTTTCGGGTAGAATATTGCTCGATCTTCTTCTCTGGGCGTTCCGGGGATGCTGCCGTATGAATCCTCTGATATGGGTGTCGACGCTCCTGATTCAAGAATTGGAGCTTCTGGAGGTGAGCTTGGCGGTGGGTATTCGTCCATTGTGTGAAGTTTCTCTTTAAACTGGTCTTCTGGCGTCAATTCCCAGTTCCTACCTTCCGCCTCTATCTATATCTTTTTCACTAGCGTGTGTGTGTGTGTGCGTGTTAGTGCGTGTCGTTTGGTTGGGAGTACAGAGCCGCCCAGGGGGGTGCTGTCGGTGGGTGACTGAATTTTTTCAAAACCAGTCGTTGGAAGGCCACTGTTTTATCGACAGCACAAACATATACAAAAGACATCCACATAAAGAATGAGTGATCTTCAAGTCCAGATCCTTCAGGTATTGGACAAGGCTGAAGGCGGAGTCATTGCCGATTCCAGCAGGGCGTTCCCTAATATCAGCTCGCAGGCCGTACAAGCTGCGGTGACCTCGCTGGCAGCTCGGTCGATGATCAAGTTCAAGTCTATCGAGAAGGAAGAATGGGACTTGACCAAGGAAGGTGAAGACATTGTTAACAAGGGCTCCCATGAGCTGCGACTCTACAACGAAGTATGCAAGAGCCTGGAAGGGTTGAAGATTGCCGAAGTGCAGAAGATCTTTGGCGCAGACGGCAAAGTCGGTCAGCAGCGAGCATTCAAGAACGGTTGGGTCAAGAAGGATGGCGATAAGCTTATCAAGAGCAAAGACCAAGTGACGGATCAGACTCAGATTGATTTGAAGACGATCCAGGAGACTAAAGGTTTGAACGGCAACGATAAGGAGTTGGCAGATTTGAAGAAGCGAAAGCTTGTCAACAAGACGAAACTTATTTCTTTCGAAATTGAGAAGGGTCCACAGTTTGCTACCGAAATCAAGCAGCTCGCTACTGATCTTACGCTCGAAATGCTCCAGTCCGGCGAATGGAAGACTGCCGAGTTCAAGCCATACAACTTCAATGCCGAAGGCGCGCTCACTAACGGTGGTGCGTTGCACCCTCTTTACAAAGTGCGAGAAGAGTTCCGACAGATTTTCTTCTCGATGGGATTCACCGAGATGCCGACTGACCAGTACGTCGACAGCGGGTTTTGGAATTTCGACACTTTGTTTGTTCCACAGCAGCACCCTGCTCGAGATATGCAAGACACCTTCTATCTCAAAGACCCCGTCGAAGCCAAGCTTCCAGAGGATAAGCAGCTGATTGAAAACGTCAAGGCTGTGCACGAAGATGGTAAATATGGCTCCATCGGATACCGATACCCCTGGGCTGAGCAAGAGTCCAAGAAGCTTGTTCTGCGAACGCATACGACCTCCATCAGTGCGGCGATGCTGTACAAGCTTGCCAAGGACCCCAAGCCAACCCGTATGTTCTCCATCGACAAGGTTTTCCGAAACGAGGCCGTTGACGCCACACACTTGGCCGAGTTCCACCAGATTGAAGGTGTCATTGCTGACTATAACCTTACGCTCGGTGACCTCATTGGCTTCATGCAGCAGTTTTTCGAGAAGATGGGTGTGCACAAGCTCCGATTCAAGGCCGCCTACAACCCTTACACTGAGCCAAGCATGGAAATTTTCGGCTGGCACGAAGGTCTAGGCAAATGGGTGGAAATTGGCAACTCGGGCATGTTCCGACCAGAGATGCTTGAAACGCTTGGCTTGCCAAAGGACATGCGTGTGCACGGCTGGGGCTTGAGTTTGGAGCGACCGACTATGATCAAATACGGCGTTTCGAACATTCGAGACTTGATGGGCCACAAGGTGTCGCTAGACTTTATTCAGAACAACCCTGCTGTACGATTAGACGAGACATTGGTATAATTATAGATTTTTTCCCTCGGTACCTAATGACGTTATATTATTATTATGATATAATTTTGGCTCCAAAGATTTCAGTAGTATCATCCGCAGCAAACGTACTAAAAAAGATGTACACACACACAGCCGCATGATTGCAGGGCATGATCTCAGATGAGAGGGCCTGAAATCTAAATTGCGAGGCTATGACTTAAGTTTGGCAGCAAACAATGGGCGATTTTTTTCTAAAAGGCGGTCGCCTGCTCTCCGTTTGAACAGAAGAGCCTTGCGCGGCGGAGTCGTAACCGTGCATGGGGTGTGTGTAAACTTCAGTTTTAGAAACAAAATCAGGGGATCATCGTACATGATACCGTCGTCATATTTTAGATGAAGAGCAATTCCAGCAAGCGAAGCAGCCTTCTTGTGGCAAACATTTTGCAACGCCCACCGCTTCCCCGCCACCACAAGCGCTGTTTGGCGCGCCGGCGGTTGGGAAGTATATAAACCTCCCAAGCCTCTCTCTCTCTTCGACTTTTTTTCTCTCTCACTTCTCTATCCAATTCTCAATTCGAATAGAAACTAAAAACACAATGGCTTTCACTTGTTCCGACATTCTTAAGATTATCCTCGCCATCATCCTTCCTCCTCTTGGTGTCTTCCTCGAGCGAGGATGCGGTGTAGACCTTTTGATCAACGTTCTGCTGTGTTGCTTGGGTTATATTCCAGGTATCATCCACGCCCTTTACATTGTACGTTTTTTCTCTCACAAAGACTTTATGAACTAAACTAACACAACAAAACAGATTCTCAAGTATTAAAAGAATAGCGGGATATATTCAGGGGGAGAAGAAAGAGGGACAATTTGTACAACAGCATGAGTCTTTGAGAGGGGAAAAGTATGGGAATTTGTTATCTTAACTTTTTGGTTCTCAAACGCGCCCTTAATTTTCTCCTAAATTTTTTTTTATTCTAACAAACTTTTTATATATCAATTGGTTTTTTATTTTATAATGGATTGTCCTTTATGCTATACTCTATTTTTTTTGCGTTCAAAATAAACATGTGTAAAGTAAGTTGCAATGAAACCTAACAAGCCGCGTTCGCCGGACCCCAGTGCATAAGGCGCAATGACACACACATAACAGCAGCAGTGCCCAAAAAGACGTCGCCCAACTGTTGAGAGAAAGAGTGCATTCCGAGCTATCCAGGACCACTACTACGCTACGCGGGGCGAAGGTGGATGATTACTGGACTAAGTGTTTTTATCCACAAGCCCCCCGCAACCGAATGTTCCGCAAGGTGGAGTGAGTTCTCGAGAGAGGTGAGACTCTAGGTTTCGCTAGTTTTGGAGTACAAAAAAACGAAGGGCTGCTGGTTTCCAGTATTCGAATCGACGGTAAGCTTTACACACGTTGATCGATCGGTGATATTTCAAGGACAAGAGGGGGAAAAAAAAGGGCATCGATCGGTTCTGCAGCGGAGGGCGTATTGATCGCCCCATCTCCATTTCATTTCACTGGGGCCACACGGCTGGCGGAAGCAGCGGAGACGGGGGGCAGCGGCGGATTTTGCTGGGTCTGCAGGACATACAGTACATTGTGGGACCCTTCACGCGCTGAGAGTGTGAGGGGATTTGAAATGCACCCGGCTATGGTTTTTGCTGCTTGACTAGCGGGTGTTTATTATCGGTATGAGGTAACAGCCAAATGTTGAGCTTGTCCATCTCGGTTCTTTTAGTGTTCTGAAAAATGCGCCCTTTTTTTAACTGCCATTGTTCACACACATCACATCATCTGCTCGGGGCGTGCCGAGGCGCACGGCTGATCCATGCGCGATGAGGTCATTGCAGTTTGTGGCTGAAGAATACACTCAACGCTGATGTTGGAGTTATATATTTCTTGAGTATCGGTACTAAATATATCCACTATGGTGATTTCAGGTTGAACGTAAAGACGGTGGAAAATAGTTACAAAGCCGCATCTTGAATGAGATCTGCTTGTATGCGACAGATCTGATTGTGCAAGATTCATAACAGACAATGAAGACAATGGTATATATAGTTAACCATCCGAATTGGTCCACCCTGTAGTTTGAATTCCAAAAACTTGTTCGAAGGCAACTGCAAATTTGTTTCTGTGAATGAGGATTCTAGTCCGAATCTTTTGATGGTCTCGTCAACGACGATAAAGTAGAGCCAGCGGAGTCCATAACAGTGCAAGTTTTTGATATCTCAATTGGACCAAGTGATATATAAAGTGGAAATTTGACCGCCAATCTATATACGCAACGGCATACCGCTCCCAGATATCCATAGTCGCGTAGATATCTAGTCACATAGCGCGGCCCAATCTCCAATGGGTTACGACTCTACGCAGTGAATAATATCTTACAGAGAATATTTACTTTCTTATCACTCAGAGCTGCTTGCTGATAAATGCCATTTTCATATTTTCACTGTACTTCAGCACCAATACCCCCTCCTGCCATGCATGATCACCCGGGTGTGTATGCACTGATGCCTCAAAAAATGAGGCTCCGCGCGATTTGAGGCTCACGGTGTGTGCCTCAAAAACAGACCTCCCATTCTCCCTCCCTCTTCTTCTTCATTCTTCTCTTCCTATCAATTACGTTGTTCTCTAGTTTCATCTTTTTTGTGAAGATTATAAATTAAAACATGGGCTGCGGTACAAGTACGCTGTGGGATGAAGAGCAGCAACAGGATCCGCCGCCGTCGTCTCACCAAATGCGGCACTATGGCGGTGGTGCAAAGAAGAAGCGAAGACGCGCACAGGCAGACTACGAACAGACCCGTCGCAATAATGATATTGATGCAGCACTGTCCAGTGCAAGGAGAGCCAATAAGACAGTGAAGATATTGCTACTCGGAGCCGGCGAATCTGGCAAGAGCACTGTGCTCAAGCAGATGCGCCTCATCCACGGATCCGGATTCAGCGATTTCGAGCGACAGCAATACACCAAAGTCATATGGTGCGATATAGTGCAGTCGATGCGCATTCTTATCCAGCAGGCAGGCATGATGGGTATCAGACTCGACGCTGACGACCCCGATAGTCCGCTGGCGCAGTATCGGCAGCTGATCATTGACACGGACCCATTGTACGTGTACGACGACGAGGACAAGGCAAGGGGCCTTGAGGTGGATGAGTACATGATCCACTATGGCAACAAGTACCGCCAGGAAGCACTCAATTTGCTGAGAAGCGAGCAAGCCGAGACAGAGCCGTTGCGCAGCAAATGGCAAGTAGCCGAGGCTATCAATCAATTGTGGAAACACGATAGGGGCATAAGCCAGGTCATGTCACGGTCCAATGAATTCCAGCTCGAAGTCAATGCGCAGTACTATTTTGACAATGTATTCCGCCATGCGCAGCCAGGTTGCAAAGCCACCGACACGGACATTCTTGTCGGGCGGATCAAGACCACTGGCATCACCGAGACCGTGTTTAGTGTCAAAGGTATGACGTTTCGAATGTTCGACGTCGGCGGCCAGCGGTCTGAACGCAAGAAATGGATCCACTGCTTCGACAATGTCACTGCAGTGCTATTTGTCGCAGCAGTATCAGAGTACGACCAGGTGCTGTTCGAGGACTCGTCTGTGAACCGGATGAAGGAGTCGCTAGTTCTGTTTGACTCGATTATCAACTCGCGATGGTTCGCCAACACGCCGATTATTCTGTTTCTCAACAAGACGGACATCCTCGAGGCCAAATTGAAGAAGACCAACTCTCTCGGGTTCGGGCACTACTACCCGCAGTACACCGGCAACCCACACGCCATCAAGCCCGTGATGCAGTACCTGCAGAACTTTTTCGCCAACTGCAATCGTTCACCACACCGGCAAATTTATGTGCACCAGACGTGTGCCACCGATACGGCGACCATGAACGTTGTAATGCAAGCGGTGACAGACATGATCCTTGAACAGAATCTCGTAATGAGCGGTATAATTTAATGTAATCAATTTTGTTGATGTCAAGAAGTGGTGAAAACATCCCAACGCGTGCACCCCGCTCTCCATAAAACACAGGCACAGACAGGCATCAAAAAATTCAACGGTTGAAGTGTGGAGTGTCTTGAATTGTGGGGGCCGCGGGAGGAAGAAAAAAAATTGCGCGCACTTAAACTTTTTTTTTTCTTGACTTTTCTCCTTCTTTCATACAAAACTTATTCTGCCAAAAAAAAAAACTTGTAGACGACAAGAAAAGAGAATGTCTAGTCCAGGCACCGATACGTTGCACAAGAGTGGCGCTCTGTTCCCAGGCTACTGCTCGCCGACACTAGAAGCATACGACCCACAGTACCCGTCTCCCATCAACCACACATCTTCGTCGCTGCCGCCAAAGCTCTCGTTGGGGCCGGCCACCGATTCAAAGATGATCTCGCCACCGCAGTCCAATAGCGCGTCGTCGACACAGCTATTCAATCCCAGTCGACACGGGTTCGATATCCTGGCAGAAGCCGCTAAACGAGCTGAGATGAGTTTACTTATTGGCGACTTTGAAAAGACGCGTGTTTGAAATGTTGGAAGCACGATATCCCCTTTTTCTTACGGAAAAAGAGGCGTCTATCTTATTTATTTATTTTTTATCTCGTCCCTCTTATTATAACTTATATTGCTAACGACATTTTGGGATTTTTGATTTTTTTCTCTTTGGAAGACATGGTACGACTGGATATTCCGGTTTTATGTTTCGATGCGACACCATTACTTATCATGACCCCACACCTACAACACGGGAATATACATCCACCGTTACATTATTGATACACCGACTTTTTATTTTTTGTTTGATTAAAAAGTCTATTTGTTATTCTCTGTAATCACTCTCCTTTCTCTTAATAATCGATATTTATTTTCGCTTTGGACGGTTGAAAACCAGAATCCCCATATAAAGGTAAGACACTTTGGTTCCTAAATATCCCGAATGCCCGGCTCCCCGTACTGTTGTCCGTTCGGAATGCCGTTGGCATTTTTTTTTGAGTTTCTTCTATATGAGGTGCCCGAGTACTTGCATTCGATACTAAGACTTGCCTTAAAGAGAAGAGCATTTGGTGTGTCTGTGAGCTTAAGTAGTGAATATAGTTAATATCCGTTTTTTATGCTGATGTACTTTGGTTTGCAAGTCTAAGTCGCCAGTGTGAGTGACATGCCGCTGGTGTTCAATTGGGGACGACATTTCCAGTTCGATTTAAAAAGAACTATGAAGAATATAAGATCTAGATGTGAAGAAATTGAAGAAAGGGATATATAGAAGATGGTGGGGTACGATATTCAGATGCGCCGCTGTGTGTGCGGCGATTGGTTAGTTTTCGGATCTGCATAGGGAAACAACAGATTCGGCAGCTGTTTTCGTGAAAATATTAGTGTTCTTCTTCTTTTTTTTCTTTGTGGGCATCTGATATGTCTTTGATTGTGATTTCAGCTGCATGCGGTCAATCAGGTTTATTATCTGAAAACTCTAAATCCGAATCTGAAAAGGGAAAACAAAGACAGTAGGGGGTGGGTTTGTTCCTTTACTGTTGCAATGCCTATTAACCGTTTAAACGTTACAAGTGGGTTACAATTGTTCACGGCCAGATGGTACTGTGTAAATCAGCTGCTTGGACATGTCAAATGTATTTACTGGCCAAAACCTATCTGAGATACACTAGCGAGCAACAGTGATGCGATGACAAGTATGCTATAGCGATACAGCATCATGTTGCAGTGCAATTCCACCTCGGCTTGTCCAATGCGGGGAGTTGATAGATGCTAGACGTTGACAGGCTTGTCTAAACACACGCATACCGCAACAGTGTCAGACAGACAGCGACGTTACTAACAATCACGCCTGGTAAATAATCTACCTGGATTGCATTCTTAAAAAAACAAGGTTCTCCCAGTACGTTGGTAAATTATTCTTCCGTGCTTAGCGACTCACATTATGCATATTATCAATGAATTCTACGTGTTCTCCAATCCGCATTAGTATGGTTCGGACTTTTCCCATTAAGTATAACTGGATATAAAGCATTATGTTGATGTTACAATGGATCAATTGCTATCTACGACTAACCAGAAGACAAAAGGAAACAGGATCCAAAGGGTTCTTTTGTCCATTGCGGTGCATTGCTGCGTTCCAACGCACACCATTTACCATCTGCTGCCGCCGCCGTGCGTAGGGTCACCACACATGTGCATTTGCAGAACGCTCGTTGCGAATTCTCCCTTACTTTACAGAAAATACAATGCAATAGATGTTAATATTTCGGCGATTTATTATCAGATATTTTTGCAACCAAATAAAATAATATTAAAGTCTCACAACGCCGTCTACCATTTGCGTGTGCTTCGCTCTCCATAATGCAGGGCTCCTGCGTTTACGACATGGCAGCCTGCTTGAAAGGCAAAAATCACCATCAGATTTGCCCGCTGATTTACACTCAACACCCACCACCGGCACCGTATTCTAGGCGAAAGTATCATGCAGCAGCAATACCCCAGAGATCATCGCGCAAAGAGTGGGTGGTGTACCCCAATCCCGATGATCATGAGATATCGCACACAGATCACCCACGCCCGATCGCGTCGCAAAAAAAACCAGACGATTGATCTAACGCCCATGTCTTCCTCGTTCTTGTGCTGCCGCCGTGAAATTACATACCCGTTTATTATTTGATGCCAGGTACCGAATACTTCGGTGATCCAGTATTTTAACCAAACGAATTATCCATGTCCTAGAATAAAAGAGAGCACCCGATCGCCGAAACTGTACTAGCGGAGTCGCAAAAAAAATGGAGCGTGTAAGAGCTATTTCACATGAACGCATCAAAGAAATTGAATTTGTGAAATCTTAATATCTTTCCAACCATGTGCATGATAATTTGCTAAATTTTTTTTTTGGTCCTCACTCGTACGCGTCAATCAGATATCAATTACACAAAACGCCTCCTTACCTGCAATGACGTCTTTTTGCCCAACAACTCCTTCTATCATCATCGTAATAATCGGGATTTGCTCTAATGAGTTTCTTCCACACGTACAACTAGAAGCATTCGTTCACTTTCATCCACATCGGGATTCTGTATTCTATGTATCTCGTGAGAAGTATATCTCTATGCCTCCTAGCTTCGATCGTTCGAAACATCCGGGCCTGTTCCATACGCCGCACGCGGCGTGTTTGAGATCATGTCAAACATCAGGGGTTCTGCTACGAACCCACCGCCTTGGTAACATGAGATCCTAATAGAGCAATAATGTCGCTCAAAACGGATCTCGGACAGCACATTACAACCGACACCTATTGCCTTAATTGGTCCATTTGAACGGCAACTCCTGCATTGATTATGTGCGGGGGTGGAATAAGAGAAAGTAAGTACGCCCAACGCATTTTGCATCATGTAATACAACAAGATCAGATATCTGTCCAGAAAAAACAAATAGACTCCAATAATTATGCAGTGCGCATCGCCAAGTGCGTTTTTAACCAGAGTGTGGTTAAATAAATCAAATCCATTTATCGATTTTAAGCGGAGCGCGCGGTCCGCAAGATCCACGCCAGCCAATCACATTCAAGTGCGGCTTGTAGCAGCACGAGCTACACACCCAAAAAAGTGCCATTGAGCCGAGCGCACCGAAATTTCACCTCTCTGCAGCGCTTTTTTCCCAGTTTTCCATTCGACACTCCATTAAAAAAAACCGTCTTTGAACAATGTTGTCTCGAGCAATTCGATCCTCCGTCTCTCGACGAGCCTTCTCTTCCACCTCTGCTAACGTATGAATTGCTCTGAGTTTCTCATTTGAAATAAATAAAAAAAAAGATGACAGATTCGCTAATGCCAAAGTAGCTCACCAAGGTTGCAGTTCTTGGTGCCAACGGTGGTATTGGCCAGCCTCTATCGCTTCTTCTCAAGCTCAACAAGGACGTCACCCAGCTCTCGCTCTACGACTTGCGAGGTGCCGCCGGTGTCGCTGCCGACTTGTCCCACATCAACACCAACTCTGTTGTCAAGGGCTTCACCCCAGACAATGGCGGAATTGAAAGCGCTCTTGAGGGCGCTGAGATTGTCGTCATTCCAGCCGGCATGCCACGAAAGCCAGGTATGACCCGAGACGACTTGTTCAACACCAATGCCTCCATTGTGCGAGACTTGGCCAAGGCTGTCGCCGACGTTGCTCCAAAGGCCATTGTCGCCATCATCTCCAACCCTGTCAACTCGACTGTTCCAATCGTCGCCGAGGTTTTCAAGTCCAAGGGTGTCTACGATCCAAAGCGATTGTTCGGTGTCACCACTTTGGACGTTTTGCGAGCATCCCGATTCATCTCCGAGGTCCAGAGCTCTGACCCAGTCCAGGAGGACGTTACCGTCGTCGGTGGCCACTCTGGTGTCACCATTGTGCCATTGGTCGGTCAGTCCAACCACCCATCCATCTCTGGCGAGACCTTGGACAAGCTTGTCAACCGAATCCAGTTTGGTGGTGACGAAGTTGTCAAGGCCAAGGACGGTGCTGGCTCTGCCACTTTGTCCATGGCTCAGGCCGCTGCTCGATTCACTGCTTCCTTGTTGAACGCCAAGAAGGGCCAGGACGTTGTCGAGCCAACTTTCGTCGACTCGCCATTGTTCAAGGACGAGGGCATTGACTTCTTCTCCTCCAAGGTCACTCTCGGCCCAGAGGGTGTCAAGAAGATCCACGAGTTGGGTCAGTTGAACGACTACGAGAAGAAGTTGATCGAGGCTGCCAAGGCTGACTTGAAGAAGAACATTCAGAAGGGCCAGGACTTTGTCGCTCAGAACCCATAAATTTTCTTGTATCAAAACAATTCATGTGAATAAATAAAAGGAATTTTTTTAGAAACTTCTCTTTCGAACTGACAGCCGCACGCTTGCATTAAAAGAGTATTTCAGCAAACCCCCTGGGTGGGAATCATTAAGCAAAATAAAGTGTTCAATTTTTAGAGTGTTTTGCGAGTACATTTTGACAGTTTTCGGCAGTTTCGAGCTGAGAGTTTAATGTTCTTGTCGTTTTCGTTGAACTCAATTCTTTTTTTCCAACTCGCACTCTAAAAATCCTCGGTATTTTTCGAACGCTTGTTGAAAATGAATCAGTTTCGCTTTCTTCCCTTTGGACTGCCGATTCTGACCGAGCCGAGAGTTTAGATGGGTTCAGACATACGCTTCTTGTTTGGCAAGTTGCCGTGGAGATCTGAATAGACAAGAGACTTTTCTTGATGGGAAAGAAAAAAAACTCAAATCGTCAATTGTCGGAATAATCGTCGCCCTCTGCGGATCGTCAATTGTGTGACGATCCCGTGGAGAGATACTGTCTATCTCTGTGGGTGACAAGAGAGATGTTGCGCGCATCGATTTGATTGAGTGCGAGCGAGATTTGGGCATCGCTGTACGATTTTTTTTTTGTGCCAAGGGCGATGTGATGTGACCTGTTGCTGCATGACATGGAAGCATTCAAAGTTTGATGCTTGTCTGGTTCAATTGATTCTAGCTAGGTTTTTTTTGTCAATAGGAATCGGCTGAATTGTGAAAAAGGGAAAGAAAGAGGAGGATTACAATTCGAATGTAACTAAGACGTCTTGTTACTTGGTATATGTTGGCGATACTATAGTAGATCCAAAAAAAAATTACCCGGATCGAGGGAAACCGACCACCGAGAGTGAGCATCATCGGCTTACACGCACTCACCCACACACGACGGACGAGCAACGTACCGCAGCGGCGGATATTAGCGTGGTGGACCAGACAGGCAAAGAAACACGCGACGGGGCGTGTACTACAGTACGCGTCTTGATTATCTAGTCCAATTTCCTTAATCACCATCTGAGTGTACCACACATGGAACATTAATTGTGTCTCTGTTTGCAATTAACAAATATAGAAAGTCGATGCAGACGGGAAGAGCGCTTGGGAGAGAGACTGAGGTGTTGAAAAGCATAAAATCTTGAGAAAAGGTCTTAGATCATTGGCAAAAACACTAGCACCGGTTATTCTCCAATGAACACCTCCTGTGGTAGAAAGAGAAAGTATGCCATGGCAACATCTGTAGAAACTTTCACCACCTAAAACGCGTCTTCTAACCTCTTCTCTGTCTGTGCCATGTCATCGGTGATCTGGTCGAAATGGGTAGCTGGATAGATTTCAATTCGTTGCGGCCAATTGATTTTTACTACCTATTTTGTAGATTTCATTGCTTGCAGAGCAATCGTACAGTCTACACTTGTTCCTAAATGTCCACGATAAAATAAAAATCATTAAAGTATACAAACTTGTCAAGAAAACGAGTAAATCTCAGCACTTCATTAGTACTTAAGCAATCAGATACATTTGCTTTTCTGTACACACGCACAAAAAGCAACGGACGCGTCTGAGACAGGTCTCGTTCTCTTTCGGTACAAAAAGTGTTGAGCCTCACGCACCTCTTAGAGAGAAGAAAAAAAATCGCAATTGCTTTTTTTTTGCAAGTGTCTTTCCCGGTAGCGGGTGCGCCCATCACGCACACGCTCAGGTTTTTTTTTTTCCTGTAAGCGCCAGCAGCAGCGACGGCGGCGGCGCGGCAGGCAAGCGTGTCGTAGGCAGGGTCTTTTTAACCACCAAAATATAAAACCTCCTCTCTCGCCCTTTCGTTCTTCCCTTCATTCATTCACTTTTTTTTTTCTACCTATTGACGACTCCTCTCTCTCTATCCATCCATTCATCTATTCCTTCTTGAGCAAAAGGTCCATTGTATCTAAACGACAGTTTATCAATCAATCAATCAATCAATCTCGATAACCCTATTTGCCTATCTCCTTCCTGATCGCTCTTCGCATACCTCTTTCAAACCTTTCAACTCTTTTTTTGCCATCTCAACAAAAAAAGACAAATAACTCTCGAGGCTGGCCTCCTCTGCAATTTATAAATCCATTCTTGACTCGTTTTTTTAAATTTCTCTTGGAAATGGACTTTGAAGCACAAACCCTGAGAAGGTCAATGTCCACCCCCGGCGTCCAATACTACTCAATGGAAGATGACCTCTTCGACCTAGGTCTCTATCAACATGACGACATATATCCTACCAAAATGGACAGATCTCACACCACCACAAACCTGTGCTACATGGACTCAGCCAATGATCTGCTCGCTACTCCACAATCGGTCCAATTTGCTCGACCTCGAAAGACTGCATCATTGAGCACCCCACACCACCACTCATTCTCCCACAGCCAGAACCATAGCAATGGCGAGTCTGGTCTACTCACACCAGCATCTATCAATTCCACCCCGGGATATCACAATCTTCAACAGCAACAACAACAGCAGCAATTCAACATGCCTTGTACACCGCACCCACAGGTAAAGCTGGACTTTACCACGCCAAAGTCTGTTGCCATGTCCCATAGCATGAGTGATCTCGGTCCTCAGACCCAGTCACCCACGGGAGTAAACCCATTCTACTCGCCGCCATCATACCTTAGCTCGACACCAATGTCGGCTACTCATAGTTTGGTGACTCCTCGAGCCACTCACAATAACTCGCCGGCCGAGGACTTGTCGCCAAACTCGTGCTCACAAAATGCATCTTCCTTTCCATCCTCTATCTCGTCATCAACTTCGTCGTTCACTCTGCCTTACACGCTACCACCATCGCCGGTAATGACAAGTGCTCTTCTCGACGGTCATCCTCACCACCATCACCATACACAGCACGTTCCACCACAGGACTACATCACTGCTGGTGGCAGCAGCAGCACTGGCAGCCCCAAGTCACAAGCACGGCTTGCAGCTGACTTTGCTCTCAGAGCTGCTATCTCATCGGCCAACCCACCGCCTCTTCTTGTATCGTCGAGCTCTCTTTCTATGGCTGCTCGACGGCCGGGCCGACCACCAAAGTCACTCGACCACAAACCGCACAAGTGCAAATTGTGCGCCAAGTCGTTCCGCCGGTTGGAACATTTGAAGCGTCACGCCAAGGTGCACACTGAGGAGCGCCCATTCCAATGCGATGTTCATGGCTGTGAACGAAAATTCTCTCGATCGGACAATTTGAGAGCACACCGTAAGACGCATATGAAGAAAGGCGGCAGAAACGTCTTCATTGAAGGATTGGACGGTTGATGCTTCTGATCGTTCTTGAACGTGATCAAGATATAAAAACACTTATCTCCTTTAACGACCTAACTTTACGACACTCATTTTTATTTTTTTTTATTGATGTAATTTGCATAAATTTATGATGACCTATTATTTTTTTCTTCTCAATCTTTCTTTCGAGACCATTTGTAAGAAGCGTGATTGATAGTGGGTACTGTAGTACCGCGTAGGTTCGGAGCAAGGAGGCGCATTAGGCCGCGATGAGGAATGCAGGCGGTTTCACCTGATAGTGAGATTGATAGTATAATTTTGCAATATATTATTTCTATCTGCAGAAGAAACAAGAACTTGATTATTGAAATTGAAATGGGCTATTACAGTCTACAAATGCGGGCCATTACACTAGCACTTGTTCATCTCGTCCAACCTCCCAAAAAAAAAAAAATTGCACAGAAACGCGGTGTTCGCACTTTTTGGTACGCGTCGGGAACGCGTGTTTTTTTTTGGTGTTCCAAAATCGGGAGCGTTGGGTAGCGACGATCAGTGATCAGCCTAGAGCTTATGGGATGACAGAAGCGCAGCAAACCTCGTGATTCCCGACGAGTCTGTTGGAATGCGACCGAGATAAAATAAATAGGGCGATGGAAATGGAATAAATCCAATCGGTGCATGAAAGGAACAGAAGCATGGGTCATCAGGCGAAGCGGAATATGAGAGAGCGGTTCACACGAACAAAGTCTCACTTGTTTTATTCTTGGAAAAAGAGAAAATAGAACAGAACGCGTTTGTCAGGTAATGGGCTGTTTCGTACTGAATCAATGAGATTAGAGATCATGGAACCAACTGACAGAATATCACTGTGAAACCGATATTTCCTGTGCCATGGTTTATGTGTACTCTCTCGGGGCAGATCCTTGGAGTGACAGTTCGCTCCAATACCGCAACAAGTCTTTCAGAAAACTTAATACATTATGCAAATGCAATAATCTGTTTGTTTACACCCCTCTAATCCAGACGCCAATTGATTGCTTTAAAAAAAACGGCGCTTTGAAGGAATTTTTTAGTCCCCTAAAGCGCCGCACATTGGTCAGGGTTCTATTCAAAGTGCGGGGAGAAAAGTTCGCATCTTGACGGCAGTACACTATCAGGTCCAGATGGAAAGGACCCCTAAACGTGGTGCATTGCGTACCGGCGTGGTTGCTGCATGGTGCTTCCCCCAAACAACCAGACGCACCACCAGCGACGGTACATGACGCAGAGGCATCAGATAAAGTGCACCACTACACGTGTAGATAGGCGGGATATGAATAAGCAGACCGGGGGTGGAATAAGGTACACAACTTCAGCAGACGGTTTTACACTGGCATAACAATTCCATCTCCGTGGGTGGAGATTGACAAGCTGATGGTGCGCGGTCTCAAAACAAAAAAATGGCGCGTCGCGTCCAAGTTTTTTTTGAGACCGGAGGTTTGAGATAATGACTTGGGCAAGACTCTATCATCAAATATTGTACTAAAAATTCGCGATATCAAACGAACAAGGGCCCGTTAGTCCTGCCAAGCAACTAACAGAAGTTCATCCTCATGCAATGCACAATCCAGATCGCTCTCAGCTGTGCATATTCACAGTGCATGAACGAGCACAGGAACACGAGCCTATTGGGAAATAATCCTGATCCCAAATCCGCAAACGGCAACGCGCCGTTGAGCTTTTGCACCTGGCATCGCTAGTACGTTCTGGCTTCAACATGTATGGTGAATAAGCTGATGGATTTTTTTTTGTATCTGATTACTACACACACACTCTCTCTCGTATACGTTCTATGTAGTGCTCCAAAGTTGGGGAATGTGGGTCTTCGTATCTAGATGTACAACCAAATGACGGACCATCCCATTTCCTGTCCCGGTATATCAAAAATCGCAATTCGTTTCGATTCTTTCGATACGAAAATAAAAGGATACGTGGAATTGGCCCGGTTAAAATCTGTGCTAATTATTACAGACACGTCCTTTAACAGCCCCGTCAAGCGGATTACTGTGTACATTCAAAAACCGATCTACGCCTGTACCTAGAACGATTATCTACTCGACACCCCTTTTACAAGGATCGGGTTCGAAGAGATGCGCTTTGATGTGATGCGATTATTTGTTTTTGTCCTCCATTATAGATCACCTGCCTGTGAAAAGCAGCTGTGCTCCTGGGCACCTCGAATTTTACAATGCTGCACAAAAGGGGTGTGCGAAACCAGAAAAGAAGCGGCAATTATGGCATGTGCATTCCTGAAAAGTTGCATCTTTTTTATTGCAATGTACAATCGATAATATCTCAATAGCTCTTTCTCGATCGAGACCCAATTTTAGTACACACGCATTTTCTCTCCTGTTCCGCCGCAGCAGGTGGGGCGAACGTGACTCGAAATAGAAAGAGCTAGTATTTTGTGGTATCGTTAGTCTACAAAATCGAAGATTTCATCTAGATATATTGAACAATCAATCAAAGCAAGAGATGGTGCGGTGGCGGTGCTGTAGATTACTCCACGATTGAACTGGACAGAATCTGGGGTTAAGCCACAGTGCACCCGTCCAGTTGCCTGCTGCTTTTTTAGCCAATTTAAGTAATCAAACTAGATCAATCATTGTGAGATTGGAAAGATCTTGCCAGCCAAGATTATGCTTTTGAGGATGTCAAAATCGGGCTAGAGCAGTATAGCGTTAAGCTTTACCAGGTTTCATTTTATCGGCTTTTCAAACTGCCCAGAGCAGATTTATCTTGCCTGATCAAGTTGAAATTATTCCGGGGTATGTGAGATTATCTGATGCAATCGTGACCGATTGTTGGGTCGTTTTTTATTAGTTTATTGGCTCTTGAGTTCAATGAGTTATAGATCGATCGAGTGACCTCCACCCTTTACTATGTCCTCGCACCGGGTAACGTGCACGGCGGTGTCACGGAATCCCGGAAAAATATATATTGGCGCAGCTGAAACCTCAAACGATGGCGCGCCGCGTTGCCAACACCCAGCGGTTTTCCTAGCCATACTCTGCACTCGATTAAAGTACCTGAATAATAATGGGGTTCCTTGACGAATTCAAGACGCGAAATTTCAGTATATACGGCCAATGGTACGATCCCTCATTTTATATACAGCTCTAACCATTTAAGGATCGGTGTGCTGTGCATTCTGCTATGCATTGCGCTTGGTATCGCCAACATCTTCCACGCCAACCTGGTCATCATCTTCTCCATCATCTGCATGTAAGTACTCGAGAAGAAACCAAGAGAAAGGGGATCGATCCAAGAGAGCTAACAAAAGACACCAGTGTGGAGGGTCTTCTTATTATTTTCATTGAGATTCCGTTTTTGCTTCGAATTTGTCCGCTAACCGACCGTTTTACCACGTTTGTGCGACGGTTCAACCAGAACCTCCCTCGAGCCGGCGTCTATGCTGTCATGGCAGCGATCCAATACGCATCTTGTGCACTGAAAGTTACGAGTCTTCTTGCCGCAGCTGTGTTTTTGACGCTAGCAGCGCTGTGCTACTTGTTTGCGGCGTTGAGGGGCCACGAGTTTACTGGCAGCTCAACATTGGGTGGTGCTGGACTCGCTAGGCAGATTTTGTAGAATGGGGATGTTGTTTTTTTTCTAATATATAACGAAATTTTAATCAAATTTTTTAATTTTGAATTACGTCGGTGAATTTCAAGCAGGAATGGCAAATGACAGTGCGGCAATTGGAGACGGTGGCGGGTCTGCGTCGACTTGGAACTCGGCACCTATAGGAGATTTACGATACGACAATTCAGACTATTTCTGGAATCGGTACTTTACGCGAAATTGTGCATCACGATGTCACCGGTGTGTGTTCAATTGCATTGAATCTGATCCAATATCGTTTGAGACGGATTGGACTACACATGAGTGCATAAGTACATGCACTACTGACGGCAAATTTTCCCCAAATTGGCTGGGTCAAACAACCAGGGATAGTTATAATTGGAGTAAGTGTCCGCCAGTGGGAAGATAGAGAGGGCTTGGCCAACAATTTGTAGCCGCGACGGCGTCCGGCCGGCACAGTTAAGGTGAAGAATAAGCTCTTCCGGTTCACCCGTTGCAGACGACACGAAGTGGGTATTTGCATTGCGACAAGTCTGGACCAGATCATCGATCAGACTTTTGATTTACTTCACCAGAGTTCGTATTGGCGTGGGATGGGAAGCTGTCCCGCCAACTGCCATCGAAGACCCGAAACCGCTTTGAGACGCTTCGACACTCTTCAAGACGATGACGATGTTTAAGTTTTAATAAATGTGTTTTAATATAAATAGGCATAAATATAATAATAATAATAAATCAGTCCTCGCCGGGACGCATAAATAGATTCGTGAATGAGCGTAAAAGAATCAAAATAAATGTCAACAAGAGTCGTTAGAGATCATGAATTCCTAGTCAATTGGTTAGCCACGATTCCGTAAGCCTTTAAATGAAGCGTCAATTCTTCAAAATCAGTAATGCTTCGAAAAGCCTGTTGTTTTCTTCTCTGTGCATGCAGATAATGTAGGTAAGTTGAAAATTTTCACATCATCAAGAAGAAATTGACGCTTCTACTTTCACATACCCTCAATAACTAATCCTTCTTGTCGGCACCAAAC
This sequence comes from Blastobotrys indianensis, assembly GCA_030558855.1. NCBI lineage: Eukaryota > Fungi > Ascomycota > Dipodascomycetes > Dipodascales > Trichomonascaceae > Blastobotrys > Blastobotrys indianensis. The sequence goes on from JAKTQK010000002.1 coordinate 648,468, forward strand.
AAGTTCTTGGCCTTTGCCTCCTGCTCGGCAGCATGGATCTTAGCATTGAGCTCTTTAGCATCAACGTTTCGAATCTGCGAAAACTCCTTAATCTCCTCGGCGTTTTGAGGAATGTGAATTCCGGGGTTGCCGAGATTCTCGTGTGCCTTGTTCTCTTCTCGTGGAAGTACAGTGTGTGAAAATTTCTGTTCGTCGGACATTTTATTGATGTGTATGGTGGTAGTAAAGTAGACTAGATGTAAATCTTTAGTGGCAAATCCGTGCTCGTTTTATATGCACGCGTATATCTCAGCACGGCAAGCAACAATTAAGCTTGTGTGGGGCTGAGGCGGATTCGAACAATGACGCATGTTCCATAATTCTGGGTTCTGTCTGAGAACTTGAAGAACTTTAGCGAAAGACTACCGGTAGACACGACGCAAAAGTAGGAATAGAAGCATCAAAAAAATGAATAGAAGAAGGGCAAAAAAGATACATGCGAACTCTGTGGATCGAACACAGGACCTCCAGATTGCCTATAAGGAACCGAAGTATGACTTCAGTCTGGCGCTCTCCCAACTGAGCTAAGTCCGCTAGGCACATGGATGAGGCAAGTCAGGTGACTCACCCGCACAGTGGAAACCATGCGGCGGGCGCCGCATTTATTGCGGCGTTTTAGACTAATCGGCGAATTTGTGCTCGGGTGATTATTCTTTATGGTGAATCCATTAACTTCCTAAATCACAATACAAAATATTTTACAATTTATAGTTGAGTTGTCGGGATCAGATATACTCTAGACACAGTAGATACCATCACGCTACTCTGTGTCTCACAGAATTAGATATTTATTTCCAGTTTATACTGACATTTATTCACTTTTGAAGCTATTCCATTATCCGGATCAAGGATCGTGTCTATATTGGGCATTGGTGTAGTAGGCCCATCATCAGCTTGTGGCATCGTCCACTGATAATAATAATAATAATAGATCATGTTTAGAGTCAAGGAGTACATAAGATACATCAGAAGCCGGACTATGTGGTTTCGTTTAGATTTCATTCGTATTTGCATGTGGACTTCACAGAAAAGAGCTTATAAATTCGTACTGTTATCTGGAGATCCAGCACAGGGAAAGCCACCCATTGTTAGTTGCTTTTCGTACAATAATAAATTGTTTTCAGAGTCAAGGAGTAAATATGCCAAGCTGGACTTCGTTTCGTTTGACATTCTGTCGTGTTGGCCGGTGGACATCACAATGAAGTGCTTGTTTATTCATATTGTTGTCTTGAGATCTATGAACTCCCTCATATATCATGCAATCTGTGAATGTGGGAATCATTGCCAATATCGAAAGGGGCTTTTTATTGGCGGCTTAACTGCGGTGATTGGTTAAGGAACTCGACGGGCGCCCAAAAACTCGTTCTCCGCCTCAGCAATCGTATGCCCGCTAGTCGACTTAATTTGGCGAATAACATGCTGGCCCCCTGTTTTACAAGCCCTAGTTCGTGATAAGTCGCTTAAATAGCCTATATGCGGTCTGAATCTGGCATCCATACCAGCTGGCTCGGATTTCTTCGCTTACACGCTGGCAATGGGCCGCGACAGTGTGTCCTATTAAGCTTCCCCGGCATTCGGCGCTTCTCACAGCGGGTTCTTACATGACAACAGAGTCGGATTTTTGGTAGCAAAGCTTTTGCATAATCTAAAAGCGAATAAATAGGGTTTATTGATAGAAAAATGAATACACATGTAGACTTTGTTGAACAAATGATACTATGTAGTGGCAGGTCAGAGCTTAGCAGTTGCACTTGCTGCAGTTGCAAGAGTCGCACGAGCAGGTCTTTGCACAGTTATCGCAGCTGCATTTATTGCATTCGCAGCTGGTGCATTGGCAGTTGCCGGAGCAGGCCATGTTGACGACGACGACAGAAGTAGCTGGGTCCATTGATAAGTTTCTCGTATTGTTGGTGCTTGTGTTGCGATGTGAAAGATGGCAGCTGAAGGATAACGGATAATGGAGGAAAGGGAACCAGAGAGTCTTTTATACCTGTCAAACGAGGTAAAATATACTCTGCAGCGAAAAGAGCGCAGCGGAAATGTCGCAGCGTTATTTTCGCTGCCCTCATACTCAACTAAGTTTTAAGGTTTCACTTTGCGGCCATTTCGCTGCTGATGAGCGGTTTTCGCTGCGACGACGGTCAGACGCACGTTAGCACCTGACCGCGGGGGAAAAATGAACACTACGATTATGGGATTTTCATTATTCTTTCGATCGCTAGCTCGCCTTAGATACCCACCTTTTTTCAGATGTAGTGCAAGGTATGGGCACCGAGGTCACACAAGACGATACCAGATCCCTACGTAGACGAGCGCTCTAGGTTTAAGGTTCTTGGCAAAACTCAGATTTGTCTCCGATTGATTTATTTCCCCTGAAAGCGTAATACCCCAATCATAGTCGACGCTCTTCTTGGCTTACTAGCAGCTAGTGACGGCTGCACTTTAAGTGACGGTATTGCGTTTTCTCGAAGTGACAGCTCTTTGGATGGCTGTTAAGGCTGAAACTCGACTCAAATGTATAATGTCAGCTAAAAACAACTAATTATGATGAGTCATAACCACATCATTCGTCGACAAATATTGAAGCTCAAATCTCAATTAATAGTAATAATGTCTATAACAGTTCGACCTGGGAGAGCAAACTCTATTATGTCCGCCAAACCCCGTGCGTGGTGTAAGACAATGCACGCCGATTACTAAGCGTGCGGCTCAGGGCAACATACATCTGTACATTTCAAATCGTGTCTATGAGTACGGTATGAGTGATGAGACATTGCGGAGTTTAGGTGATTGCATAATACAAAATGCATTTCCGCCCGATGATGATTGTTAAGACGGCTGATAAATCAGATCGTTGACCACCGCTGCATTGGTAAATTGGCTGCACAGTGGCGGGGTGGAGGAGGAGGGGGACAGGTATAAATACTTGAATGTTCGCACTATTGTTCCCGTTGTTCATCAGATCATCAACATCAAAACAACTAGATCAATTAAATCACAATGTCGAAAGGTCTTGTTCTTGTCACTGGCGGTTCTGGCTTCATTGGATTGTACACTGTTCGTGATATTCTCGCCAATGGGTTCGACATTCTTGCTGTTGTGAGAAACGAGTCGCGAACTAGTGTGATAAAGAAAATTGCAGCGGAATTTCCGGATCGAAAGGTAATCTATGAGTATGTCGCCGATATGGGAACAGAAGGCGCATTCGATGAGCCATTGAAGAAGCACCAAGATGTCAAGTACATTGTGCACTTGGCAACTTCATTCAGCGGCGAAGCACTGCAACTGGTTGATACCACTGTCGATGGCGTTAACAACTTGCTCTGGTCTGCCAAGAAGTATGGTCCTAATGTACAGCGATTCGTTTTCACTTCGAGTAATGTTGTGTTTACAGATACTACTCGAACCAGCCCTAATCCACCTAAGGTCATCACAGAAGAGAGCTGGGTACCGTTTGAAAAGGAGTTTGCCACCAAGGGCTCATTCCAAGCGTACATTGTATCCAAGAAGTTTGCCGAACAGGCGTTTTGGCAGTTTCTGGAGAAGGAGAAGCCCCAATTTGACGGTATTGCCGTAGCGCCAAGTTTGACGATCGGTGAAACAATTGGCCCTGCCAAGACTTTGAAAGAGATGGGCGTTTCTATCAACATGATCCACAATATCATTACCGGTGGTACCTCCCAGGACTCGTATAGTTCCATCTCTCACGTCAAGGATATCGCCAAGGCCCATCGTGTGGCGTTGACGAGCAAGCACGGCGGCAGTCGGTGGTTGCCGACGCTGCCATTCATCTTCCACAAGCAGTTGGTGGAGCTCGCAGGCATTGCAAAGCCAGATCCGAAAATCGACACTGCGAGTGCATTTATTCCACAATTCGATCACTCGAAGACGGATCGTGAGATTGGATTCGAGTTGATTCCTGTCGAGGTTGCACTGAAAGAAACTCTTGCAGATCTGAGAAAGCGTGGCATCATCAACTAGTTTCGCATTTGGTATCTTATTATATTTAATTTCATCAAGAAAAACCGAGGAGCTTTGGGGCCAATCTGACCTGGACCGTAGTTGCATTCAATTCTTTTAATGCCAACAGTACAGTCTCCTCGTCATTGAACGCTCCCTGGATTATATCTGTATATTCTGATTCATAGCTTCCATACTCATAGCATATATAAGTCAATAAGAACATTTCACTCGTTTATTTGATCAGAACGGCGGCGATTTCTCTACGTACACCGCAGATTTGATGTTAACAAAACAACATTCCTAGTGACAAGGCATGGATATCGGCAGTAGAACCCCTGAGAGACCTTGTGCGAAAGAACGTCTATTGATCACAAGCAAGCTCGCTCTTTTTTTCGAGGCAGGCCACGACATGTATCTTGATTACCTATTAAGATCAATGAATAGAATCGAAGCACCCAACAAAACTAAATAAACCACAAACTAAAAGAAATTTAATACTTAAATAAAGCGATAAATAACGTAAAAAATCAGTTAGGGCTTTTTAATTACCCGGAAAATCATCTAAGACAACCCGCCGCACGCCCCGACCGGACCTCCGATTCAGGCTGAGTATAGCGCCGCAGCGAAAGGATTTTCACATCAATCATCCGCAAAAGCGTTAGTGGTTTAGCGGTAAAATTCGTCGTTGCCATCGACGAGCCCCCGGTTCGACTCCGGGCTGACGCATTCTTTTTGCCTCCTAGCTTTTTGAATATGTTCCTTCAATATCTCTTCGCATTGCGATGTTGTGGGCGTTGGCTTTGATGGGTGTAGTATGAAGATATCCGTCCTTTCCATTTTTTCGCTCTTGAATCATGGCCAAACTACAGCCGTGTAGCATTGACCATAGCTCTATGTTTGAAAAAAACACATGCTGCATATTCCATCACAGAAACTCATTGTGGATAGTAAATAGGGAGTGCCAGAACACAGAGCCGCACGAAATGTGGCGGAAGCCAGCGTTTTTAGAGCATTGCTAAGTCTATCTGATGATGCAACCTTGACAGATTCGTAGAACGTCGTGTTTATTCAATGCGTTCTTTGACTTATTCCACGAGATAAAAATAGGAAAGAGGGCGTGGTCGAGGCTGTGCGATTGTGTCTTGTTTCTCGTGCCAGAAACCCATCGATATTCCCACGCTTCCATAGATCCTGCATTCTCAATCAATTTTCACTGCCCGCAAGCTACCAAGAATAGATGAGTGCTCCATGACAGCGCCAATCAAGTTGTCCACACACACAGCCTCTGCCGCCTTAACACCGAACCTCTTACGCAGTCCCAACCACAAGTGCAGAACATGAAACGCGCCATTTTCTCAAATCCTGCGCACGCTCTTAATCTGAGGGCCGCCACTGAGAGGAAATGTCAATACGCCACGTATTACATTTGTTGGAAAGTATTGGAATATTCTATCCGATTGATATACCAATCGTCATTGAGCAAACGGCAAAATGTCTATGGGCAACTGGATGAAACATTGGTCAATATTGTAAATGAATAGTTGCATAACGAATAAGGTGGAAAAGCTCCATCCATGCACGACGGCCAAGGCTTTTTACCGTCCCTGTTTTACCCCTGATCTGTGTGTGGGCGGTGGCAACATTTGGCAATGAAAGAATTGTGTCTGTTAAAGTCGCGATATGAACTCCATGAGTGTAACAAGCTAAATATACAGCCAGTTTGTAAATAATCCATGCCAATCATCGCACGAAATTCTCCTCGTCCAGATATGCCGCGCCATGCGTAGACAGATATGAATAGCTGGTGAACGCTCCTGGCTACACCGCCATTGGACATTGATCCGCAGTTCTACTTTAGCTGTACAGTAAATTATTGGCAATACCCTAATGAAACAACAATGACGTGCATTGATCAAACATCCTCAGATCTCCACTGACTGATGGATCCACAACTGATACTGTCGCCCCCTCGCCCCCAAAATGATCCTCATTTTCATGCAGCCCACCGCCGCCTTTTCCAACACACGCTCTCAAGCACGCTCCGCCGCTCCAAGTATAAATAGTCGCCCCTGTTGCACCAAACTTTCTGACTTTTCCCCACACACACACAGTCAATTGAAATATCAAAAATGTTCGGCTGGGGCGAAGACGATCACCGAGAGGTTTATGGACAGCAGTATCCACCAGAGCAGCACGAGGCTAAGTTCTCTCACGAGCTTATTGCCGGTGCCGCTTCTTTCGAGGCCATGAAGGCTTGGGAGGACCACCAGCGACGAGAAGGTGAGCCAGTCTCCCACGGTTTCGCCAAGGAGGCCCTTGCTGGCCTTGCCGGTGCCGAGGTCGACAAGCTCTTTGAGACCAAGGGCTTGGACTTCATGGACCGAGAGGAGACCAAGCGACGTGCTGAGCAGCAGGTTCAGTACAACTACGACCAGCACTACGGTCAGCAGCAGCAGTGGCAGCCACAGCAGCAGCCACCATTCAACTACAACCAGTACAACTACGGTGGCTACCAGTACCAGCAGCCATACTAAACCCTGTAGCTTGAGTGTATTAATTATTATATTATGATTCAATGAACCAATTTTATTTTCTTGATTTAAGCTCTCTATTTTCATCAATCTTCCCCACTCTTTCAAACCATTGTTAGTAACTATTACCCTCCCAGTTATTTCCCAGTTTTTTTCTCTTCAGCTATCATTACACTGTTAGAAGGGTATATCATATTTAAAAATTGTAAAATTCAATGTCAAAACGTACCGAGCTTCTGCTTTTGTCGCATAATATCCGCCTGGGCCTCAAGTCGCTTCCGAGGATCACCTTCTTGTTTCTTCTTATCTTGGGCCAGCTTCTTGAGATTCTTCTCACGGGCCTTTTCACGTTGGTTTCCTCGAGTCATGCTTGTTCAAATCCTCACTGTAACCCTCTGGTTTGTGTATTGGATTTTATGGAAAAAGGTGGAAAAATGCCGCTTTTATTCGTCACGCGTAGTAGAAGGCCGCGCGTTACACACAGCCCAACCCTTGGCATTGTTTACTCAATTCAACAGATCACATAGTTTTTTGAGGATTGTGAACTGGCATGAGTGACGTAGAATCAGAGACTGAAAAGGCTGAAAGATTGGCAGCCGCCAAAAAGAGAGTATGTTTGCAGTGTTCCACTTTAGATTTGGTGCTAATTGTGACTTCAGTATGAAGAGCTAAAGAAGAAGAACAAGAAGAAGGGCAAGAAGAAGAACAAGGATAAAGAAGAAGACGACGCTAAGAACGAAATTGAGAACATAGAGGCGGAAGCGAATTCGGACGAAAAAGAAAAGGAGGGAGATGCAGGAGTTGTCGACAAGGATGAGGCTGAAAAGGATGTAGATGTTGCAAAGGACACCAAGGAGGAGGAGGAAGAGGAAGACCGTGATGACTTAACGATCGAAGAAAGAGCCGAACTTCAAATAGAGAAAGCTACCTTGGAAGAATCTAGTAAACCTAAAGATGAGTCCCGAGAAGAAGCTGTCCGACCTTTAAAGGACAGTTTGGAAGCTGAAGCGGACGAGGATGATACGGCATCTAGCGGCAACACTTTTGAGCTGAACAAGAGGATTCAAGAGCTCGAACAGCTCAATTCTATTACTCAGCTCGTCAAGAAGGAGCTGGAAACCAAAGTGACCACATTGGAAGATGAAATTCTTAAATTACGACAAGAGAATGCCGCCCTTAGATCACAGCTCGATTCGCATTCTCATGAACAGGATCTCGATGACTTGGACATGTCATCGCCGCAATTGCCGCCCATGCCTCCTATCCAGAAGCGGGGTAAACACAGACCTCGTGTAGCATCATTTGTCGAGGTCGACCTTTACGGTGAAGCGTCCAGGATTTCCGACATTCGTAAACAGATGGAGCAATGGAAGGGATGGCAAGTTGATATGCGAGGCTGGCGAAGCCTCGGGGTAGGTCCAGCTATTGATCTGTAACACACTTTTTATGTGCATGAGGCCATTATCATTATTTATTAACACAATATATATACAATTTCTAAGTATTTTCCCGTTATGCAAGTCGTGAACTTTTTCAAAATCATTAGCCAACGCGGCAAAGAATCTCACCACCCAGCTTCTTTCTGGCCGCTTCCTGGATCTCCACCACTTCGCCATCTGCAAGTCGCACAAACATGACTTCACCCATAGCTAGCGGAGCGATCTTTCGGTACGTCTTGCCGGCGACCAGATCCGAAATTGCTCGAGGCGGCGCGACGACTCGCCTACTAGGATGCGATACAAGCCGCATGCTCTTCAAAACGCTCCTGAAGTTGTGATATTTGAGACCGAGCCATATTCTTCGAGTCGAGATGTTGTCGTATGTGTTAGGGGTAGGCATTTGATCCGGGCCCTTGAGATCTCCTCGCTGTACTGACGAGATGAATCCCTCCTTGTAGAGTCCGAGAGCGACTTGGAGATGCAGCTTGGTCATAGGCACAGATGTGAGCGACCGATTAACTCGTGTGACATTTTGTAGATGAGCACACATGTGCCCAAGGTTAACCAGTGACATTTTTCGAGGTTTGTCTGTGGTGGTGTATCGGGAAACGGTAGCGTTCTGTGTAGTGGAAGGAAAAAAAATTGGTGATGAAAAATGCGCAGGGTCGCTGGGATGTCGTCGTCGTTGTCGAGTCGAGCGAGATCACACTAGTACCGTTGAAAAATGTTCAGGACAGCGAGTAGAATAGCTAGTCGAAATGGACGACGTATGTATTCGACACATCGACAGGAGCCGCCAAAGTTCAGGTACATTGCGTTGGTGGCAGTGGTAGGCACGGGTGCATTTATCGCCGCCGCCAATACGCTGGACAGAAAGATGCCGAAGAAGGAAATCTCCGAAGAGGAATACGAGCAAGAGAAAAAAAATAATCGGTTAAAGTACAAGAAAAGTGCATTCAATGATGTTAAAGTTATTATAATGGTTGGGGCTCCAGGTTCAGGACGAACAACTCAGTGCAAAAAACTAGAAGCAGACGGGTTTGTGCACCTGTGTGCCGACGACCTAATCAGCAACGAGTTGAAGAAAAGCGACTCCAAGCATTCGGAGATTATCTCCCGGTTCACGTCATCAAACAGGCCGGTTCCTCAGGAAATCCAGCTGGGATTGTTGCATGCGGCAATGCTGCAAAATGTCATCAAGGGCAATAATAATTTCGTTCTCGAAGGATTCCCGGCATCTGTGCAAGAGTCAATGAAATTTGAGGAAGATATTGCCGCTTCGAAACTTACGATATACCTCGAGTGCCCTGAAAAAGTGCTTCTCAAAAGAATGGGCGAGTCTATCAAGCCACAGATCACGCATTTTGAGCAAAAATCGGTACCCATGGTCAAATACTTTGAAATCGCGCAACGAGCCGCCACTTTCTCGTGCGATCAAAAGCCTGATAAGCTTTACAACCAAATCAAGAACGAGATTGCAAACCGTGGTCTTGTATAAAAACCCTGTTAGTTCTTCAACGTCTCTGTATATATAACTCTTCATCTCTTTGTCGATCCAAATCCAGACAAGCCCATAACTGCCATCATATCGCTCGTAGGCAACGCATCGCACCCGCTATTTGCTGCCATCTTTTTCGATAACTGCTTCTCTCGTCTGCGCTTCTTTTGTAACTTGAGCTTTTCCTCCAATTCCTTCCTCGCCGCTATGCGCTTCTTGATGTCGTATTCCTCTTTTTTGCTCTCCCGCAGACGCTTGTTCCTCAACATGGCCAGACGCTCCCGCACTTGCTCCACTGTAATTTTGGTCACTCCAACTTTCAAACCGCTTGCATGCAGATGCTGTTTGGAGTTAAGATGCGTAGTATAGGACAAACTGTCCTTGAAAGTGAGATCGCATACATTACAGTAGAATCCCGCGCTCTTGCCCTTCTTGTAATTTGACGACACGCCGCCAGGCACCAGCTGTAGTTTGCCGATATTCTCGTACACATCGATACGCTCATGCCGTGCCTTGGCGATTTTTGCATTCTCCGGTACCGGCACAAAGTTCTTGGGCCGTTGCTTCTGCCCTTCCTCAGCACTCATTGACTACGTGATGATGATGGAAATCAATTGGAATAGTTGGGAACTTTTCACAGAAGGCTGGAACAAAACAACAATTATTGAATGTTTAATCGAGTTTGATCATAATCTATCAATTCTTTCGGAGGCTTGTCGATGCGTTTGGAGATATTTTGTCAATTTTAAACGACTTTACTCCACTATATACTATGTACATGTAATGAGCCTTGCAATGTGCGGCGTTATCGTCGTCGCGGGAAGGTGATTTATTTCCTCCCATCTAATTTAACCAAAAAGCTGAAGAAACAGGGTGGCAAATTGCAAAATGAGCTGGGACCACATTTTACGCGTAAGATTGAATCTGGTCGTTTTTTGGTTTGTGGACTGAGATACACTCAGTGTATTGTGAACATTGGGTAAGTGCAAGGGAAGTGTGCCGATCACATCTAATTTAACTAAAAAGCCGAAGAAACAGGGTGGCAAATTGCAAAATGAGCTGGGACCACATTTTACGCGTAAGATTGAATCTGGTCGTTTTTTGGTTTTTCGACTGAGATACACAGTGTATTCTGAACATTGAGTAAGTGCTAGGGCCGAGTAGTGGGGCTCAACATATGGGCCAAAAAGGTAAAAGAAGAGTAAACCCTTCAACGGCAGAAAAGCTTTCTTCTATGTTCGGATGACTTTGGTACTAAATGTGAGATTTCCCATACGGCATGGACGAAGAATTTGCGTGTGTACCTCATTCCATTAGTCCGTCAAGCTGAGCGGCGTTTTCTCTCCTAGAGGAAAGCCTCGCGCGGAGGTTGAAGTATTCTATTCTACTCACCCCACACGACAAGAGAGCATACCCGAGAGCAAATGACAAATAGCTACCGAGGTGTATGTACTTTTAGAAGAGAATTTTGGAGCTAACATCATAGGCGACAGTTGAAGATCTGGATCTTCTTCCTGCTCTTAGCATCTACCCCTCGACGCCGCTAGAAGAAGCGCTCAACCTCTCTTACGAGCGGTCGTACTCTTACTTGCCTGTCATCTCTGCCAAGGATAAGCGGTTGCTGGGATACCTTACAGCTGAGCAGCTACAACAGGCCGATCATAAATCGGGCGAACAAGTCAAGCAGCACTACATTCGATTTCTAAAGCCGAAAAATGGCAAGGAGTTCCAAAGGATCATCCCCGACACTCCACTCGAAGAGCTGGAAAAGTTCCTGAGCAATGAAAAGTTTGCGATTGTCACGGACGCCTCTAACAGATTTGTATTGGGTGTAGCGACTAAGGATGACCTGGAAAAGTACACCAAATCAAGACCTAGACTGATTTAACATAGACATTTTTGACGGATCGAAGCAAAACATAATACATTTCTTTCAAAGAACTTGATACAAAAAAAACAACGTTTTACATGAAAACAGTGGAGGTAGGCATTTAAAAAATCAGCTCTCTTCTTTCAAGAGCTCTTTATTTCGAGCAGCAGCCAAGACCACTTCATGGAACCTGGCGCCGCTACCCTTTGTAGAGTTTGAGGAAGTACGGCTGGAGTCGGAGGTTGCAGAATTGGTTGTAGACGTTCGCTTTTTGCCAAAAGCAGCCAAAATCTTGGACTTGCTATCCGCGCTTATTTCAGTATCTGGAGTTGAAGAAGCGTCATCCTCGTCGTCGCTGTCGTCGTCCATTTGCAATACCTTGATACGGTTAGCGAGTCGCACTGCCTCAATGGCCTTTCTGAATTTGGCACGAGCGTTGAAGCCCTCCCGAATAGCCGGCAACAAGTCGTTAGTGTTATCGTTCTCGCCGCTGATCCATTTACTCTTCAACAACTCTTTGACGGAGGGCCTCTTTGCAGGGTCCACTTGCATCATGCTCTGCACAAAATCCCTGGCTTCGTGCGAAACGTCTCGCCAATATCTCTCGTGACAGATAATTTTGTAGTCTCCCGACACCTCTTCCAAAAAGTCAGGCACGTTTTCTGATCGGAAAGGAGAGTATCCGCAAAGCAAAGTGTAGGTGATTACACCCAAACTCCAGATATCGCATGGCTTGCCGTGGCCTGAAGCCTTCAAAACTTCTGGAGCTGCATAACCAAAAGAGCCGGCCATTGACGTGAGTAATTCCTGTGGACTGTTCAAAGTCTTTGCGATACCGAAATCAGCAAGCACGAGCTCAGAGTCCAATTCTGGAGTCACGTATAGCAGATTCTCGGGTTTCAAGTCACGATGCACAATATCTCTGTCGTGCAAATAATCAATTGCCTCAAGAACGTCTTTCATGCATCGCGAAGCATCTTGCTCCGTGAATTTTCCATACTCGCAAATTCTGTCAAACAGCTCACCGCCGGTAGCCAATTGAGTAACGATGTAAAACTTCTCCTTACTTTCGAAAAAGTCCTTGAAACTTACAATGTGTGGGTGGTGCAACTTTTCGAGCATCTGAATTTCGTCATATACCATCTTTTCGTTTCCTTTCAATGTCTTCTTCAAGATGATCTTGATCGCGACATCCTCGTTGCTGTTGGCCACTTTAGCCTGCTTCACCACGCCGAATGTACCTGCGCCAAGTGTCTTGCCGAATTGGTACTGCGACTTCTTGACATGCGACGGCGGCTGGCCAGTCATCTTGCCAATAATACCTGAGAAGCTGCTCATAGTCAGGCTTATACTTAATGGATCAAAAGGGAAATTTATTCAGTGTGGGTCGCAAGGTCGAAAAAAAAATCGATGCAGTTCAGTAACTTTATCTCGTAGTTAATGTAGCCGCAGAGACCGTGACGAACGATAAAGCTTAATTAATCAGAGATGATAAGAGCTTGTTGAGAAATATAGTAGGCGATTGCAGACAAACACCTAAAAACCGCTGGTTCGTGGATACGGGTATTCAAAAGTTCAAATGTGGGGACGCCATGTGGAAACGTGAAGCAGCAGCGAGTGGGTAACCGCGTCGGTGGGACGATGCGCCTCGAGCGGCTGCACAGCCGCTTTTTTAACCTGTATCGGTATATAGCCATCGCTTAGGAATAAAACCTGGGCTATTTGTATTTTAATAGAGAAAAACAAGATTATGATACGATGGTGAGTGGTCACGGTATATATTACATTGTCATTCAGGGCGCATTACGACTGGTCATAATTTTCCTAGTTCCAGTCCATACTCGCGATGGACAGAGTAAACTTCAAGGTTCAACGCTCTCGTTGGGGTTTTGAAGCATTTTTATATGTACAGCACAGTAGATCAAATCGAATAGATCTCGGAAGTCGAGACAAAATCTCTCAAGGACAGTCTCGGGAAAACCATTGACTTGACTCAGCGAGAGAATAGGAAGAAAATGCACAATGTGAACACATTGAAAAATGTCTTTTCAAATGCAGCCGTTCAAATGCCGTACTGCCATCTTCGAAAACAAAAATAGCTCGAGGAAGCACGGTTACTGGCGACTGGTACACCGAGTGCAAAACCTTTCATCTGAGACCATCACTGAATGGGTTTTTTTTTCATTCTTACATCTCGGATACTCTCACTTGCGCCGTAAATTCAGATCTGCAATAGCGTCCCCCTCGAACTTGCATATCAAATTCATCCCATGACCTGACGATGTTTTACTACAGCGTACCGTAGATCTAGATACTCTACTGTACCGACACTGTGCCTCAAGAAGCGAAGATCCGGATAGACCTGGTCCGCCTGGCACGCTGTGATTTGTCGGGTGGCCAGAAGAGGTGTTACCCGGCGGCCCAAGCATTTACAAGTTTAGCACGCGGCTGGCGTGCGACAAGAAAAAAACTTCCGTGCCGAGATGTTTCGTGGAGATGCAAGGCGATCATGCACGAGACCTTTAAAAATGAGTAGATAACGGATGCTTTTCTCAATAAGGGAAGATTGGCACGGGCTTTAGTGAGAGAGGAAGAGGGATGAAATACGAGCCCCATTCACCGCGGCTGATTTTTTCGCCTTCCCGCCATGGTAAACCCACAATTTTGGTAAATCAGGGGAAATGCGAAGAGATCCTAGTTCGAGCAAATCTCCCCGCTTTTGTCGATACTGTAATATAAATCTGCAGCAAGCATAACTGGTCATCTGAAAGGACATTAGTATTTCCCGAAACGGAAAACGCCGGGCAGATCGTTTGCACTTCCCCCGCGTGGCCGGCGCACGTTGAGTTGAGAGTGTGGGGTTGGGACGCACGCAGAAGCCAAATCACGTTTAAAGTGAGACCCATTTGCCCCGATGGCGCTGCTTTCCATTTTGACTCCCTCTCTTCCTACCTTTTTTTTTCTTTCGTTCACTTTAAACTACTTGCAAAAGAACAAGAAGCACTTTCATCGACAAGATATAGCATGAGACTAGACGAGCTGCCTGTCGAAGTACTGCAGTCCGTCTTTCAGTACATCGATAAGGACATTATCAACGCTTACGGCACGTCGAAGCGCATTCGGAGTGTAGTACTATACAACAACTTATGGAGACCGCTTTGCGAGAAGCTCTTCCGGCGGATCCAGCTGAATGAAGTACCGGGAAGTTACAGAGCTACGTTTCTGGAACAACAGCGTATCAACCAGCATGTAGGCTATTTGATGGATCGGGTCGTGCGGGACTCGGACATGGACGCTGTCCACCATATTGTGACTTACGGGATCAGAGCGAGAGATAAACTCTTGGAAATCCTCGATAGGCAGAGGCCACACGCGATCCCAAGCTCACAGGACTATAACATCAAGCATAACTACTGGGCTGAGCAAATTTTGACAATCATTCGACACCACGAGGCCCTAGACCAGCTGTCGGACATTGCCAAGGCTCCTACCGGCCGTTACGACATTACTGACGTATTCACAGCACTGGACGGATTCCACGAGTCGCATGTCTTGAACCCTGTCAAGGAGGAGATATTCGAAGACTTAACTCGCGAGATTTTGGATCATGAGAAAGACATACGAGGAGCTTCCAAGGAGTTTACGGCTAAATCGTTGGCAGAAAAGCTTTTCTGCTCTTCGAAGACTCGAGGACAAGTTGCTAGATCTCGAAATTTTTTGAGTGCAGTCCTCGAGGATGGCATGCCAGGTAACGACGTGGTAAACATTTGCATTTACTCACATGTGGGCAAGATGTTTGGCCTGACAATTTCCCCCATCCTACTTGAACAGAACAACTTGCATGTCAGCTCAAACTTTGCCAGAGTGGACGATCCCAATCGAAGAGATGGGTATTTTGTTATTAATATTTTGAATCAGATGATTTGGACTAGTGCTGGATTTTTGGACTTGATCAACCAGCAACGGCTCGTCAGGCTCCTTTCGACTAAGCCTACACTGCAGCAGATTGCTGTTGCCAACGCCACACACAAGGCAAACAAATATGACTTGATTTCTGAAAAGGCATTTGTGTATACGGCCATGGCAAAGCTTGCATCGGTAGTTTTGTTCAGCGACGACCACCCGCAAGTATGGCGTGCGGCTGCTGCAGACCCGCGAGGATTTTCACCTGATTTGGTGACTAGAAGAGATGTTTTGGATGCTCTTGCTGGTGATGTTGCAAGCTGCTACTTGAATACCGAGCAGCTTGCGCTTTGCGAACAGCGAGGCCATGTTGTCGGCCGTATCCGAGGCTCTTATGGTGTAGTTCTCGGAATCGACGAATCTCGCGGCTTGTATAAGGTTCTAGACGAAAATGGACTTACTTGGAACTTGACTCACGATGAAATTCGAAATAAGACACGTTTAATGGTCAATGACGAGCAACTCGCTGAGCGAGGCTCGTCCATCTTCACCAATGCATTGGGCAAATACTTTGTTGGCTACGATAACAACAAGTGTGCCTTTATTTAATTATCACGAACACAATGCGCTGCATATTTAACGCGCCTTTTTTATTTTGTTTTCCTTCTTTTTTTACCATACATACTTTTTGGATGTTTGTTTTTCCTCTATGACGATGAGTCGAGTCTCAAAAAAATACTTGACGAGTGTAAAAGCAACGCATATACTAATAGATTATCTCAGCTAGCCAATAATCAGATTGTCTTTAATGTGAATGTGAAAAAGTCATCGAGCTGCTCGTGGCTAGCGGCCAGCGTTTGAGTGTCGCAACTTGTATGGTTCAGCGAGGTGCTTTGCTCTCCTTTGGCCATGTGTAACTCTTGAGAGGTCTACCAACCTTTTTTGCTTTTCATGTAAAAAAATGATGGTCTTTAACTAAGCGATATTTTTGTATAGTTGGTATCGAAGATTCGAGAATTAGAGACCTTGACAGCCAAGTTGCTATTTGATACTGCAGGTGTTGTCGTCGAAAATACCAGTTCCGTTATACTAGTGTACTCTCCCTAGTAATTGTTGAGCAACGAATGCGACGTTATTAACCTGATACTGCAAGATACAAGGATTTCTGCATTGCTGTGTACATCTCCGGAAAAAGCTGCCTTTCGTATAGAACAATAAGCTAGATCGATAAAAAAAAATCAATTACAGCATCTGAGATAATTCTGTTAGAGAAATCTGTGCATGCAAAATAATCAAACCCCCAGCACTGCAAATGCGAGCCTCATTCTCTAAGGGCATCACCATTACCAGCAATTATAGACATTTTGAGGACGAACAGGCATTGATACGGTGTTCAAATGCAGCAATACGGCAGCTGTGCGCAAGCACCTCAGGTTTGATAAAAAAACAAGTCTCATAAGTTTGAATCTGATAGAAAATCACTTGGATTCCGCTTGTAGCTTGCAGCGGGAAAATGCACAAGTGCGTAGTGTTGGCATTTGTTTTTCGAGTGGACGTTTTTGACATACCCCTCCAATAACCCCGTTAGATCAATAATTTCTCATTAGCCCCTTCGTTTTCGTATTTAATCTTGTTTATCGGATTTGCACTTCCGCATGAATTTGCCGTTGTTGCATCTAGAATGTCGCGTGCTTTTCTCCTCCCCTTAAGACTTCATGACCTTATTAAAGTACGGCCGGCGGCTCTTGCTCAATTAGCCAGAAAGAAACAACCATAAAGTCACTCATTTACAAGTGCCTTTTCCGTCATAAACCTAGCTTGCTACTCGAAGCCATTTGCTTTTCGTTCCCGGGTCGCCACTGATCCAGATAGTCACTCAGATGTTTCGCAAAGGGTGCCGACGGCTGAGTCCGCTAATTGATATTTCGATAATTGCGTTGTGATATCTTTTACGACCGAATATTTTCGCAAGTCTCAAAATATGGAAGTGGATCGCAAATGAAATGGTTCTCGACTGACAAGCTTATAGACAACTGCTCTTGGAACTGTTTATTGAATGCTACCTCGCGCTGCGTCAACCGTCGGCTCTTAAACACCACAGACGCAAAGTCATTCCTAGCGACCAACACCAAAAGCATGAAAAATTAGACGCAAGCGATACCTGCTATGGGTAAAGAGGACAGTGAATAGCAATAGATACGGGCAATTAAGCTCACAACCAGCTTTGTGACGACCTCCGTGTTTACCACGGCTGGTCGACAACTACCCCCACGCCCTAGGTTCGCTTTACCACAGCATATACGTACAAGTCGGGGATAAAATTCAACTACGAGGGCCAGGGATATTTTTCTGTCAGACATAGTCATTTGAATGATGCCCATATGTACGATCGGTCTCTCTGCGTTTGGTCTACATAAGATGCCCAAGGGCAACTCTGTGTGACCCATTGAACGCGAGTCAATGCCCACGATATCTACGGTACTGTCTTTCTTCATTACAACAGCTCGGTTTGCATCTCAGATACAGACGTATTTAGCGACTGCAGAGCCAATCTTTTCGCCGGATTTGGGTAGTGCTTAGCGTAATCCAGCTGCGCGGTTGATTTGATTATTTATCTGAAAATTTGTCTGGTGTTTGCATTGTGCCATTTCATTTACGACAGTAGATGGCTAGAAGCAGAGGCGCATATATACGTTATTTACCACCTTAGAGATTTTACGATGTATATTTCGAATGCCCGATCTGATAGGACCGTCGTGCGACCTGTTTTGGCATTCTGAGACCAGCTCACGCCTTAATCAGATTCAATTTCATTTTAATGTGCTTCCAGCCTCATGGACCTTCTGGATCCCAGAAAAGTCGTAAGCACCAAATTAAGCTTTGAATCTCTGAAACCTACGCTGGATCAAGTGCTGTGCCGCTTTTGAAAAACTAAACCGAAAGTCCTGGCCACGGAGGGGAACACGAGCACACCACGTATCGTTGGTACTAGTGCAGCAAAATATTTTACTCGAACTTGACCAAAATCGTGCTGCTCTTGCATGTGTCTCAGCGCTCGTTGATGCGTCGCGATGCATGGCTGTACCACATTTCGGAATTTGATGTATCTGATTCCGGTGCTCCGCAGAAGACCAGACAGAAGTGAGCGCCTTGATAGCTCAGTACTGTCAATCCTGCGGAACCAAAGTAAACTGGGAAAAATCAGCCAGCTTCTTAAGGGGCCTAGCCAACACCCATAAGGCCGGAAATAAGTGTCAAACCAATAAACACCACGGAATGATACTTGGGAATCCTGGTGAGCTTTAATGCTGACCTTGCAAGAACCCAGTATTGGAACAAAATAATCAAGACCATCTGCATGATCTAAAATCAAGATGGCACAGATCGCATATCTCTAAAGAGGGACAGACGATAGTGCTATCAGATCAAGTGATTGTAATAAAGAGTTCGGTTTAACTTAAGTTGGTCAGATATTTTCTTGTTGCAAAACTTATTTCGGTCTGCCACGTTCTATATGAGGGCACACTTAGGTATTTCGAACCATGTCAAATAAGTAATAACCATTTGGTGATCACCTCACTAAGAAACTCGTTTGAATAAGCAAATTAAGAATCTTTTCTCGCCTGTGTCTCTGGTATCATCTCGCTTTGTCAATTCAACCAGACAAGCGGCGCCTGCCGTCATGGCTCTCATGCTGGTTTGCTAACTAATTCTGAGTGAGTTTGAATAACCTGGCACAAGATGCCGAAACCAAAACTCTGAACTCGGCCACCAAAAATGCAGCGATAAATTTCCCAGAAAGAGGCGTTGCTGGAAAACGCGGTGCGTCCCACGCACAGTTACGATTCCTTAGAAACTGGGTCCTCGTATTTGCGTGTTTCGAAATAAGATAAACGGTCTACCCACTTCTTCTGAAGCAATTCATCTGATCAGATGCTCTGTTTTGAGGCAGGCGTTACAAAAACAGGAATCCGCATCTCTTTATTTCCGCGTGATCGGAGTTAATGCAATCAATTAAGAGAAGATCTCAGATTAAGAGCCAAATTGATAACATTTTTGTCATTGGCTTGATAGCATGCGTACCGGTATATAAGCTATAGTTTCGGGAAGCCATCCCCTTTCGTCGTACATCGGACTAAAATTTGTACCGGTATCTAGATTTAAACTGACGCACGAGAGATCGTCGTAAGTAGTCAGAGAAAAATTTGTGAACGAGATTCAAAGATGTTTACCCCTGAAATGAAAATACCATCAGTTATTCAACAACAAAAGCATCAAATCACGAGAATTGGTTTGGAGTGCTACTGTAAATAAAAAAAATATCCAATTTGCCGATCAGCATATGCCACAAAGCTGCTACAGTAGTTGAACACATTCGTTTGAGACCAGATGAGACCCTTTGTGTCCGCAGAGTTTTTCAAGCACCACAAAATTGAGCAGATCTTTGATCAGATCCAGGCGTACCGCAATGCCTGCGGTGGAACAGAAGCTCATCTGCTCACGGTAGATGGCCTACCACTCAGACGGATCATCCCACTATTTTCGTGCGGGGCGCCACGGCAGACCCTCGGCATGGGTGCCCGAGGCGCTTGAAAAGAAGGTTAATTGGTTTTCCACGGATGAGGATCCAGATTATCTGATATGGACCCCAAGGAGCTTTCCAGGAGGTGCCACTTGGGAGCCGCTCCCGACGCATACATATACATGATCAGATAAGTGTACTATAGTGCGGAACAGAAACAACTGAATGCGGCCATGTGATCAAGAAGCAATGGCGCATACAGGTGGGAATTTTAAGTACACCACAGTATAGGTTTCTTAGATTCGATATCAACCTTCTGTTACACTAGTTTGGATGTTCCTTCATATCAGATTAAGTTAAGTGAAACACATCTCAAGGTTGATCAGGAAACGCTCGTGGGATGCGCATGACATCTTACCAGCTACCGTAGAACTGAGAAGTATCTGCCAAATTAAATTGGTATTAATTACCTGCAACCAATTACACGGGGACACCTACCGGTAGCTTGCAAAGAGTACCCTCGACAAATGGGTGTAACAACAGTCAAGCATTTTCCCGATTTATGCGAGCTATACGCTTCTAGATGCCTCTTTTGTCGCTTTGCAGCCAGGCTGTCGGTCTGTGTACCAGCAGGGCCCACATATTACGCCGTAGAACCTTACCATGTGGCTATTTCTCGTATCTTATTGATGTCAAATTACACCTAGACCATCTGATTGATGCGAACGCCTGGCTGCAGGATCTCAGATATTACTGGGTGACCAGCCGCTGGTCCCTGCGGCTCACTAAATTGCAGCCCGCCATCGAAATGGTATACCATCTGTTATAATGTCGATTACTAGCGATACCCATGGGGATAACTGGGGAATATGAGCATAAAAAACTCAAGGTCCTCAGTAAATACGCTTTTCCCTCTTAATGGTTGGGTCCGGTTCTTGTGCAGCGGTGAATGCGAGATAGAAACTCCAAACACGCTTTTCAACGATTCGCAAAACTCAGCAGTCACAATAAATATAAATTTCACTGGATGGGCCGTTAACTACATCGACTCATTCCGGCACCAAGTTTCGACAAAGGCCGTCCCCTAATTTAATTCCATTTTCAGGTATACACGAAGAAAGGAATCGGAGTTGACTTAAGCCTCAGGTGCTTGATGTTTGGCACATTGGACGAAAAATTTGGCATTCACATAGGCAGCAATAACGACTGATGGCGCTTTCTCATTAAAATGCCGTTGTTCAATTTACATAAGAAAGTTCCGCGCCGGATGCGGGGTGCGTTTCTAATAGAAAACATCTGGATACGTGGGCGATCCATTTGAGGATTCCTGCGGCATAGAGTATCGTGCCAATCATAATCCTCGACGGAACGAGGGCACGATTAGCAGTTATGCTAGGAGAAGTTTCGGGCCACAGGTTTTAATCCTAGTTCATAATGACGCCTTCCCATCATTCATCTCTGACAAATGACACACAAGTTAATGGAAATCTTGATCAGGCAGGCAAATCGACAAGTTGAACTGTCTCCCTGAAGTCACGAAAGATGTACGGCACCTCAGAAAAAGATTGCGTGCGGCTGGTCGCTCCTATAAGCGTCAAACAAAATTGTGTCGGCAAAGAACGAGCCGTAACAAAAGTAAAACTCCAGCATTAGACAAAGCTTGATTAGAAGTTTTTTATTGCGTGCTCGAATCCTGTGAATATATGAATGCAATATTGACTGCAATGATGACTCGACGCTTGAGCTCGGCTTCTGAACATCTCACAACCGACGACACTGATTGAATTTTTTGGCAACCAAAGAAACTATCTATACCTATGAGGTATTTTCGTGAGTAGAATTAATCAATAAACATTCCTACTTCTCCGAAATTGCCTCTAATAATCATAGCTACTTCCAGCACTGACTCGAAAGAGAGAATATTCAGGTCTATTTTACAAGGCAGCATCTGATGGTAAAATATCGAAGGAGCTAAATGAGATCTTGGTGCATGTCCAAAGCTGGTAGGGCACTGAGCAGCACATGGCAAAGTTGATGCCTCATTTTTAAGATTTTCAGGCATGCGCACATAAATTGTACAGTGTACAGCAGCCCCCTAAAAATGCAAAGCACGACCTGCGCTTCATCAGATAACACTTGAGTGTACTAGTATCTAGATATCAGATCTCACACGCCATGATCCCTCGTGCTCTGGTTGCTCTAGGATACGGGCCCGTATGCGCCTCTACCTACCGCATTAAAGCTGCTGCAACATGAACGCATGACGGCATAGCACAACAAAAATCAGTGTATGCTCTTTTTTTACGTGTCCCACAGAGCCGAGAATGTGCGACCAATGTCCCCAGTATCGAAACTATAGCGTGTTTCTGATATAATTGAGTTATGAGCTGCTCTGTGGAACGCAAGACCACAGCATGGGGTTAGGAGAGACTTACATACGTCAACAGCGGGACATGCGGCTTTCCCAACAGGTGTTGTTCAGTTCCTAATCGGATAATCATGCATGCGAAATAATTGTGTTAAGCTGCTGTTAAGAGCAGTTTATGAGAAAATTATGAGCACATTTCGAATACGCGGCTAAAAGGGACTCTAATTATCAAAGAGTCTCTTTCAAATTTAATGATGTGTTATTCTTTTGATGAACTTCATGATATTCATTTTTTTCAACTCATCAGATAAAATAATTGATTTATGAAATTAAATGGAATCATCATGAAATTGATTAAAAAACAATCATGCGAAGAGATTGCGTACCGTAAACAAAAAAATTCAGGGGTAACCGAGGTTACGATTTTTTCACATTTGATTGACGACAAGTTGCAAACTTCTATGGCATCTTATACAGTGTATTTCTTATGTTTCTCAGTGCTATACATTTCTCGTATTCCAAGTGGTGGTGAAGACTCACGCGACTCGCTTGTCGTTGGCCTGGAGATGAGTAGATATAAGGAGATGTGATGGGAACAATTAATATATACTGGGGAAGGTGGACGTGACTAACTATTTGAATTAAAAACCTCAAGACATGAATTTTTGCTTGAACTTCTCATTGTCAGCCATGTACCAGAAATGGCTCGTGTCGTGAGAAGCAAACTCATCTAATGTTTCTTTGGCAGTCACAGTGCGCAGGGACCATTCCTTATACTCAAAGCTACTTCCCAGAAAGAACAACCTCTTAAGGGAGGGGCAGTGCGTGTAGAATGTCTTTAATACTGTGCACAAATTATCTGTCTTGCCCTCTTGGAAACTCACGTCGAGAAACAGTGTCTGCAGCGATGGGCCACAGTGTACCGCCACGCGAGTTAGGAACTCAAGACTCGGAGGTTCAAGATTATTCAGACCCAATTGCTCTTGCTGGTGATCGTTGACCTCTATATCTGGTGGAAACACAATATCGTCGTCATGTTTCCCGTGAGAAAGATCGACTGGGAAGTATTCATAATAGAGAGTAATCAATCGTCCCACTGTCATCTCAACTATTCGCGAAAACGACCTGTAGTCAAAATCGCTGCAACGCAGCAACCCTAGTGAAGGATTGTTCCGGAAAAGGATTTCTGCGCCTTCGACTAGCTCATCGATATTATCGTTGTCTACAGCTGTGAGGCACAGAGATTGAAGATTACCAAACGGACACGTTTTGAATACTGAGCCAAATTCACTGCTTGTACTGAACGAGGTGATATGCTTGGACGGTAAGATAATTTGATCTGTCGTCTCTCCGACGTCATCGATGCTCAAGGTGCGGACAGAGGGAGGAATCCACTCCAAGTTTCCTTCATTGGACAATGCGCAATAGCGCACGCTCAACGAATTCAGCTTGTGGCAATCCTGAAGAACATGTTTGAAAAATGACACGTCTACATCACGTCTCTCGACACGAGTAAAAGACACAGCAAACGATTCCAACGAGCTGGGAAGCCTCGCATCTGGGAACAAATCGCCAATATCCTCTGGACAATCGGCTTCCAGCACGTTAAGTGCAAATGCCCTGACACCTTCGAATGAAGCGAAGGGCGGCGCAGGAAGCGCAAGGTCGAGATTGAGAAATTTTGGCACGTATGGGAAGGCACTTATAATGGCGGGGACCAACGGAAGCGTATATTCCTGATTTATAGTCTCGTTGAAAGTTATAACCTCAACACGGACCAAATTCGGACACCGTGGCAATAAATGCTGGAAGAAAGAAAGTTCAACTGTAGATCGAGACGCGGTTTCCAGCTGCTTCAACGTGAGCAAGCCGGGGCTGATATCCGACGACGATTTTAACGAAATGGGCCGATGGACAAGTACATGACGGATTTTCTCAAGCACAAAGGCAAGTTCACCTGTCAAAATCATTTGATAGAACTTTCTTATGGATCCCGTTTTGCTGGTGAGCACGGTCCAGTAATTTTCTCTTGGCATGAGTCGTGATGAGTACCGTCCTTGGTAGTTTAAGAGAAATTTGTATTGTACTCTTATACACGACGACTCCGGCTTGAGTAGCTCTCTCTGAGTTATTGTCAGATTGCGCCATAATTGATCGGTAATGAAATGATATAGCACTTTGCAAGTGCCTTGCAGTGCAATCACATCTCGCTCATCGGTTTCGTTCAAAATGATCTGAAACAGTTCAGGAGGAAGATCCAGAAACCCCATAAAGCCACGATAGAACTGGAAATTTATAATAGAAGGTCACGATCAGGAAAGTAGAGCAAACTTCTGCTGAGCTTGTGATTAATCAACGGCCTTTTGCGCGCAGGTAATAATCAGCGGTGCTATATCAGCAAGACAAGTCTGCGACAGAGTTTCAGATGCGCAAGAAAAAAGGGGAATGTAAACACTTCTTCGGCGAATAAATTCCAGTGAATCCAAGCAAGCAGCAGGTTCTAGGAACAAATCTAATAGACTGATGGATTTTGACGACCCGCTTCAATTGGCAGTGGGTAGTGTCGTAGCCGAGGGATGAGAGAATATAGCAGAAGTACCACTTGAAAATGTCAAGGAAAGCAGCACCATGCTCGGTTTATGTATGTGCGTTGTGCCACGAACCGCCTTTCTTTTGTCAAAACCAGCATGACCTGCCGCGTGCGTGCATGCATACCGACTACCTTGCCTTTTAGCGTCCCCATCACTCTATTTGGCTCTGGGCTAAATTAAACGATGAGAGCTTTGCCGCTGCACATTACTTTTCCAACGTTGTACCATCAGATCAGATTGCTTTTCTATTCGATCTGCACAATTTCTTATTCTTCGTTTCGATTTGAGGCTCTCCTACTGCGAGGTTTGTGTCCAGCGAGTGGAGAGGTCTAAGAGAGGGGGCCGTTTGCAGCCACTCCTCATTTCGAATTTGGGGCTCTTGAGTAGAATTAAGTCAGGGCCACATATGGGTACACGACAAGAATCGAGAAAAAAAATTTAGTTTCTCTCACATGGTTCGACGCTATGGAAAACCTACAGGTCGCGATGGGAGGGTCTGAGTAGACGTCAGTTTGTAAGACATATCGCATTTGGGCTGGTACGCGAGAAACGTCCAGCGATAGGCCGAAAGATGAGTCTAGTGGTTAGGTGGCATGCTTGAGACAGTCGCAAGGTAAAAGAGGGATAAAATTCTGCCAGATGGTGGACCAGCAGTAGTGGAGTCCCGGACTCGCCGTAATTGTGCTCATTGTGGAGGCACTCTCCTGCATCCTCATTTTCTTCCGGATGCCTCAAATGAAAAGCGCGGATGGCTTATGATCATCGGGCCGGCCGCAAATATTAAACCACATATAGCACGTACATCTAACTGGCGTTTGCTTTTGTTTTCTTTCTCGACTCGCATTTCTCAATGAGGAATAGCGCGAGTCGGAACACTGAATCATTCGACATGGATCAACGCTGAAGCACGGAGTACTTTCTGTTGGAATGGGCCGCTTTCAAGTTGCCACCTCTCTGTGCATTCGGGCCGCTCTTCCCGTTGGCACTACCTAGATTCTCTGTGACATTTCGTATATAAGTTGCTTGCATGATACGCTTTTGCCATCCTAAGTTGACTACTTTAGCAAACTACTATCGTACTGTGGCGAAGACCCTGGCATTTTGTATGCCGATCAAGCGTCCGAAGGTTTCACCGACGCTAATATCCGGGTAAGCTAAATCATACGGGATGAATGTTTATTATATCACATATATATTGCGAAGCCTAAAAGCCCCGGTGTTTTTAATTACATCAGATGCAGCAACGCCTGCAAGGCATACATTTATTAGTATCGTCGAGCTTTTATCGGATCGAGACAGACGAAGGTACATGCCATGTGGACAAACCCCCACTCTACTTTGGCCGGGTTATTCACACATCCAGCGTCAATATCTTTAATCTAAAGTGAGTCTTACATATCTCTTTTGAATCTGCCGGTCTTCTTATTAGTATGAGACGGCCTGAAAAGACCGCCGGTCGCGGCTGTTCGCAACGACCGGGCGGGGAGTCCTGTGAGACGTTGACTCAGAGGGTATAGTCGAGCTTAATTACGTCCCATATGTACCAATAGCGAAAAAACATCAGATATCTAGATTCTCAGGTCAACCAGTACAAAATGGAGCGGAAATATGGATGCAATGCAGTGCTGAATAAGCAACTCGACTGCGTCTGGGAACAGATATTGTACAGTATCTAGATCAATCACCAGGACCACTTGGAGTGAATTCAAGATACCAAGCTATAGAGTTGTGATTTCTTTTTCGCTGCCATTGCTGCTGTGTGTATAGTTTAAATATGAATGTATTTCGGAGCCGAATATCGCTGTTGGCCTAAACTGTGAAGGTTCATCGTGTGGCACCTAGTAGATGCGGACTTCGACAACAATGTTTCCATTGTATGCAGCTGAATCTATTGCTAGGCGACCAAACACATCAAGTGGTGCTGAGTGTTTGCGACAGACAAGCAAGAAAATTCATCATTGAATTATGAGCCCAAATGAGCCATTAAAAAGTTGGAATATCAGTACACTGGTATTGTTTTTAGGATCGTAATGGATTCGGCGAGTTATCGCGGGCAGTAAAGTGGTTGGAGTACTCTAATCTCGGCAGTCGCATCAAGCGGCGTTGGAGAGTAACGGCCAAATGAGAGCTGCACTAAATTATAATTGCACATATAAAATCATATGATGAAAGTCTTATGTGTGGTGTCTATTTATATTACGAATTTCCGCAAGGCGTGCCTACGGTACGAAGTGATCGGCGGGGCCGTATAGGTATTACTCAGGATGGCAGGATCTTGCATATGTCCAATCGTAATCATCAGTTGCTAGTTCCTTTTAAATGGTATTTTCTTCTAGATGCCTGACGCAAAGCGTCAGTGATTTTGCTTAAGCATGCCTTCTGCGGAAATGAAATTTGGAAGCTCCGTAAGCTCGGCTCCCATTGCGCCCCAAAATTGCATTACCTCGACACAGCTCAAACTTCAACGGATTCTGTCAGCTAACTATCAGGCTCATTTATAAGATGTCGATAAAAAAAGATAATTGCCGGCCAGGCATATATTGGGGCTTACTAGGGTCGCTGCTTCCCGTCTCTGTGGCAACGCCGCACGAGTGAAAGACCGCCTCCCAACGCGAACAGCGTGGAAAGAAAAAGATTCCACCGACGCCTGTGTTAACGCGAGACAGTCTCCTGGTGGTTGAACTTTCTAAATACCCACTTTCCACAATGCAAGCTCCGGTGATTGTTATGAGTACGTTGATGATTTGACCGATGAAAGCTTGTGCTAATGCAAACTATAGACGCTGGTGGCGAACGTCAAACGGGTCGACAGGCCCAAGTCTCAAATATCACAACAGCCAAGGCGTAAGTGCTTGATCTCCTTACTTTGCGAAACAATGCACAAGTAACTAACGATACATAGTGTGGCGGATATTGTACGTACATGCCTGGGCCCGAAGGCTATGCTTAAAATGCTTTTGGATCCAGTAGGTGGTATCACGTTGACAAATGAT
Source organism: Blastobotrys indianensis (assembly GCA_030558855.1). Taxonomy (NCBI): domain Eukaryota; kingdom Fungi; phylum Ascomycota; class Dipodascomycetes; order Dipodascales; family Trichomonascaceae; genus Blastobotrys; species Blastobotrys indianensis. Next base: position 676,185 of record JAKTQK010000002.1, read on the forward strand.
GGCCGTGCCATCTTACGAGAGATCGATGTAAACCATCCAGCCGCCAAGAGCATGATTGAATTGAGCAGAACTCAGGACGAAGAAGTTGGTGATGGTACAACGACAGTGATTATCTTGGCCGGTGAAATTCTGGCCCAGACATACCCATATGTTGAACGACACATCCACCCTGTGGTTATCATCAAGGCATTAAAAGAGGCCCTAGAGGACGCTCTGAAGGTCATCCACGAAATCTCGAAACCAGTTGATGTCAACGACGATGAACAAATGACTAGTCTGATTGCCAGCTCTATCGGTACTAAATTTGTAAGTCGATGGGAAAAGCTCATGTGTAATTTGGCATTGACGGCCGTACGAACAGTGCTGCGTGAGGATGGCAAAAAGGAGATCGATGTCAAGCGATACGCTCGAATTGAGAAGATTCCAGGTGGACAGATTGAAGACTCCAGAGTGTTGGATGGCGTTATGGTCAATAAGGATATCACACATCCAAAGATGCGAAGACGCATTGAGAACCCTCGAGTGCTCTTGCTCGACTGTCCTCTCGAGTACAAGAAAGGTGAATCACAAACTGCTATTGAGATTACCAAGGAATCGGAATGGAACCGAGTTCTGCAGATCGAAGAAGAGCAGGTTAAGGCGATGTGTGAAGCTATCGTCCAGTTCAAGCCTGATCTTGTCATTACTGAAAAGGGTGTGTCTGACATTGCCCAGCATTATCTCTTGAAGGCCAACATTACTGCTTTACGACGAGTGAGAAAGAGTGATAACAATCGAATTGCACGTGCTACTGGTGCCACAATCGTTAACCGAGTGGAAGACATAAGAGAGGCAGATATCGGCACTCGATGTGGCCTGTTCAACATTGAGCTCATCGGCGACGAGTACTTTTCCTTCATCACAGAGTGCCAAGATCCAGGTGCATGCACAATTCTTTTACGAGGTCCATCCAAAGATATTCTCAACGAAATTGAACGAAATCTACAAGATGCAATGGCGGTTGCTCGAAATGTATTCTTTGAGCCAAGACTTTCGCCAGGTGGTGGAGCCACCGAAATGGCAATCTCTGTCAAGCTAGCCGAGAAGGCGAAGGAGATCGAGGGCGTTGCACAATGGCCATACAAGGCTGTTGCAGATGCTATGGAGGTTATCCCTCGAACGCTTATTCAAAACAGTGGTGGTAACCCTATCCGAGTGTTGACGCAGCTCCGAGCGAAGCACGCTGAGGGCAACCACACGTTCGGCATTGATGGTATCAACGGTAAGGTTGTAGATATGAACGAGTACCACGTCTGGGAACCAGAGGTAATCAAGCTCCAGTCCATGAAGACTGCCATCGAAAGTGCTTGTCTCTTGTTACGGGTCGACGACATTGTATCTGGCGTTCGAAAGCAAGGCTAAACGAATAAAAAGGACGTTAATAAATAGTATAATGCCTAGAAACGTAACGAAAAATAAAGATACGAGACAGTTTCTTCTTCCTCCAAATAGTTAATCCGCCGTCTCAGGCACTGGCTCTTCGCCTAGTAGCTCGCCGCTGAGCTCCATGATGCGTTCCTGCTGTTCGGGCGATAATCGAGCCTCGCACTCTTCAATGACTGCATAGAGTACTGGCTGCGATGATGGGGCGGTATTGATGATCTGCAAAATTTCTGCTTTCTCCAACTTCATAGGCACTAATTCGCGAACTGCTTGTTGTATTCGTTCTTTCGATTGTTCCTGTCCTGGCTTGCCAGTCGGCCGATCTCGTAAATATGACTGCACTTCTAGTAGAATTGTCTCCAAATTCTGGCTTTGAATGTACTCAGGACGTTGTCTATGTCGCTGCTTTGTCTGAGCAATATGTTCTAACACTTCATAATTGGTCAGAAGCTTGTCTCTGGCCGTTACTACCTTCATTTTTATATTCGATTGCGCACCAGGATAATCATTATTTTGAGCCGCTCGGTAGTTTTTTTACTGGGAGATGTGAGGAAAGGGCCTGTTTTGGGAAGGTGCGCCCTATACACGGCTGAACTGTTGGAGGGCGCAACTTCCTAAATGGGGTTCTGTAGTCCCGGCGTAACTCTGTGACCGGGCTACGAAACCTCCCACTCGCACCACTCAATTTCCAACTCACGCACGACAAACCCCTTCAACCTTTCAGCTAGAAGAGCAGTCCGACAAAAATGACTTTGGTTGTCACCGAGAAGAACTCTTTCCAGCACATCTTGCGGTACGTCTCGACAATTTGAATGCCTGAAGTTTCGCGAATGAATGGATTGATTTATGGTTACTTGAACGAATGAAGGAAGCTATAACGAACGACCCTAAGGTGACCGACTACTTGTCACACGGATACCCCTAGCAAGTCCTTTGCGACACTGTAATCGCTATGCGAAATTTTTCCCGCCACAATCTGTTCATCTGCGAAACCAGGTCCTTTTGTAAAAGAAACGGAGAGCTAACATTTGATAGTCTGTTGTCTACCAACATTGACGGTCGAATCAAGGTCGTCTACGCCCTCACCCAGATTCGAGGTGTCGGTGCCCGATACGCCAACTTGGTCTGCAAGAAGGCCGATGTCGATCTCCACAAGCGAGCCGGTGAGTTGACCGTCGAGGAGTTGGAGCGAATCGTCACCATCATCCAGAACCCAACTCAGTACAAGATCCCAGCCTGGTTCCTCAACAGACAGAAGGACTTCACCACTGGTAAGGACAGCCACTTGCTTGTCAACCAGCTTCAGTCCTCCCTCCGAGACGACTTGGAGCGATTGAAGAAGATTCGAGCTCACCGAGGTTTGCGACACTGGATGGGTCTTCGAATTCGAAGCCACCGAGCTTCTGGTAAGGTCCGATCAGTTCTCGATTCTAAGAAATAAATTATTGAACGATTCGACGAGCTTGATCAAGCATGTAATGACTGTAAAAAGTATCAAAAATTCCATATTAATGTGCTGATTTCCAAAACTCCGATTTTTAAAAAAATACGCTCACAAGTAGCTCTGGGTCTGTTCAATTTTTCAAACATGCACCCGTACATTCTCACACTGTAGAAAGGCCAACCATCAATGTCTGGAGGACGATATGGTGGCGATGAGATCGACTTTAATGCATTGCCAAAACCTGAAAAATCCCTTTACGAACAGTTAAAAGAGAATAGGGATAAGAAGAATGAATTCTATGAACAGAAAGCTGTTTCGCGAAACGCGACAAAACGTCTCGACGTCGGGGAGGTGAAACATTACGATGAGCTTCGTCAAAAGGAGCTAGAACGAGAATTGGAGGACCAAGAAGAGATTCGCCGGGCTAAAGAGATGAGAGCTGGTCTAGAAGAATCGAGGAAGCTGGGCTCAAAGCCGAGGCCATTACCTGTTTTTAAAGAGCTCAAGTCGCCGATAAACAAACGTCGAATATCGGGCCTAGGCGTGACAAAGAAACCTTCAGAAAAGTCGAGGGTTTCCATTAAGAAAGAAGACATTGAAGGGGAAGCTGCTCCAAAAGTAGAGAAAAAAGTTGTCGCTTACGACAGCGATTCTGACTAGCCGGCTGGTCGTAGCGTGGAACGCCTAGAACTTGACTACTTACACGCCGCACCAGCACAACACCAATCATATTTGCTAGCTATGGATGCAGATCAAAGCACAAGCACGTCCGAGTCTTTAAGCACGGGTGTGCATGTCCATCACCATTACCATTATTATTATTGTAAGCACCAGAAAAACTGGTCTCAAAGTGACTACGGTATGCATATCCGCGCATGCGGCTTAGTAGTGTATATCTGGCGCTCTCTAACTGATACTTTTAGATGCGACTGCCGAAAAGTCTATCGTGGAGTCTCGTCCACGAGCGTTCTTCTCTTCGATAAGAAAGGGCCTTCGCCGTGACGGGAAGTATATTCACCCTCCCCCTCACGGGAACCATCCCACAGTACCGCCGCCGCAGTATACACGACAAGATAGAGCTACCTGTACTGCCAAGATATCATCAAAACACCCTGGATCAAGGGCAAAAGCTGAGGAATTTGCTGAAGTATTTTGCGACAGTGCATCTGCGTCTTCCGCTCGATTCACACCTAAGGTTCTTGACAAAACATTGCAAAGGGGCCCGGCTATACGTGAGAGCAATGGCTCGGTGCACCCTCTCACCAAAATGTTTGAGCCACCTTACATCAGTCTGCGGGAATTTGACGGCAGCTCTGATCGGGATGAAAACTGTTACAGCAGCCCTATATAGCTTTGTGTCATCCATTGGATATCTCATGGACCTTCGCCTCCTTCTTTTCCGTTTTAATACAATTGAGTTGAATCTGTATATGAGTAGCTAATAGTGATAATAAAATAAGATCTCATTAAATCGTAACAAGCGTTGAGCTTTTGCAGGGTGCCTTTGAAGAATGCTGTACATTGTGTGTGCGGAAAGCCCACTGGCGTTTATGCACCATAAACCTTCTTCTCGGTTGGGAAGGATGGACCAATCTCCTGAAGCGAAAGGGCAGCCAACCACTGGCCCATATCGACAGCAGTATCGAGATCCTTGCCCTGAGCAAGGCCAGCCACGAAGCCACCTGCAAATGCATCACCAGCACCGTTGGAGTCGACAACCTTGTCAATCTTGTGGACCGCAATCTTCTTGCTAGTGGTAGTACCAGCATTGACATCACCAACTACAATGATAGTCTCATCAGTGCCCTGGGTAATGATGACGGTTCGTGGTCGGGCGGTGTTCTTCTTAGGCAACAAGGCGATGTGCTTGGCGATCTCCTCAATATCGGTAGTGGCAAGCTTCTGGCCCTCGGCGTAGGCAAGAGCCTCAGACTCGTTACCGATCAAGTAGTCCCAGTATGGCGAGACAGATTCCATAGCCTCTCGGAAAAATGTTGGCAAGAATGGAGCAGACAAGTTCATAGTGTATGGCTTGTTGGTGGCAGCGGCGTGCTCACCCAAATATCGCATGCCCTCTGGGCAAACAGTCAAATGGAAACCACCGACGTAGTAGAACTTCGCAGCCTCAACGATAGCCCAATTCTCTGGTGCCTTCATGTGATCAACCTTGTAATGGTTGGCAGCAGACAAGTCTGTGGCCAAAGATCGGTGCTCGCCAGTGATCAGAGCAGCGCACTTACCGGTTGGAATATCCTTCTGCACCATGTAGTTGGAGAAGACACCTGCCTTATCATTGGCCTTTCGCAATTCCTCAGCATACTTGTCCTCACCGACGGATCCAAAGTAGACAACGGAGTTTGGTGGAAGGACGTACTGGGCGCCTCGAGCGGTGTTCTGGGCAGCACCGCCAGCAAGAATGTGAACCTTCTCCATAGCCAAAACTTCATCATAGATTGGCATGTGCTTCTCTTCGACCAAGATAGCATCGTCAGCCTTCAAGTCGTACTTCTTGAGGTACTCAGGAGTGCTATGTATCAGTTAGTTTGTTCCTAAGAAATTCTTCCCAGATCTCTATCATACACATCAGCCTGTAAATCTAGATGCCTTGTTAGTCAACTACTAAAATGAAGAGGAAAAACTTACCGAGCAATGGGTTGCCGAGACACAAAAGATCAAATTGTTTGGACATCTTGTTAGCGTTAAGGGGATGAGAGTATATGTTTTGTTTAAAAGCTGCGTGTGAAAAATTCTGAGGGCCAGCGAGGTGCCTCCTGGTGTGTTGCAGCGATAGGTGACAAGCGGCTGTGTGAATTCTGCAGGTCCGGAATACCGGAGATCTGCTGAATACGGCACGAAATGGCGGATGATTAGACAAGAGAATGAGCATGTTAGGTCCTAAAGAACTGGTTTCGTGGCCGCATTATAGTGTCACTTCACAACTTGATTGCGGGGATATTGGCTGGCTGGTTGGGTTTCCGATGGACCGGAAGCCGAAATGGACTCGACTGAGTGGACTCTGCCAGGAGACTACTTCGATACTAAGCGCTTCAAAGGTGGCAAAGGACAAATATGTAAGACAGAAAGAGCGAGAAAAGGTTCAAAACACGAACAAGACACCAACGCGATTCGATTGCTGTCGAGTGTTTCTGTCAGCCGTTAGCCTTCCCGCGCCGCACGAGATAATTGGGATTGGAAATTTTGGACTCTCGATTCCGTAAGATCAGATTCAGTTCCTTCTGACGCATCTATACGGAAGTTGGTATATATTATATTTTTAGAAGTAGCATGCTTGTCACCAAGCGCGGTATGTGATGGTTGTGTCCAAAAAGTTGCTAACATTCTAAGGTGGCGAAAAGCAGGCGGTCAATTTAGAGAAGGTAATATACTCCTTGGCTTACGAAGTTCCGCTAACTAGAAATTTCAGATACAGCATAAACTTGATACATTGCTCTTTGGCCTGAATATCCGCTATGTCAGTAGCGAGGAGGTAGTGAACAGAATCAAGGAAGGTCTCTATCCCGGGGTGAACACCTTCGAGATAAATCACCTGGTGGCCGAGACGGCGGCATCAATGACTACGATCCATCCCGATTACTCAATTTTAGCCGGTCGCGTGTGTGTGTCCGCATTGCACAAGTCTACGAAGGATAAATTTTCAGATACCGTTAATGATCTCTATGAAAACTACGATGAATACACGAACATGCATACCCCATTAGTGTCGTCGGCATTGCATACTATTGCTAACGACCATCGCGATGAGATTGACAATGCAATCGACTACACGCGTGACTTCGAATTCAACTTTTTCGGATTCAAGACCCTCGAGAAGGCATATCTGCTGTGCAAGAATGGGAAAGTTGCGGAGCGGCCCCAGCATTTGATAATGCGGGTCGCTCTTGGTATCCATGGCGACGTGCACAGTGCATTGGAGACATACAGGATGATGTCAAAGAAGTACTTCACACATGCATCGCCAACACTATTCAATGCTGGAACGCCATCTCCCCAAATGTCATCCTGCTTTCTAGTCGCTATGCGAGAAGATTCAATTGAGGGGATTTACGACACTTTGAAGGATTGCGCAAAAATCTCGAAACGGGCCGGTGGAATTGGTCTGCATGTACATAATATCCGAGCTGCAGGGTCCAAAATCTCCGGTAACAATGGCCGCTCCAATGGCCTTGTGCCGATGCTAAGAGTGTTCAACAATACAGCTAGGTATGTGGATCAAGGGGGCAACAAACGGCCGGGTGCATTTGCAGTCTATCTCGAGCCATGGCATGCTGATGTCTTTGAGTTTCTGGACTTAAGGAAAAATCACGGCAAGGAAGAGGTTAGAGCTCGTGATTTGTTTTATGCATTGTGGATCCCGGATTTATTTATGGAAAAGGTAGAGAAGGATGAGGATTGGTGTCTCTTTTGTCCAAAAGATGCTTTGGGACTATCAGATGTTTACGGTGAGGAGTTTGTTAAACTCTATAATAAGTATGAAAAAGCTGGGAGAGCGAGACAAGTGATCAAAGCCCAAAAATTGTGGTATGCTATTCTTGAGGCGCAAACGGAGACTGGAACGCCATTTATGCTGTATAAAGATGCATGCAACCGCAAATCCAACCAGCAAAATCTTGGAACAATCAAGTCCTCAAACTTATGCTGCGAGATTGTGCAATATTCTTCTCCGGATGAAGTGGCCGTCTGTAACCTGGCATCGGTGGCACTTCCAATGTTTGTACGCACTCAGGACTCCTCAACATGGTACGACTTTGAAAAGCTCCATCACATTGTGAAGGTAGTTGTCCGAAACTTGAATAAAGTCATTGACAACAACCAATACCCATTGGAAGAGGCAGAGGTGTCAAATCGGAAACATCGTCCCGTGGCGGTGGGTGTACAAGGTCTGGCAGATACATTCATGATGCTCAGAATTCCATTCGATAGTGACCAAGCACGGAAGCTGAATCGACAAATTTTCGAGACAATTTACCATGCTGCTTGCGAGACGTCCATGGAGCTTTCAAAACTTCATGGCGCTTATGAAACCTTCCAAGGGTCACCCGCATCCGAGGGCAAACTACAGTATGATCTATGGGGTGTGACGCCATCAGCACTTTGGAACTGGAAAGAGTTAAAAAACAAAATCGCAACATATGGACTACGCAACTCGTTGCTTGTCGCACCAATGCCAACTGCATCGACTTCTCAGATCCTAGGATTCAACGAATGCTTTGAGCCGTTCACCTCCAATATTTACAGCAGACGGGTGCTCTCCGGAGAGTTTCAGGTTGTTAATCCGTACATGATGAAGGACCTAGTCGAGCTCGGACTTTGGTCGAATAACATGAAGCACCGGATCATTGCAGATAACGGATCTATACAAAATATCGACGGCATCCCCGACGATGTTAAACAACTCTACAAGACTGTATGGGAAATATCTCAGCGAGTAATTATAGACATGGCTGCAGATCGTGCGCCGTACATTGACCAATCTCAGAGTATGAATATTCATCTCAAGGATTGCACGTTTGGCAAACTCACCAGTATGCATTTTTACGGCTGGAAGAAGGGTCTAAAAACGGGCATGTACTACTTGCGCACTCAGGCAGCGTCGGCGCCGATCCAATTCACAGTAGACCGAGAGCTCGCAGCAGCTACAGATAAGCTGGCCTCTGCTTCTAGAAAGAGGACTTATCTCGAAGCCACAGGAACAGTCAACTCCCGGGTCAATTCCAATGCGACTACTGAACCCAATTCGCCTGATGAAGCGAACAAACGTAACGGCATCGCTAATGGAGATATCTACGACCAAACGCCGCTTAGAGTTTGCACTCCAAGTATGAAAGATAATTGTGAGACATGCTCTGGATAATTCATTCTACGATCATTGTATATATTAAAACGAAAACTAGCTACGAAGTTCATGAATCTTTACCTCCACTCTCTACATTGCTTTATTGTATCTACGCTGCACAAATATTTTGAAAGAAAAAAAATATATATTAGTGAATAAATATAAATCAAGACAGCTGTTGCTTCTGCTCACTCTCCGGCACTGGCTTTTCATCGCTAAGCAAATCAAGTAGCTCTTCTGCATGACCGCCAATGGTAATATTGAGCAGCATTGCTTTCATTATCTGCTTTTGATAGCTCTTCAACGCTTCTTTGCCCTCCTTGCATCTAGCAATATTCGCAAGGACCAATACAGCAGTGATACCAAAAGCACTAGGAATCAGATTTTCCCGCACCTCTTGCTGACGCTCAGGTGCATTGAGCTGAGCTGGTGTCACTGCGAATTCTCGTGGTTTAATCCCCTTGATGACATAGCTCTTGCTACCATCAGGCAAATTAAGTACCATAGCAGCCGACCTTTTCAGTGCTGGCGTGACGTTATTAATAAAGTCGACACCAGGAAGAACCGGGGCTTTGTCGTCACTGTTCTTCACGTGCTCAGCAAACTGCGATTCGTAAGCCTTCCAGAGCGAGATCTGCGTCACCTCCGTATTAGAGTCCTCTTCATAAGAGCACCGGATCCAGTAAGTAGCTCGAGCTGGCTCATTCATATCGAGCAACTCTTGCACCAACTCTTCAGGCATCACGGGCGGCTCAGTAGGTGCGACTTTTTCTGTCCTTCGTGGAAGTCTCACGTATTCCAGTGGACGCTCCACGATTCCATAAGTAAGAAGCCGAACAAGGTGCTGCGTAGACAACGATTTGGTGCTCACAGTGCTGAACAGTTTTCGAACATTTTTTGGACTGTTTGTATATTGATAAAGAAAGTCGAGCGCAGCAGAAATGAGCTCTTCGTCATCCACAAGAAGGTAGTTCAGGATTTCTTCTACTGTGTTCAAGGGCAATGACTCCAAAATTCCTTTCTTGTCCTGCAAAACCAGCCTTGATATTGCTCTCAGAGATGGAATAATTGCTCCACGATCATCCGAGCCAGATAGGGTTTTCAGCATTGCCGTATAAAACAGATCTTTCGGAGATTCGGGAGTCACATAGAAGCTCACAGCCTCTGCAATTTCAATAATATATCCTCGGCACTCGGAATAGACTGGTGCCTTCGGCAGGGCCAATCCGCTTAAAACAATACCTCTGCACTCCGGCTGTTGAAACACATAGTGAGCATTGACAGGGTTCATAACAGCATTCCGAATGATCAAAAGGGATTGTAGTACCTGCTGCATGATTTTGTGGTCCTCATTGGATTGACCCAGGCTACCATGCTCTAACTTGGCATCTGCTTGAAATAAAGGCGCCTCAGTTATAGTGTCGAGCAAAAAGTCTGTAATATCAGGCAGCTGCTCCAGCAGGAAACCTTCTGGGTTATGAAACGAGACTTCTAGCAATGCGCCAAGGGCCCATTCTTCTTCGCTCTTGATTTTGCTTTTGAAAGACATCTGTATTCGATTCATCAGATCGTCAGCACGTCGTGGTGCGACGAATGTGTTTGCAGGCGCAGTACGCTGGTAAAATGTTGACTGGAATTGTTGAGGGTTATTCCCAGGTGTTGATACAGACAGAGGATACGGCCCATGGCTCTGTGCAGGCTGGGGACTTGTCGATGAGGGCGACGCGCTTGGGCTGTATGGTTGTTGATATCGCGAGCTTGGCCGAAGCTTTGGATTAATCACATCTGGCGTGTATAGTACTCGCTGTGGCGGAGCCTGTCGTAGGACTGAGGATGTTAGTTAATGCAGAATGGTTGCTGGACTCACCTCGTCCGGACGGCGTTGAAGACATTTTCCGTACGTGTGTCGCGTCGTTCTTAGTGGAGAAGTGGAAAATTTCGGTGTTGGTGTAAATAGTGGCTCCCAGCAAGCATACACTTCGCACCGGAAATATAAATAAGGCAGTGGTTCATAAATGCCCAATACGAAGCTATGGAGTGTTCAGTACAGTGCAGACTAAGCGCTTTTGGATGGTCGCTTTGTTGTATAACATTAATATTTGTAACGCAGCAACTTATATCATCTGCACATCCGAGCCGCACAAGATGCGGCTTACTCACGGCGCGCATGCTGCAAACAAAGTTACTAAAGTCAATTATTTCGAGAGTGGCAACCTCTTAACCAAGAGCAAATTACTATAGAATAATCTCATTGCTCGTCTAGGGAAAGATGAATAGCATTCAATTCACTCTCTAGCTGCAGTGGTAGGGTCACGGTGCCAGTACACACAGCTCGCAGCTGACACTGCGCCCCAACATAAGTCCGGCCCAACGCTTATTCGGCACGCTTCACTCGTAAAGGGAGAACCCACAGGACGCCTCCGTCTCTCTCCCTCGTACTGTCCAAGAGTTCATTATAACAATGGTATATTCTGATCCACTGGCTGGTTTCTACTTCCCAATATTCCGCAAGGAAGTCTTGGAGTTCTCCATCAGGCATAAGGTTCTGGGGTTGCCTGCACATCTCCATGAAGTGATTCTCTCATTTCTGTTCTACAACACGATATTTACCCTGTCGAGACTCATCTCGCCATTGCTATTCAAGAAATATCACACTCTCACGCCTCGCAATCAGGTCAATTTCGATATTCATGTTGTGTCACAGATTCAGACTTTCGTAATTGTCGCTCTCGCAATACCTCTGTTTGGAGACCAAACACTCGCTGCAGATCATGTGCGCAGCTACACGCCTTACGGCGGATTCGTGGTCGCTATGGCCGCGGGATACTTCTTGTGGGATGTGTATGTGTGTATTCGTTTTTACAAGCTGTTCGGATTTGGCTTCTTGGTGCATGGGCTCGGGTCACTGTTTGTTTTCAGTCAGGGGCTCAGACCTTACTTGATGTACTATACACCTGCTTTCTTGATGTTCGAGCTTTCTACGCCATTTGTCAATATGCACTGGTTTGGAGGTCATACCCCTGCAGGTACGATCCCGGAGTGGTTCCAGAAGGTCAATGGAGCTCTATTATTGCTTGTGTTCCCCAGCTGTCGAATCATCTGGGGCTGGTACCAGGCATTCTTCTTGGTCCAAGATGCTTGGGCAGCTCGTGCTGATTATCCAACTTGGCTTTTTATCGTGACGGTGGGATCTAATCTTTCGCTCGACGTGCTCAATGTAATCTGGTTCAGCAAAATGATCAGAACTTTGAGAAGACGGTTGAAGAAGGTCAGCGAGCCGACCGATTCTTTGATTGATAAGAAGGCCAAAAAGACTCAGTAACATGCTCATCTGCTGTCTAGAGAGTAGACCACTGGAGCCTCCCGGGTTGAGGCTCAGTAAGTATGTTCCACTTTACCGGTGTCAACAACTACTACTGTACAACTTAAGATTATAGAGCTCAGATATACAAATGGTCTAATGAACTTTATTAATATTGAACGCTATGCTAGTAATCTTGATCGTTAGTGTGGGGTTATTTATTGTGTGTATTCAGATATGGTACAGGAGATCAGCTTGTTCTTCATTTACAAAGGAATGCATCCGTCTTGTAAGCGGTATAACCTGGTCTATCGAGAGATTTCAGTGCTACCTTGATATCCGTATTAATGTCATCAATTAATGCTTCCTTCGAAACATAATTCAGCTCCGGCCGAATATATCCCAGCATCAGCAGCTTGACTCTCGCTCCGTAAAAATCGTGTGAGAATTTATGGATGATATGTATCTCAGCGCTCTTCTTCTTATTGCCGTAGAATGGATTCCATCCAACGCTCATCACCATGGGCAGTACCTCCAGCTCATCACCCTCCAGAGTCTCGCCGTAATTATAGTGAACTTCGCGGCCCTGACATACTGTTTCCGGCCTCTCCTCTTCTTTATTTTTAGACACTTTAGCCCATCCAAAATAAATGCCCGTATCGTTTAATGCAACAGTCTCAAATGCTTCCTGGGGGATATTCGCCGTTGGTATTCCTAGATCGGACGACCCCCGACCATATCCTGATATGACTATGCTATCCAGCTGCACCGGATACGGGCTTTCTGGAATATCTGCACCGACAAGATCCGGTCTATTGGCTCTAAGAGTGTCGTTCGTCATGGTCTATGACCCAGTAGGTGTTAAAATGCCACTGACAAATCGATGACCGTGAGGCTGTAGTGTGTGTGCAACGCTCGGCCCCTCAGAGAAGCCTACAGCTTCCCGTTTCTACAACCGAGACCGCTGATAGACTGCCGAAACTCGAAAAAAATGCCCTCGAAGATAGATGTGATCGGGGGACTCGAAAGGGTCAGTCGTCGAGACGAATTCCACCTTGCTCCTCCAGAGACGGAGCGAAGAAGCTCCGTTGCTGTCATAGTGCGTATTCCGGGACTTAACACCTCGACGCCGACGTTTAGCGAGCTACTGGTGGAGTTACAGCACAAGAAAATCGACGCACAGAAGGCTGAAATATTGTTTATAAAACGAGCTTCAAGTGAACGAGATAGGTGGAGCTCACACATTGCGGTGCCAGGAGGACGAAGAGACCCGACGGATAAGAGCGACGTTGCTGCGGCTGTGAGAGAGGCATACGAAGAAGTAGGTCTTGATCTGGAGAAAAATGCAGTGTACGTCGGGCCATTGGATCAAAGGTTGGTGAAGGTATCGATGGGATCCAAAATTATAATGACGCTGTGCCCATTTGTGTTTCTGATGACCGATCCAGACGCTGAGCTGCATTTGCAAGAGTCAGAAGTAGCTACTGCATTTTGGCACCCGATCCGTGAACTACTTGATCCTCGAAATGCTGGATATGAATCAGTTCATGTAGGCCATCGAATGCATTCTCAGCTGCTGCCAATTTGGGCAAATCAGCTGGCTGCCAGCTGTATAGGCGACGTGCTCTTTGGATCTGTCACCTTGCAGCCACACGAACTCAAGCACAAACACACTCAACTTATTCCACCACCTCCGTACCAGCTATGGGGGTTGACTCTCGGGTTCTTGACAGACTTTTTTGAATTGATCGAGCCTGGACGTACTGCTAAAGTTGTGAGGTTACCCACAATGAGAGCATGGGACATGAGGGCTATCGTCTACCTCTTATCGTACAGGCATGTTCAAAAGCGATACAACAACTTGGAGCGGTCGATTGCTAATGGTTATGGTGCGGGACAAATGAGCCTTGTAGATAAACTTCTTGATGGATACTTCTGGTATCTTTCGCGAGGTATAGTTATCTCTCTCGCGTTACGTCTCTCGGCTGGCTCTGCATTTATCTTTTATATTTATCGTCGCATTCGTAAACTATAGAATTATCTCGATCATTGATACTAAGCTACATTAGACACGCCCTTTGTCGCTACTCCTGTTCGTATCCAATCCTCACCAAGTAATCGCAGCCGGGCTGCTGCAGGATACCTTCGATCAGCGACACTATTGGGGAACTCATCCCATACAACTGCGAGAAGTTTGTGTCCCTGGCGACCGAAAGCTTCTAAGAACTTGTGTGCTGCAGCATCCCACCAGGCTGCTACAGATGCAAATGTGGCATTATTGAGCTGATCAGGACTCTTATTCAAATGCCTAGCGAGAAAGGTCCATCCATGCTTCATGGGGTAAGGGTGCTTATGCTTTGTATTAGCTCCGAATTTCGTGATTGTAATACAGGCCCACACAATTGTTATGCCCCCAATCCTTTCACTATACTGAGCGTCGTCTTCCCACTTTTCATTGCGCTTCTTGTATCCCATTCTGAGTCGCCCTTCTTCAGTGTCGATGCTGCATTCGAATCCAATAACTTGAGGACACTTCTTGACAAAACGGGCGATAAGCAAATCAGTGAGTGGTGGATTCTGTACCATAAGCTTCGTACAGATGATCGCCAATGGCTGTGCAGAATTTGTGGACACTGTAACTTCGGTCTCGGCTTGCTGAACAACAGCTTTGGCGAAGAAATTGAGGCACCACAAGTAAACAAGTTCGCCTTTACTCTGAGCTTCCGTAAACGTAGATTGAAGATCCTTCAAAATCTTTTCGATCTGCTGGATATCGGGAGTAACTTGGCCAACCTTAGGTTTGATTTGTCGCTTAGCTAGAAAGCAAAAGTTCTTCATTTGCTTATCTTCCGAAACCGGCGCTAAAATGTTAGTTTTGATATCTGCAATCTTCTGCTTATAAAATAGGAACTCCTGATTAACGCTAGCCCAGCTAGTGAATGAGTTTTGACTTGAGCTCTTTGCCTGCGCTTGCTCTCGAGTTCTACGAGCTGATTCCTCCGCCTTCTCCTTGGCGGCCATTTCAGCTCGATCTTTAGCCGCTTTTTCCAATTCATCTCGTTTTTTCTTGAGTTCGTCATCAGCTTTCTTCTTAGCTTCCTCTTGTGCTTGTTTTTTCTCCTCCTCAAGCTTCCTCTTCTCCTCGATTGCTCTTTGCTTCTCTACCTCCACTCTTGCCCTGTCTTCGGCTTCTTTTCTCTCTTTTTCTTCTTGTTCACGCCGTATGTTCTCCTGCTCCTCCCTTTCTTCCTCTTCAATCAATTCCTGTAGTTTGGCACGGATATCACGCATGCTCTGTATCTTAGACCGCCTTCGCAGTGTCATTTCGCTAACATTCTTTTGAATTGTTTCCAGCCCACTTATTGTATTTGCTTGCACATGCCCCTGTTGCCTCTGAACCGATTCTTGATCTTCTGCATTGAGCTTTTCATACCTAGAGCGATGGCCCTCACTCCATTTATCGGCATTAATAGAAAGCTGCTCAAGCTCCAGATGCAACTGCTCATGTGATATAAGCCCCGGCTGATAGGAACGCCTTCGCGAAGGACTTGTCCGTGATCTATCATCTCTCACCTTGGGGCTCTGACCCAGCTCGAATAGAAGTGAACGTCGCTTATAGCTTCTACTGTTTACTCCGTCATCGGTGCTTGTAAACTCGGGCTCGTCTTCCTCCACTTCGCCTTCAAACTCATCTACCGTGTATGCCTCCTCGCTGTCACTGGGATTGACTGGAAATTCTTCCTCCTCTGAGTCAGACCATAGGGAGTCGTAGCCATCCTCCTCGGCATCGTCTCGACGATGCGCGGAGAACCTCATAGTTGTTGATGTTGTCGGAGAATTGAGGAATCAGCGCGCGTCTTCACGTACGACTTGCCGCTTGCTGCAACCAAGGTTCTCGAACGCCGCAATATTGGCCACATGAAGAGTTTCGGTAAACTTCTGTTCGATCATACGACCTAAATTTACAGTCATATCAAATTTAATAGATATTCTCTATTGCTCTTGGCGAATCACTTGCCGGACTCGGTGAGACCTGTCAGCCGCGCGTAACTATCCCAAAAACCTTAGTACACGACCCATCAAAATTTTTCAGTTATAGACGCCGCAACGTCAACAAACATGATCTTCCGACGCTGCTTCCATACGGCTCCTGTGGCTGCAGGTAAAGTTGGTGTTTCTATTTCACATCCAGTACATCATACAGTAAAATTTAGGAATGCACAGGTGTCACAACGGTACAGAAAGCTTCTGACGCCCAAATCGCATGTCGAATCATCGGGCTACAGGCCCATGATCGTCCAGCACGACCGAGTCCGAGACCATCACTTCAACACAGTGCAAAGCGATCTTTTGCTGATCAACTACAAGCATGGACAGACAGAAAAGGCTGGTATCAAGCCTCGACCCTGGGATGGTTCCTCTCCGTTTCACATTAATCGTCCTATGCGGCCGCCTCGGGGCCACCCAAAGGCTACTAAAGACGTTAAAGTACGAGATTGGACAAACGTTCCAGAAATTACAGCAATTTCTTTGAATCTATTCGCCACCAAGGCCAAGGAGAGCGCGGATGTGAATATTCCAGCGATGCTACAACTCCAGCAGATCACTGGCATGAAACCAAAGACGATTTATACTAAGACTAACGTGCCAACGTGGGGCATTCGACCAGGTATGCCAATTGGATGTAAAGTCACACTCCAGGGCCGAGCCATGACGCAGTTCCTTTACACTTTAACCGAGATTGTACTTCCACGATCCAAGACTTGGAAGGGCATCTCACTACAGAGTGGTGATCGAAATGGCAACGTCTCATTCGGCGTATCTGCTGAAGATGTACGTTTTTTTCCTGAGCTTGAGGGTAACCAAGAGCTGTGGCCGCAGACGTTCGGCTTCGACGTTACCATGCACACAACGGCACAAGTTGACCCTGAGGCGCGAACTTTGCTAAGCGCATTTGGCTTCTTGTTCAAGAATGAGGGCAAGGAGACTTTCCCTGCAAGGTGGTAATACCTGTACATATATCTGTATATAATCGAGCACTTTTCTGGGCTCCTGTGATGATGAACCTCGTACTTATGCTTCAAATGACTGCCCTATTGTTTCATTTATTTTCTCATAATGCAAAGTCACCCATATGAACAAAAGAATAAATA
Source organism: Blastobotrys indianensis (assembly GCA_030558855.1). Taxonomy (NCBI): domain Eukaryota; kingdom Fungi; phylum Ascomycota; class Dipodascomycetes; order Dipodascales; family Trichomonascaceae; genus Blastobotrys; species Blastobotrys indianensis. The sequence goes on from JAKTQK010000002.1 coordinate 693,359, forward strand.
AAATCGTCTAGAATCAGATTGTTACCGTGCAACATCCTGCGCTCGGTCGAGGCAATGGGCATCCCTAAAAGCAGGAATATCTACTCGGTACAACCGCCCTCTTCTGGTAGCCTTCAGATATTGGACACTGTACCCGTCGTCTACGGAAAATGTTTGCATGTGAACTACTCCACGGCAGGTGAAATTGCCCACAGAAACCAAATAAATATTGTCCAGCGTTTGGCACCTCGTGATGAACTCTCTAAGCACTTTCACAGCGTTCGTAATGTGCCGTGATGAAACTGTCAGAGATAGAAACTTGAGCTGTCTTGCATGGATCGCAATCTCTCGCGTTGCATCAATGTCATATGGAAGGACCTCAAACGACCTTGTCACTGGTCGCTGAAAGGAAAGAACTTCCAAGCTGGCGGCATGTTCTGCCAGTGCAGCCATACCTTCCGGGCTTGAGCAGTTGTATACCACTCTCTTTAAATGTTCATTCGCTCTAAACAAACGAACATCGTAACACAGATCCGGATCAAGGTCTCGCTGGACACTCTTGAAATAGAGACTCTCCAAATTAGTGAACTCCATATTCCTAAGATTCAAAGTATCTTTGCCATGCAACAGATTAACATAAAGGGAGCTAACATGAGGGAAACTGATGATTCGCTGATGTGCTTGTAGTAATTCCTCTTCGCGCCGCCCAGCATGCGGCTCGAGGTGAACTCTGCCCTCCTCCCTCGCATTTAAGATGAGCCTGTGAATATGAGATGGTAACCAATTGATACCAGATGGGTTGCTCACCTCTACTCTAGTAAGCACTAATCTGCGCATTTGTGGAGTGGATCTTGCCATCAAGTCGCGCATTATGGAAGCGTCCACAACGCACTCATGCCTATCCCTGCTCGTGATTTGCAGGGATTCAAGGTTCTGCAGCAGCGGCGAGAATGTATTAAGTATGCTCTTATCCATGTCACTGGTTTGGATTGTAAGCGAAGTTGTAGCAGATAAAAAGGCTGCTAGCATATATTGTTTCGCATATACCGGTTTCGAGTACTGAGCCCAAATATACTTCTCCACGGATGCAAAATTACGGAGAAAATGCAGCCCCATAGAGCCACTGACGGCACAAGAAACTCTTAGCAACCTCAGTCGAGGAAGATCTGTCTCGGAAAGCTTGTTGAGGTGTATTCTGTAATTCACTACCGCACGGTCGCTGCCTGACTGCTTCTTCGCACTAGTCTCGATGGTGTTCTCTACTATATTTAAGCATTTGATCGCAGGCAGCACTGATCTCAATAACCCAGATTCATAAGCCTCGAAAAAATGATGCAAGTTTGAAGAGTTAAGAATCATCCACGGTTCTCTGCCAATCTCCCTGCCTTTTGCTCGTCTGACGTCCTTCGTCCATCGATCCTCCCTGGCCATTGAGCTCTTCTTATTACTCACAAGATTAAGCTCAACATTTCCCCATAATATGTAAGCCACTACGGCCCTTAGACGTCGACTTATGTGCTGAGCACTCTTCAGATCAGCAAGCTCCAGGTGCGAGATTACTAGCAACAGGATCTCTGCCGGCAACTCGTCCAGCTTGGCCCCAGTCGCTTGCAGCTTGATCCCTTCCATTTCTGCTGTAAGCTGGGTCACTCCGTTTCTAGAGTGATACCTGAAAGCTATATCCCCCTTTAAAAAGCGACCTTAATAGCGCGGATGGTGCCTGTCAAATATAAAATTGTGTGGGGAGCTCGATAGTCCTTATCGCTTGTTATCACGTGCGATGTGCGCCTTTATGCTCCTGATAATGCGAGACAGTGTGAGATTTTCCGAGCCTCAGTCGAGACCAGCTAAGTAACAACTTCGATATGCCAAGTAGGCTGATGTGCCAATATATCCACTGGCTAATACATTTATATGAGGCTTTAGCCACGTATTTGTTATATATACGTATATCTGCTGGCTAGACTTACCATATTGCCATATGCGGCTTGTCCAACGGCGGTTGGGAGATCCCGACGATCGGTCTATGGACCCGCCATCATGATTTGCGAGAGCAGTCTTCTTTAGGATATTTTATATATTTAACTCGTACGAATGCATATATCTGCTGAAGATAGATATGTCGACCACACGCAAGGACGTCAACTGCACTGGGGTTCGGTCAAGCTTTATTTCATGTCTGCGCCGCAGCACTGCGGCTTGGCGGTAGCAACTCTTCCGTAACGGTCCATTAAAGAAATAAAACTACTTTTTCTTAAATTATTAACAAAAAAGAACTATGCCACGGACACAGTCTGCTGCTTCCTCTGCAAATCGGCAACCCTGTCGCCGAGCGATAGGGCCAAACCCTGGCCCTTTGATCTGATACGCACATGACCAGTAATCTTGCTATTGGCGTCCTTTTCAATCGACAAATTAGCGAGCGCGTCCTCGCCGAATGTTGATCGAGCATGCAAATTCGCAGACAAGAATTGACAGTCGTCCTTTAGATCGGCGCCGTTCGTCAAGTCGTCGGGGTTAGCGGTTAACGCACCAGGTGTGAGACAAGTCATGTTTGTATTCTTCAGCAAGTAAGCCAAGAACCCTTGCAGCGTTGGCCATGTCACTGAGATGTTCACCTTGTTTTCCCATTCGAATTCTGACCACATGGTTCGGAATTCGGATTCATTGCAGTGACCGGGCTTGATATAGTCCATAATATCAATGCTTACGTCATTGAGAATGACAAGGTTCGAAACCGATGCGCTGTGGCCCTCATAAACAATGTTACCGAAAATGACACCGGCATCAGCAGATGAAACCTTGATTGTCGTCTGTACACTGTGGAAAGACTGAGGACCAACATTCTGTGTGGTTGGTCGTTCAACTACCTTGAGATCACCAAGAGTGGCAAACTCGACTGAAAGGTTCTGCAAAGTCTCATTGGTCTGATTGAATAATAGAACATCGAGCACAATGTCGAACTGATGGACCGTAACGTAAGCCTCGGCATACACAGGATCAGAGAAACCAGTGAGTTGAACCATTCTATTGAGCTTCGATGTGATCTTCTCTGGCTCTGGAGTGGTTTCTTCACTCTCTGCATCGACATCACCGTCTTCTCGCTTGAGCTGTCGGAACGCGATTGGGGCATCAACAGCAACAGCATTCTTCTGTCTCTCTTGAGCCGTAACCGCTGCTTGCTTCTTTTGCTTCTTCTCGACGATCTTTGTGAATGCATTATGAGAGTCTTCCAGGAACGCTCGCTGGATGAATTCCCCACCCTCGGCCAGAGCTCGGATGCAAGTCAACACTCGATCGACAGTGTCCTCGTCGATCTTTGTTTGCACGACTTCAGAATCACCAACTCGTAGGATAGAAGTCATAATGAGAAGAGCCTCAGCTCGGTTAGAGTTTCGACGAGCAGCATCACTTGACGCCTTGTCAAGACGAAGCACAAGCTTTGTTAGTGTTGTGGAGAGAACAGCACCAAGGAAGTATGCACCGCCAAGAATGAGGGCTCGAAGAGGTGGCCTGTTGTTCTTGGCTCTCTCCAATGCTCGAGGATCAGGAGTGGACGTGAGCGCATTCTCAGACGCATATGTACCATCAGCAAGTACTCGAGGACCGTGCGATTTCTTTGCTTCGTGCTCTTCAGCTTCCTCTTCATCGTCAGGGTTCTCCAAAAACCTTCGTTCAGTTGCCAATATAGGCATCTGTCCCAGGCTCTTCCGGATGTGTTTCCATGCTTCCTGAATGTCTTCTTCGTCTAGGCAGTACTCTCCAAGAATCCATAGAGCATCTCTGTAAACGCTTGTACTTCGGACATCACGCAATGCCTCGATAAGCCGCTTAATGATAGGCTTTCGCAACGATGGGAAAATCTCAACCACTTCTTTGACAAACGCAACAACATCGACAGCCGAGTTGGTGTTGAAGTCACCCAAAAAGTCGAGCAATAAATCTACGACGCTCGCAGCGACCTCATCAAACTGAACGGCACATTGATGGATAGCATGGATAAGTAATTGACGGTATTCAGTGTTCTTGTCGTAATCCTGCGAACCCACAGTCTTTGTAAGCTCCTTCTTCAACAACTTAACCACGTCTTCGACATTCTTACTAGAGACCATGCTTAATGCAATATCGAACGCCTTCTTTCTAACGTCAATGTCGGAACTTGACAGAACGTAGAGGATATTCATTGTGAGGTCGTTCAAAACACCAGGGTTCTTGATTCGAAGCTGATCAACACGATCAAGCACGATCAGCTTGATGTTATTATCCGACTCCTTGTTAGCTAGCTCAATAAACTTCTCTGCTGCTGTTTGAATAGCTGTAGGATTGGATGTGAGGCTAGTGAGTGCATTAGCAGCATCATAGATGACAGTGTTGGAAGCATTCTCCAGAATGTTCAAAATGAGAGTGAGATACGTTGACTTGTTTTCTGGGAACTGAATGGCGTCTTTTCGCATAAACTCAATGAACACTAGTTGAAGAAGCTTATCGAGGCTGGTGATGCCTGCAGCATTTTGTAGAAGATAGTTATAAGCCGCCTCTCGATCAATGCCTGACAGTGCTACAAACGCATTTCGCTTACAGGTAGCATCGCTTTCCCCGAGCAAAAATTCGTGAATCCACTCCTTTGCGTCAGGAATCAACTGCGGGTTATTCTGGCTGATAGAATAAACAGCAAACACAGCATTTTTACGCACGTACGCGTGTCGATGGTCGAGGCATTGCTGAATTGTAGGTATCAGAGGCTCAAGCAATTCACCTTCCTTCAATTTGCACAAAAATCGTAGAGTGGCGCCACGGATATATTCATTTGGATGCTGCAGATCGTTTCGGATAGCGTTACACACAAGAATCATTTCTTGCTTGAGCGAACCGTTTGCTTGAAGCTTTGGGCAAATTTCCCAGTAGAAATGCAGCAGCTTCTTGAGTTCCTTATTTCTCGAGGGCATGACGAATCGAATAATTTGCATAAGTAGCTGCGGCATGGGGTCACCATTGAGCACTGTGATCAATACTCGACGCATCGCATCAATCTTGACTTCCTCCGAGCCCTTTTCCAGGTCGTTCATAAACTCCTGGACCGACGGCTTGGTCGCCGTGTTGCTCTAAACATCAGGTTAGTTGCACCGTCCACGCCCATGGTGCTCAACATACCTCGTAGACCAACGTGTACGAAGACGCGTCGCTCATGTCTCAATGGCAGTTATTCCGTGGAACCGTCGTCTGAATTGTCGATATGTTCAGCGGTTTGCAAAGGCAGGAAAGGGTGTTTCCGTTACGTGGCAAGCTTTTTGGGTGTTGAAAGTTCCACGCGCGCACAACGAGACTCGCCCTGAAATTTTCAGCCGCAGGTAGGGCCATGTAACGATCATTGCACTATCAATACACTATGGTGAAGTTGACATTTGTGACCGGTACGCTTTTATTTGAAAACAGCAGAGGATTTCTGACAATCTAGGAAACAAGAATAAGCTTAGAGAGACGGCAGAAATTCTAGGAGAAGGTCGTCTCACCTCTCAGAGCCTTGATCTGGAGGAGATTCAGGGCACCGTTGACGAGGTGACTACGCACAAGGCCGCCACTGCTGCTAAGATTGTAAGCAACTTCACTAGGCTAAGACAGCATCTAACCAATAGCTCAACGGACCAGTTTTGGTCGAGGATACAGCACTAGAGTTTAATGCATTCGGTGGTCTTCCAGGTCCTTACATGTATGTTCTCTTATACCAGTTAAGAAAGATCTGACAAACAATACAGTAAATGGTTTATGCAGAGCGTCGGACTTCAGGGTCTCTATGATATGCTTTACAAATTCGAGGACAAGAGTGCTCAGGCAGTCTGCACATTTGGCTACTGCGCAGGACCAGGTGAAGAAGTAAAGCTGTTCAAGGGCATTAACAAGGGTGAGATAGTGGCTCCTCGAGGTGAGAATGATTTCGGATGGAATCCAGTCTTTCAGCCAGAGGGACACACTCAAACTTACTCTGAAATGCCCGCTGATGTAAAGAACTCTATCAGCCACAGATACAGAGCGCTTCAAAAGCTTGTTGTGTTTCTCGATGAACTCGAGAAGCAAGAAGCATTGGAAGCCTCGAAATAGAGTAAACAAATAAATATATAAACACACTAATGTACAGTAGACACAATCAATACCTTATAGAGCGCTTGTTCTGTAGTCGCCTGGCTTGATTCTTTTGTTTGATGTCTTCATATGCAGCTCGCATGCGAATATAACCCTTATGCATTTTCCCAATGAAGTGATCCGCCAACCGTTTATCACTGTCAAGACGCGATAGATAAGCACCACATGTATCGCAGACTTGTAGCTTCTGATGCCCTGAATATCCACTGACATCTGAAAGCCCTTTTATCACCCGTTCAATTGTCTCTTTCTCCGCCCGGTAAGATTGCAGCTTGGACTGTTCGTATAATGCACGATTGATCTCTCCAATTTTACCTAGCTCCTCAACCTCATCTAACCCACAATTTATCGTGTCATCGATTTTTGCCAGCTCTGCAGTTGCCTTGTTAAGCTTTTCGATGTCTTCGGGGGTCTTTTCTAGCCTTGCTGTGGCTGTCTCGATTCTTCTGTTACAGTCGAGCACAAATTTGCTTAGGTCTTGCTCGAATGTCTCTTCAAAATCTGGAAAGTCCTCTCCACGATTCTTCTGTGCAATGTATTCCATCTTATACTTCTCTTGGTGTATTCTAGGACATGGTCCAAGGTCGTGCTTAGTGTTTGTGAACAAATCGTGGATACAAAAGTCGACCATAAAACTCTTGCAGAGTTTAGGGTCGTGTAGATCTACATGAGACCGCTTGCCCGCTCTGGGATCGAGGGCATCTGTGCCCATCAGCTGCTCCAGCAGCTTCTTCTGTTCGATTGCGGACATGCCAATCTGAACCTTCTTCTAGAGGTTCTCGAGTGTTCGTCGTCTTTTTTGGTGCGTCAAGCACACACTTAAATGCGGCGCGGCTTAGGTAAGCCCACCGCGCATGTTAGGTAATATTCCACATCATCAGTTACTTCGTCGAGCTCCTTGCAGCATCATTCACGACTCTATTCGACAAAAATGAAGTGGTTTATCGCAGCCGCTTGTTGCTTGGCGACACAGGCACTAGCCGATTGGAGTGTGAAAGATGGCTCATTGTCGATTGTACACTCTGGTGACACTTTGGAGACAGTATCGTTTGACAGTGCTGGAGCGTTGCACTTGCCAACTAGCGGCTCCATCGAGCTCAAATTCCAGACACTCAACGATAACAAAGGCGCCCGTGCTCATCAGACATTCGCACAGCTGGTAGATGAACAGAATAATCGACACTTTTCTTTCGCGCCAAGCAAAGTGTCCTCGGCTGGACAAGCTAAGATTAGCATCCCGTGGAGTAAAATACCACCATCGTTGCAAAGCGCCGAAAAGCTGACTTTGCAAATCTTGGTTGCTTCGTTCGGTAACTCTCAGCCACTGCGATTGGCAGTCACGAAGGAATTGGAAATTGACTCGCCAGCTTCTATATTCAAGGCTCCGGAACGTCTCTCTCAGTTGCCAGAGATCATCCATCAGTTCCGAGCGGATCCAAAGCGAGTCGCGGCTCCAATCGCACTAGCGTTTGTCGGCGTCGCAGGATTCTTGCTCTTCTCTGTGCTAGGGTTCTTCGGCAAAACTGGTAGCATCAGTGTAATTGGGGATGCCTTGGAAGCATCGCCCTTCGGACACATTGGCCTCCTGGGCTCCCTGATTTCTTTGGAAGCTGTATTCTTACTTTACTTCTCTGGAATGAGCATTTTTGGCTTGCTTACGGCAGTTTTCATAATTGTACCAATTGCCGTCATTGCTGGCTCAAGGGCATTACGGGAAGTCAGAGCACGACGAGAAGCAAACAAGTTCTAGGCAGTTTGGAAGTCCACACTAGCGATTTGTATACTCATCGAAACCTGTTCGATTATATCAATTGATGTATTTTGTGCATCAGTAGTCGTATTATCATGTCACAAAAAAAAAGTTAGAGAATGCGCTTATATATCAGTCTGTCATTATATACACAGTTAATCCGAATCAGAATCTGGATTAGCCACAAACAGCTTAATTTTGCCAACTTCTTCCTCGACACTCTTGGTGCTAGATGTGCTACTAGCACGTGAGCGAGACTTGTCACCTAGCTTCTCCATCGACTCCGTTGACCTTACCGATGATTGGTCAAGTGGGCTCTGGCCCTGAGAAACGGCCCCGCTATTGCTTGTGGTGCCTCCAGGAGATTGCATGTCGTCATCGTCTTCATCTTCAACCTCGCCAGCAAGAAGTCGTGGCTGGAGATGTGTATGTCTAATGTCCATAGCACGACGCTGGAATCCTTTGGTGGGACCCAAGACCGACGATGAAGTGGTCTTGCCCGATAGCGCAATCGGTAGCCCCCATACTTTGGAGGGAACATCTGTCCATGTAGTTGCTTGGCGCCTTCGCAATTCTTTAACATATGCAGATCCTGTTCCGATTCCGAGCTCTACATTTGGCCCCGAGACCGAATTACTTCTCCGTGAATACTTTGAGCCCGCAGAATAGACACTGGACTGCGATATAGAATGTTGATGATGCAGTCCTCCTTGAGCGGCACTGAATTGTGGATCCTGCGAACTTGGCACGGTCATATAAAGCGGTTGAGATGTTGATTGAACAGATGCTGTCGAGTGTACCGAGTCCAGTCGCTGTCGTAACTGGGGTTGTGGGGCCAACGGTGGAGGTGCCGGAGGCGCCAGTTGTGGTATGCTGTTGATGCTGTTGAATGCATTATTGGCCGTATGGAAAGACTGGTTTGTAGAAGTTCTCGACACGGCTGGTGATAGTTCATCATCTTGAAACTGGTGCACATGAGGAGGCACCGCAGGAGCCGTATGTACAGGGATTGATGTCAGTGCCTGTGGCAAGGGCACTGTCTGTTGTGGGTATCTAAGCTGCTGGCCCTGACGAAGGTTCTCCGTAGACGAATGATAGCTCTGCCGTAGCGCTGGCGGTCGGGGTGGAGGCTCGTAAGGTTGGCTCATTCGACGGTCCTCAGGATCGTCAGGGTACGGCACTTTTCGTGCATACTGCTGCTGCTGCTGGTAATCAACTGGCGGAGACCACCGGTGATCATTGGGAGCTGCAGAGCTACTGTTTACCGGTCGCAATGAATTTGGGTTGGGTGGGGTTGGTCTCTGTTGATCCAAGCTTTGCCTTGGCGGAGTCGCATTTGAGGTCATTGGTCTTGTAGGCATCTCGCCAGGCACATAACTGCCAACTGCCATTCTTTTTACGGGCTTTCGTTTCGGCGGCATTCCTGGGGGAGGTCCAATTGGGCCCATCGAGACTCGAGCATTCGGAGGCACTTGCTTGCCGTTAACGTACCCATTGGCCGTTCCATACGCAAGCGTCGGCTGGACCTTCTCCGGACCGTATGCCTGGCCGTTATTTGACATCTTTAGGACGTATGAGTATTTGAAGGGTATTAGTAACTAGTTGAATGGCCACAGGTCATGAAACAGTTTGCGAAGGGGTATCTCCAGATCTCTATGTATCTTAATGTCCTTAAGATCCGTTTGTTCTCACTTCCTGATAAAAATCCCCCCTGTCCACAGCTTTCTGTTGTTGTGACAAAACAGATAATTTAATTTGAGACAGAGGTCCACTTCGAGAACGTTCCAAAGGCTTCTCTGGATCTTCTGCTGGCGTACTATAACTCTAAGCGGGTTGTTCTGCCTTGTTGCCAACTCCAAAACCTCGGGGTCCTTTCTTGAACGGGTTTAATGAGGCGAAGAAAATCAAAGTGGAGAGGTTTGCTTTATGCGCGTTTTGGGGGCGCCGTAACGGGCACCCAGACGGATTAGGTAAGCACAGCCCTGTTTGATTATGTCAAGCATACACCGCCGCACACAAGCCGCAGGTGTTCAAAATTCTTGTTCCAATCAAAGATCAAGCACGACTGAGCTCCATTTTTTGTATCTATTATTAGTTATGTCAGTTCTCATGCTTTACATTAGAGATATTTAAAAAGAGCTCTACAGAATATAGGAGGCTGAGGAGCCGGAAGCATGCGTACAGTGTCAGTTCGAGGCGGTGAAAGTCATAATGCCGATCATCGTTCCAGCCATAGATCTTAGAAGCTATCACAAGACGTCATAATGACAAAGGGCCAGTTGCATCTACTCGGGCTAGTCAAACGGCCGCTATTGTGGATGCGTCCCTTAATACGCTGCCAAATAGGTTATATGCCAGGCCTTCAGTGAGCACTGACAGTGCTATTGAGAGCTTTTTTTGAGCCCTTCTAGTTGGCTCCAGGTACGGAAAAAAACTATCTTGATGAGCAGCGTGCCAGGGTACGTTTGGCTTTATCTCACTCATCAAGTGGCCCGTGTATTCTTAGGGCGCGTCACTCCAATCCATTCTCAATCCAGTTCCCCTCCCACTGCCAGAACTTCCATCCGTCGACTTGGCTTACAGCAAATACTCGTCCTTTTATCAACGCGAGTGGAACAACGCCATAGCTCCTAGAATCTAGACTCTCATTTAAGTTGTCTCCTGTCACCCAGCAATGGCCCTCCGGCACTTCAATAAACCTGTCATAGTCCCCACCTGATGGATCCACAAGAATCTTATCTCCTGGCATTCCAGTTATTCTTTTGCAAATTCTCTGCTCTGGGTCAGTAACCTTAGCGGCGATAATGACGTCGCCGACTTGGCAGTCCCTGCCCCTGCGCACCAGTTTATTGACATGCAACCAGTCGTCCCTCATATTTATTGATGGTACCATGGACTCCCCATGCGACTCTGACATTTCGTATACATGTGAATGAATAAAATGCACGCCACAGCAGACACGGATGGCTGATGATATGGAAGACCGGACAATGTGGAACATGTGGTGGTGACAAAAATTCGGGCCCATGCAGGATGGAACTACAAATCGCTGGTGCTAGTTTATTCGTAAACGCATAAAAAAAGAGACGGGCTATGTAGATAAATAGATTTACAATATCGCTTCAGATTATCTATTACCTGCGTGATCTCGCTCGCTCGTCTTGTACTCGCTGATGTATGAGATACACCGCGGTCTGGATAGTTTCAGAGGTGCCGATAATGGTTCCTAGGCGTTCGTATCGCTCACCAGACGAGGGCACTTCGTTAATCTTGATAGCTGTATGCGATTGCTCGCGTATTTCACTGATCCTAGATCCTCCTTTGCCGATAATTGAGCCCACACATTCTGTTGGCACTGTAATATTTATTTGAACGTTAGTATTTGCCGGAACAGTGCTCAGCAACTGTGAGACCTCTTTCACGCCGCCTTGATTTCCGATACTGATCGGGTTGTTCTGTAGCTGTGTGACCGCACTGGATTGATTGGCTACTTGCACAGGCCTAGACTGTGGCATCTGCTGTTGTTGCACGTACGGTGTCATCAGCGAATCCATGGCCTCCGGATTCGTGTATGGATTGTAGCCCGCTAGCTGCTGGTTGAGGGCTTGTCTGTGAAATGTATCGGGGCGGCCATAGTTGCCTGTAAGCACTCGTGGAGTGTATGGGATATGCGGAAATGCTGGTTGCGTGTCTTTGAATTCCTCAAGCACTCGCAAAACGTCGACCAAAGCTTGAAAATTCTCGCTAGCATTCTTGATAAATATTGTCCGGTCATTGGAAAATGGCAAACACGACGAGCTCAGCTCAACTCCACCTACCGACTTTGCAATCTCTTTGCATTTCTCCTGCAAGCCCGCTGCTAAAACTAGGCTCTCGTGCACCAGTACTCGCACATTCGGTTTGGCCTCCAACACCAGTGCTTCTGCAACACTTCTGACACTACCTTTGATAGAAGCGACACGCTCAATTGCTCCTCTAACCTCTTCCTGGCGCAGAAATGACGTGACTCCCGTCTTCTTTTTGATCTCCGACTCGGTGTCTCTACTGGTGATCAAGCACAGAACGCTAACCTCAACATGCTTGGACTCGTCTTCCGGCAAATCTTCCGCATTACCATTAGACACAGCCTTCTTTTTATTAGCTGCTCCATTTGACGAGGCTGCTTTTCTTTTCGCCATTGTGGAAACTAAACTTAAGTGCTTGACGGACGAGTAGCAGTGTAGGTCGAGTGCGTGGATCGCGGGTTTCTTGAGCCGCGCATCGCACACAGCTAGAAAAAAAATTCCCCGATTTTTTCACCTCTTTCTGAAACGACGACATTACTTTATAAAATCACAATTCACAATGGCTAAGGAAAAGAAGAGCAAAGAATCGAAGGTTAAGGAGGAAGTCGACAACTACGAGAAGCGATTGCCGGCCGTTTTGTCGTTCGCCCAGCCTTTGGCCCCAAAGAAGTTGAACAAGAAGGTACTCAAGACCATCAAGAAGGCTTCCAAGGCCCGACATGTTAAGCGAGGTGTCAAGGAGGTTGTAAAGAGCTTGCGAAAGGGTGAGAAGGGTCTTGTGATCATTGCTGGTGATATTTCTCCTCCAGATGTCATCTCGCACATTCCAGTACTTTGTGAGGACTCTAAGGTTCCGTACGTCTTCCTTCCATCAAAGGAGGATCTTGGCTCTGCTGGCGCCACCAAGCGACCAACTTCATGTGTTATGATCGTTCCAGGTGGTGGGCTTAAGAAGAAGTCTAGCTCGGAGGACAAGAGCAAGACCGAGGAGTATAGAGAGGGATTCGACGAGATCGTCAAGGAGCTGCCTTCTCTTTAGATTTGAGAAAAGCTGCCTCTTCCGAGAGAAGTAAAAAAAAACACCTTTCTACTTAACTTATTGCCTTATTCTTGTTTTCTTTCATTTTGTTATTTGTACATGACGTATTAATGGGTTCTCTATATAAAAAACGTGACTGTATTAAATTTGACTCTTGACCCAATTTTCCAAACCGCCTTTGACGATAATGTCCTGCATACTCTCGCCAAGCTCGCCAACTTTTTGTGAAAATACTTGCTTGCCATCGTTATCAGTAACAACTAGCGTGGAATTCTTGACATCCCACTTGGCAATCCATCCGGTACGCTGCGTTAATTCAGAGCCATTGGCGTACTTCTGCCGAAGCAAGTTGATGAGGCCAGGCGACTCCAAAGTCAATAGAGCATTGTTGATCGAGTTTCGACTGAAGATATTGCCAAACGATCCTGCAATAACAAGCTTCATATCACGTGCAAGAATGGCAGTGGCAGCTTGTTCACGAGATGAACCTGTGCCGAAATTAAATCCACCAATGACAATGTCTCCGGCCTTGGTCTTGGAACCAAATTCAGAATCGTAGTTCTCCATACACACTTCAGCCATCTTGTCTCGTGGAACGTCGTCTTGGTATGTGTACTTGCCTGGATAAATGGCATCAGTATTGATGTTATCAGCGTCACACAATACCAGCTCGCCTTCAATCACCTCCGGAAAGCCTTCCTTGATGCTACCACTGCTACTGCTCTCTGCACTAGCATCTGATGCATTCTCTGTGGTCTCAATTGAGCTTTCAATTCCATGTGCGGCAGTCGGTTTCTCACCTCGAACCTCTTCGGGGAAGCCAATCTTGCCCAGCACCGCAGAAGCAGCTACGACCTGTGGAGATGCAAGGTAAGCGAGTGCCTCTCGCGATCCCATTCGGCCCTTGAAGTTTCGATTAGTAGCAGAAATACCAACTTCTCCGTCCTTGAGTAAACCGGTACCGAGGCCAATGCATGGGCCACAGCCAGCTGGCAAAGGCTTCGCACCTGCGTCAAGAAGCGTCTGCCAAGCACCAGTCTGTTCGGCATCAAGCTGTACCAGGGAGGACGCAGCGGCGACATAGAACTCAACACCCTCCGCGACCTTTTGGCCCTTGATGACCTCAGCTGCGGCTTCAATGTCTGACAGTCGTGAGTTGGTGCAAGAAACCAGATATGCCTTGTGGATTTTAATGTTTTGCTCGGAGAGGTCGGCTAAGGAGGTGGAGACCTTGACAGAGTTTGGTCCAGAAACGTATGGCGAAAGCGTCGATAGATTAAGCTTCAGTGACTTGGCATAAGATGCGGTAGAGTCGGCATCAATTCGGTTTTCAAGCCTCTTCACTGTCTCTGCATTCACTCGAGCATGCGGCTGAGGCAGCTTCTCAATTCGCTTCTTGTACCATTCCACCAGAGTCTCATCTACAGGGAACAAGCCAGTTAAAGCACCCCATTCTGTCGTCATGTTGGCTATAGTGAGTCGTTCATCGACACTCAAAGTCTTGACACCCTCGCCAACAAACTCAATAGCATGATTGAGCACCTCGTCGTTATTGAACACACCACATAGTGCTACAATAACATCCTTACCAGTAGCTCCAGCTGGAAGTTTCCCTGTGAGCTCAACTTTGGCAACCGGTGGGATCTGCCACCAAGTTTGCCCAGTAGCCCAAATGGCCGCAGCGTCCGTTCGCACAATAGGCGTACCCAAACATCCAACGCCACCGTACATATTACTATGCGAATCCGATGCTACCGTAAGATTATAAGGAAAAGCATAGCCTTCTTCAACCATGACCTGGTGTCCAATACCACGGCCAGCCGGGTAAAAATCGACGCCCTTGCTCTTTGCAAAGCTCTCAATGTTCTTGTATTTCTCGAGATTCTTCTCGGACTTGTTCTGAACATCGTGGTCGAGTGTCATGACTACCTGTCGATTGTCATGAATATTCGTAGCGCCCAAGCCTTTAAATTTCAGAGCCACTGGCCATGAGTTGTCGTGCGACATGCAATGGGAAGGCTTGATGGAAACGTAGTCGCCGGACCGAAGCTCTTTGCCTGGAGTCAGCCCAACCGCATATTTTTGTACAATCTTTTCTGTCAGATTCTGTGCGAGAACCGACTGCGACGTCGAAAAACCCCGTGCAAAGCGCCTTGAAAGCATAGCTGGTTTTATGTGGTGGTGAGGTGAGAATAGGTGATGATGTCCAATCTGTGACGGTGAGACTGGAAAACGAGCCCGAATTTTTCAGTCATCAGCGAAATCGGCGTAAGACCATATGCACCCCAACTGATTGGGCACTCTTTTACACTCGATGGACAACGATGCACAAAGAGAGCTTTTGTTTGCTATAACACAGCACCGGGTAGTGCTTTATACTTGGTCGAGCTCAATTTATGTGCCCGGCGTTTTGTCGGAAGCGCTCGACAAGAGTTCAAAGCAACAACAGGTACTGGCCGTGTCTGAGCTAGCAGAGAAATCAGCGCGACATGTATGCTCAACAATGTCAGAGACGATCGGGCATCGCATAGGCTACTCGGTACCTTTTGATAATTACGTGTCCGAGCTGACGGAGATTAAATATGTGTCGCCGCAAATGATGATCTGGGAAGCCCTGGTAGACCCCACGCTGTCCGCATATCGAGTCATTGTGGTCGAGCATTGCGAGCAGCGGCTGGCATGGATGGATACAGCTGTAGCACTGTTGAAAAAGATTTTGAGGGCCAGAAAGGACCTTACGCTTGTTCTAGGGATGTCAAACGAGTCTCTGCCGATATTCAAGGAATATTTTGGCACTGCCGCCGGAATCGTGGACTTTGAGCCAAAAGAGCTAGCCGAAGCAGAATATAAGCAAGAGCCCTCTAGTGACTATATCGCCTCGCTTGTAGCGACAATTGCCGAGATCAAGAGGCGTGAGAACAGGGGCAGCGTTTTAGCAATTGTAAGCTCTGCCAAGGAAGTGGAATCAGTGCGCGATAGACTGGCCAAGCTAGGAGTACGAGATTATGTTATCTCGGTAGTGTGGGATGATCTAGAAGAGCGTGCGGACTATGTGGTGGACTCTGGGTTTGTGCGGCGAGAGTGGCTCTTACGCGGCGCTATTGAATACAAGACTAGTCCGATATCAAAAGCTGAATTACAGCAGAGAAGGCGGCGTGCTTACTCTAAGTTCTTTTGCATATACACAGTGGAAGCTGCACATGAACTGGATGAAAATCCGCCAGCGCAGATCCAAGCTTACGATGTATCAGACATCACTTTGCGGCTCATGGCGCTTGGAGTCACTAATCTCGTTGATTTTGACTACATCACGGCCCCTTCAGCAGCTCAGCTGGCGTTTGCACTTAATACTCTCAAAATGCTTGGAGCGGTAGATGATAAGGCCAATGTGACCACCCAGGGCCGAATGATGGCTTCATTACCCGTCTCCAGCCAGCTTGCAACTGCAATTGCCCACTCAGCTACATTAGGATGCTTCGATGAAATGCTCAAAGTCGCGGCATGTAGTGTTGTAGGTGGTCTGGAGCATTTCCTTCGCACGCCCAAAGAGCATGAGAAGCGACAGCTAGCGATAGAGACTCAAGATCAATTCAGGGTACGCGAAGGAGACCATCTTACCATGCTCAACATCTTCAGCTTAGCATCATCTGCTCAATATATTAGCGGACGAGCTTTGGAGCGTGCGGCAAATGTGCACAGGCAGCTTAAGACACTTGCATTACGGTACGCAAAGGTATCTGTGACCCCACCTGACGACCGTGAGTCAGTGTCACAACGTGTGCTGGAGTGTTTAGCGAGAGGATTCGGTTATCAGCTGGCGAAACGAATGAATTTGGAGCATGACTACATTCTAGTAGGAGCCAATGCTGGTCAACAGGTACGTTTGCATTCGTCTTCAGTGTTGTACACTGTTGACATGCTCCATGGGAACCTATCTCCGTGGGTCATCTATGAAAACTTGCTAGAGATTAACGGCAACTTCTACATCAAGAACGTTTCTGTAATCGATCGCCCAATGCTGCCGCCTATTTATTCAGTTAAATCATCTTAACTTAAGTAACAGAAATCAAATTTAAAGTCATTTACTAACAATTTAATAAAGTAGAAACATATCACGTGATTCAGCAACGCTATCTTTGCTTTCGCAAGGTTATGTGAGCATCCTAGAAAGTTGCCGTGACAACAAGTGACAGTCGTCCCAGGGAGCAGGCCTAGCTTGTGACAATAAAATAACAAGCGCCCCCGTCACGCTCTTTTTTTTGCTGCCAACTCTACCCTGTTCTTCTTACTCACATTGAACCCGCAAAAAGGTTATTGACTAGTAAAGCAAGTAATCGAGTAACGATTTCATCTTGAAAAGAACGCACAATTCATACTCTCATAACCCATTGAGATCTTCTTGTTTCAACACAATCAGTTCCCCCGCCGCCTCCCATATCACACCGACAATGTCTTCCACCACTGCATCTGTCGACAAATCTACCATTAACGCCACTTCGCCTGTAACGCCAGTGGTGCGAAAGTCCAAAATTCCTCGAGCGCTCACTTGGAGTGATCCTCTTCGATCCGGCACCATTCTTGGCGAGATTCTTGCTGTGCTTTTTGTCGTTCGATATGGCAATTTGTTGCGCCTAGCTTTGCGGCTTTCCTGCTGGGCCATTGGCACCACTGCCGCCGTCGAGTTTGCCACTCGATGGTTCAATGGTTCATCTAAGGGATGGGTCTCTAGTTACCAGCCATCTCAGTTCATCAAGCTCAATCAGCACTCGTTGGAGAAGTACACCAACCGAGCTCTTGCATCGTTGACCGAGGGCTTGACCGAGTTCAAGAAGTTGCTTGACGCTGAAGACTTGAGTCTTTCTGCCGTTGCCTTCTTCACTACTTTCGCCATGTATGTGCTCACTGCTCATGTTTCCTTCTCTACATTGACTTTTATTGCCACTATTGTTTCTTTTACTGTGCCACCTCTTTACTTGCAGTTCCAGAAGGAGATTGACGAGTTTGTTGCTGTTGTCCACAAGCACGCCCACACTCATGCTCAGAGAGTCCAGAAACAGGCACAAGAAGCCGTCGGCCCTCACGTTGAAGTTGCTCGAGCCCACATTGACAATTTGGCATCTAAGGTAGGAATTAAGCTCAACCGAGGTGGTTTCCCAGAGACACCGGCTGATAAGAAGGCTGTGCCCGTCGCCACCGCCTCTGAGATCCCAGGTTCTCCAGCCAAGTCCAACATTGATGCTGTATCTTCCAAGGCTCCAAAGGTTTCTGCTACTAGCGAGGGTGTCTCCATTGATGGTGTGAACTACGATTCTGTTCCGACCCTTGCCGGCAACGTCAACCTCAAGAAGGATGTTCCGGTATCTGCTTTCACTGACGACTTGAAGAATGCTGCCAACGAGACCCATGCTGCTGCTTCTGTTACGGCCGACAAGCTCGGCGATTCTGTCGAGGATCTTGCATCTGACTTGAAGAGCTCGCTGGACAACGACAAGAAGCTCGATGCTCAGTTGTCTTAAAACACACACGCACACACAGAAAATCATGCCGGTACGGCTGAGCGTGCCATTATTGTTCCCTTCTCACCCGATTCACGATTTTTCATGACCGACCCATTTTCCTTCCTCCTTAAAAAATCAAAATAAATGCTATTGACTCATATTTGGGAAAAAAAATTATTGCGATAGTTTCACTTTCTATAGTTTTGTACTTCTTGAACGATTCATTTTACAAGTGAGATGAGCTGCTGCGCGTGTTTGCGATGAGAGGGTAAGACACAGGTCTGTGACGTATGAATGCACGATACTGTGAGCTGCTCTTTAGAATATTTCGCATTGATTGGGTCCATTGAGAATAGTTTTATATCTTTAGAGCAAGAAATAGAGGTTCGGGACTAGATAAATTCTTCCATGCCCACGAAGACGACGATGTAGCCATAGAAGGTTATACCCCCCTCCGTATCAGGCGAGACTACGTGTCGGCGCAGTCGAGCACTTTGTCTGCCATCACAGCAGCAGCATAAATACGCATAACACCTTTGAGAATAAAAGCAACTCTGCAGCGGGTGCTTTTGACGATATGCTCGTTTACTCGACCCAAAAAATGTCAGGGACCTGTTAACGCCGCACGTAATGTCTCACCTTGTTTTTCGTATACCATTTTCGATAAAAATTCTAAATTGCAAACTACCATACACGGCCTCGTTCTCGCTAGAAGAACCGGAAAGCTCATCATGTCATCTAGCTATCAATCTCATATGCTTTACCACCAGCTGCGCAATGGGTGCTCACCTTTACCGTTTGAGGTCAACTTCAGTCAAGCGCCAGCCCTATATGACGAAGACTACGAAGTCCTCGATAGCGCCCGAAGCGGTCCCAATGTACTTGCGAGTCCCTCAACGGCAGTGACTCCAGTTTCTGTAAATGAAAGCGGGTTCAGCAGCGAAGTATCGTTCAAGTCGCCTTGGAAGTCGGTGTTGCCGCAGATGGAGAACCGGTCGCCGCGGGCCTTAGACGACGAGCAGATGGAGTCTCAGGAAGAGTTTGAAAGCTATATGGCCGCTGTCATGTGCGAGTACGGGGCTCCTGCCGATGTTGTGTCTGATTTTTCGCTCACTCGGCCGATCATTCCAAGTGCAGAGTCAGAGATTCATGGCGCGAATATCGAGCAAGTCATGGAGCTTGAGGAAGTTAGGAGTGCCAATACAGTGGGCACTATCGGTACGCTAGGCATGGTATCTCCTTCATTGGGTATTTCAACTCCTCCACTTACTAGTGCTAAGATCAATAGTGCCGATGGTAGTCGGCAGCATAGGATTGTCGCTGTTGTCAATGCCGATGATGAAATGGCAGTGAGGGAGCATTCAAACAATCCGCATGCACATTTTGTGAGTAATATCACAGTAGGTATGGTTCTGCAGCCAGAATTCACTAGCAGAAATGACGAAACTACGGCTGCATCTTCATCTAGTGCGCCCATGTCAACGACGCGACACGCAAATACTGCCGCATCTTATGAGGCAAGTGGCAGTGAGCACAGTATGCCGCGAACTGTGGCTACGACCACGCAGGCACTCAGTTTCTCAGACAAGAAAGTATTTATTTCACAGGAGCAACGGCAACGAGCTGGGGTACCCTCTGATGTGTTTTGGACGGTGGATAAGTCCGACATGATGCAGGGACAGAAAGTGTTTCGACGGGATGACCTGGACACACCAGAATATACATTGAACTCTACAACTGGTCCATGTAATCAAAGCCGGGAATCGTACAATATGCAGGAACAAGGTAGGACTTCGGATAATGCCATAACTGAGGCAGTATCAGTGGATGCAAAGAACCTTCCCAAGAACGGGAGCACTGCGGCGAAGATCTCAAATGAGAATTCAGATTTCTTGCAGAAGATCAATAACAAGCTCAGAAAGAAACAGTCAGAGCCGGTTATATGCACCGAAAACGATGCACCGGTGAATGCTCACGACCTTGCTAGCCGACTACAGCAAGTCAAGAAGGAGCGAATGGATGTGGACGAAGGCTCTGAGGATCATCCATACTTCGCACAGCCGAATCCGCAATATGAGCAGTATAAGAGTCTCAAGATTGAGAATTCGCAAGATATATCTTCAAACAGCAACGATGTGCAGTGGACTAGACGTGACGGAATGAAGGACATGTTCAAACGAACTGGTAAACGGCTCAAGGGCAAGTTCCAACGCCGAAACTCAGAAGATGGCAAATAAACCAAAGAAAAAAAAAATTTCCTTAATAAATACCCTATGCAAAAGTAGAAGGAAAATATCAATACCGTTGCTGCTCCCACATGAGATACTCTAGTGTGCTTTTCACCTTGTCCACACACTCTTGAGGTCTCATCCTCGCTATATTTGCAAACGCCCTCATACGCATTAGACAGTCGATAAACACTAAGCAGTGCATCGGGCTGGTGCCTCCGCCGATCGGGTTCAGCGCCCCGACCTCTCGAGCCAGTACCCCATTCTCATCTTCGATCCTTGAGATCTCCCACTCTCGGTCTTCAATCTTGCACTCGTCGCTCACTGCAACGATGCTGCCGGCATACTTTGCGAGCCCTTTACAGATGAGACCAACAGCGCCGTTCTCCGATGTGTCCGTGACGACGCTGTCGTAGAAAATGAGCAGCAAAGGCGTACGCCTCGCTGCGTGCTGCCGGAACAGTTCGTCGGCACGAGTCGTCTGGAAGATATTCGACCGGGGCACTAAGAGCCTCAGCTCTGTCGCCGGTAGCGAGATCTTGCGCTTCAGGTCGGTGCACAGGTTGTTATTTGCGTTCGCAGGCTTCGCATGAAACGACTGCGGAAGTGAATTATGAACCGTCTTGCGCCGAGTTAGTGCGGTTCCAGAGACCGGCGACGACCGCTCTTGGAGCACTTGCTGGTCGTCGTCATGCTTGCGCTTCATCTGTGGAGGAAGGAAAGTGGAGACCCCCAAGATGCCTTGCTCTATATATATATGTGTGTTACCTGGAACCCCACGATATTAACCCGCTTCGAAGATTTGCGATGGATTCGACTCATGCGGGGAACACAGACCTCAAGTGTACCAGATTTAAGAGGCTAACATTTTGCATGCGGCTGAAATGTAAACACCAGGAATCTAGAAGCTTTTGCATTACCAACGATTTCTAAAGTTCGTGAATCTAGATGCCGTGGACGATTTTGCGCAGATTGAAAGTATCATTCGATGAATAGTTAAATATGTATGTATATGGGCCGTGTCTATCTCAAATTTTTCTTTTCCTTCATTTTTTCATCTCAGTTCATAACCAGCTCTGTTGCTCCAAAAATGCCCCTGCTGGAACGCCGTCAAATCAACACCTCTGTCTACATCCTATAAACCGTTTAGTACATGCGTTTCCTTCATTCTCATTTCTGACAAACAGAAACAGAGAGGATGATTTTGTATTTCAAGATATAAAATAGTCCATTATCCCCCCCCTCCCCATCGCCAGTGGTGGTATACTTTTTATTTTCTTTCTTTCAATTGAAGAGCAAAGGAAAATGAAAAATATGACTAGAATTTGGACCAAACTTACTTGGATGGAGGGCTGGCGACGAACTCGACACCCTTGGAAATGTTGCCGGTAAGACCCTTGATGGCGACCTGGATAAGCTCCTTCTCAGCAGCAGTGACCTTGTCCAATGGCGACTCAATTGACTCAGCACCGGTTGGCTAGAAATTAACGTTAGTAACATTTGATTCAAAAAAATTAGAGTTTCAAGGAACGTACCCCAAACTTGACTGGAACAGAGAAAAAGTCCACTCCCACAGCCTTCTTCACTTCAGCACCACCAATGATACCGTCAAGGTACACAAAGGATGGCTCGACAATGTTCTTCTCGCCGGCAACACCCTTCAACACGGCCTCAGCGAATCGGAAACCAGCGTAAGCCATCGACAAGGTGGCAGAGCCAGCGCCGTCCTTGGCCTTGACCACTTCGTCTCCGCCAAACTGGATTCGGTTAATCAATGCGGCGACCTTATCTTCTGGAATTGAAATAGCCGGCTGCACCTGTGAGAGCAATGGCACAATGGTCTCGCCAGAGTGGCCACCAATGACTGGCACAGTGTAGTGCTCTGGCTTGCCACCGACAATCTCGGAAACAAAAGTCTGCGATCGCACAACATCGAGAGTAGTGACACCGAACAGCTTCTTTGGGTTGAACACGCCGTGCTTCTTGAGCACTTCGGCGGCGATAGGAACGGTGGAGTTGACCGGGTTGGAAATGATCAACACAAATGCCTCTGGTGCATACTGGGCGACGCCAGTGATCAAGTCTCGCACAATGCCGGCATTGATCTTGAACAAGTCGTCTCGAGTCATGCCTGGCTTTCGTGGAATGCCAGCTGGGATAACCACAATGTCGGCACCGGCCAACGCGTTCTTGAGCCCGTCGTCCTTTGGCAAGTAGCCAGTGACCTTACCTTCAGTGGAGATGTGTGAAAGGTCTGCAGCCACACCTGGAGAGTTGACCACATCGTAGAGAGCGAGATCGTGGACATATGGCGAGAGCTTGAGCAGCAACGACAGAGGCTGACCAATACCTCCACTAGCACCTGCGACGACAGCCTTGACCATTGTTTATGTATGTAATGTGATTAGTTGTTTGAGAGTAGGTTCTGTGAGAGAACTTTTGCGTTTAATCGAAGCAAAAAGAGACCTTAGAATCTAAAGGAAGTTGCCGGGTTTTTATAAACGGACCGCAGGAAAGAACGTGAAGATCTGTTAGGGCGAATCGCTCAACCGGCGGTGAGCGAATCACGCAAAAGGGACGGGCTCGGCCCCGCTTGAGCGCAAAGCAGCAGGACGCCAACCCCACATGGGGCACTGATTAGACTTTTTGGTTTTTTGGGGGTCTTCAAGCATATCCAACACACGAAAAGTATTAGGGATCAAAACTAGTAGGAGGCTACGGGGTATTCTCGTGTATGGGAATGGTTCAAGCGTAGTCGGAAATGGTGCGATACCGCCAATGAGTTTTCGTCAATTGTCGGGTCTACGGCGACTCTCGGTCTACAGGACAGGAAATTGGCAATATCGGGCAGGCATGAAGGAAAAAAAAATATCAGATGTACATTATGACGGCATTACAATTTTTTGGGGTGCGACACATTGTCAACAGACTTAAGCTCGTCGAGAAGTGACCTTGACCTCCTTGGCTGGCTTGTTGTCGGCTCGGGCAAGAGCAGAGGCCTTGACGATGGCATCCTGAGCAACGTCCTGTCGGTAACCGTGGGCAGCCTTGGACACAGCGTGGGCGACCTTTCGGCCTGGGGTGTGGAGCTTGAATGAGGTGGCAGAGATCTGCTTAGCTGGCTTGTTGGAGTGCTTGGCGGACTTGGTGACCAAAGTGATCTTGCCGGTCTTCTGGCACTTGACGACACCGACGGCCTTGTCGTTGACGAGACCAGAGTGAGAGTACTGGTTCTTGCCAGAGGCGTTCAATGGGTCTCGGGACCACTCGACACCGCCAGACTCTCGTCGCTTGACGAGGTAGGCATTGTTCTTCTTGGTGAGAGCCCACAAAAGATCGCTGGAGACGGCAGACATTGTTTTTGTTTGGTTTTCGGGTTTGGTATATCAAAGATCTGGTGACAAGGTGTGTCCTTTCGTCGCGCGTCGTCGTCGGTCCCAGTTGGGAAGTTGAGTGGGTGCATTTTAAGCGCGTATATTTGAGAACAGCAGTCACGGAACCGCTCATCTATTACGTAAGAGAAACACAAAACGATTATGTAATACATCTTTCACTCTAGAATCTAGAATGCCTCTAATTGTATGCAAGGGTCCTGCAGATATCAGATTCGAGGATGGGCTCAGCATTGGCAGGAATGTTTACATGCAGAAGCTGGTTTGGAGAAGCCAGGGTTGGCGCGGTATCCGAGTACATTGTAGTGAATATCCGTCCAACTGAGAGATGGTAGAAGAAGACCTGGACGAACTTTATCGCGTCTGTTTTTTGCAATGATGACACTTGCTGAGTGAAGTGTAGTAGTTGCTCTGGCAGCATTGCCACTCGAGGACTCGGAACTTGATTGAAGAATTGCAATGTTAGGTCTCTGTTTCGCAGGAGTAGTGCATTGTAGAGCAATTGACATCCTTCGAACGAATGCTCTGGCTGAGCAAACTCGACTGCAAGCAGTAGCGCCGTCTCGTCGTACTGGAGCCAAGTATGGCAAGTGATTTGCCTGTAGTCAGGATGAGTGGCTCTCCACCCGGGAGTCTCCTCAAGTCTTCTGTGTACAAGAATGATAGCGTAAAGTCGCCATACGTTATTGATGGCAGATGGCCGCAGCTGAGTCTTGGTGTAGAACAACCGTCGCAAGTACCGTTTGGCCAATGTGTCGAGATTCCAATCTTCTACAAACTCGTTCAATGCTGTGTTTTCCCATCGCAGAAAAGTTCGTATCCTTCGTTTGAAAATAGTTTTCACCAGAACATCTGCCCGCAGCTGGTAGATCAAGTGCTGCACTCGGCCTGGGTGCAGCTGCGAAATAAATGTGCTACCAAACAGGTCAATTGCCGCGATATAGAGCTCAGAACCCGAGGCTTGAATAGATGCCAGTGCATTGTATGCTCGGCATTTAGTTCCGGCATGCTGCCAGTGCTCCTCTTGCTGCCAAAGCTCGTCTTGTTGCTCAGGCTTAATCTGCTGGCTGGCGAAGGTATGGGAGGGGGAAAGGGTGTTTTCAAGCTGCATAAGGTTTTGGTTTGCCTAGGCGACGCTCAAATGAAGTGAAGGAGATGAAAAGAGAGGAAGGATACTGGATTTGAAGTGTCCTACCCTTGGGCTACACGCTCTACTTATAGCTCGATTACACCCTACTCATTTTGGTGAGAAGAAAAAAAATTGCTTGCTGCTAACTTGGCTGTATCGATGAACGGTGAATCTGTCGCCAGTTCGACGCGTGAGCAAAAACGGGTCAGCTCTCATATAAAAAGTGCATCAAGAATTGAAAAAGTGGCCCAGAAGTGCGTTTTAAAGAGCGCCTCACGGAGCCATGCACACTGCCGTTTTGGTGTTAGTCTAATACAAAGAGCAAGGATTTCCTTTGCACCACGGTAGACTGCCCAAATAAGTAAATGAACAGGCGATATTGATTTAAATGAGGAATTTTTTTTTCTTCTGTTAACAGTACAGTACAGTATATTGACGCCTGATTGGTGGTTGATTGCAATGTGGCATGAACGGGGCCTTGTGCGGCGCTTCGGTGTGATACTGAGTGTGGAAAGTAGAGAGGCACAGTACTTCAGACTCAAGAGTGCTGTTTTGGCGTGTTTCTCATGCTCTTTGTAGATTGCAGCAATAAGTCACGCACCAAGCATGTCCTCGGAGCACCCAATCTCATACCTACGCCATGGTTGATTCTTGCTCGACATTTGGCCCATTGATAAATGCACATCTGACCCAGAAGGTGAAATAAATCAATCGTTTAATATTCATGAGAGATGAGGGTGTCTCCATACGGGTTTGAATAATATATGATCTTAAACACCCGGCGTACGCATACTAAAGTGCACGAGCCTCAGAGTAAATATACTCTCCAGTTAACCAGCTCCAATGGTATCTATTTGCTGCAAAAATCACTGGAACATTCTCAATTCGAGCTTATCGATACGACAGCTATACTGTACCTTCCACAATCAATTCGATATCATACTGTCGTCCCGTAGCCATCGATCGATCTCGAAATCACAAAGATCTATGATGTGATATATGATGACAACCGCAATGAATCATTGCCTATAGGATTTGTAATACAAGGAGAATCATATCAGATGTACAGTACGCCGATTTGCCACCGCGAATCAATCGTGATATCGAGCTACCATCTATTCCTTGTCGGTACTAGTGCTTGATCCGAATTCAGCCGTTCCATCACTGACCAACGCCGCCGTCACCCACCACTGCCCCTGACCGCACTCTGGACAACTTTTTTTGTTGCGTTTCAGATCCAAATTGAGAGAATGTCGGTGGCGTAGCCTTTTCGGGCTAAAGTTATGCCGCAATCATCAGTGGGTTAGCCATGCAGTTGGAATTCAATGCGGGTCGTGTCTAATCAAATTGTGGTGTAAAACACCATTTGCAACCTCATCGACTCATTATAGGAATTCAATTCTAGAGATCATATATAGATTGACCAATTGGAACAATCCCATAAATCAGCCTTTGAACTCCAGGGGGCGGAAAAATGTTGTGCAAGACCATCTCATGCATTGAAACCGGTGTCCTCTCAAGGCGCCAAGAACACACCTCGGCGCACTTGCCCGAAACAGTCAAAGATACGGCTGACCGCTCCCTGGGTGCGGCGAACACTAAAAAAATAAAATAAAAAAAAAGAGAGTTCCGAGAAAGCTGAGCGATATCTGATTGATCGCAATCAGATCTTTAAATGCAATTAGAGTTGTTGCTGTCAAGTAGAAGTACGACGATTTACAGAGAGCAACAAAGATATCAACAAGAGTTGGCGAAACTTTTATATGGAGTGTGCCTATGGGGGGTAGACAGAACGAGCAAATAGTACGCTTACGGAACCCGGAACTTTTGTGTGTGACCGAGTGGCCCGTTGAGAGAAATATATGGGGACGGAAGTCCGACTCGCGTGGCTGCTGTTCTTTTTTCAGGTGTGGCGTCTCTCGGGCTGCCGAGCGGTGACCTTTGCATGACACACAGCAATTGTGGTCTGCGTTGGGAACTAGTACAGAATTTGGTATTGTTTTGATCTCTTCATTCAGACTTGGTATCTTATTAGAATATAATATTATTCTTCGTAATACAGTATATCTTTAGTAATTCCAATGGAATTATTTGCGGGCCCCTCCCCTCAACATCATCATCGCTTGATGTCCAGCAAATCCTGAGTCACGCCCAGTAATAGACACAAGGCTTAAAACGGTAGGTGCGCCGAGAATGCGCGCCACATACAGTACAACATAATAAAGGCAGTGCGGCGCTAAGGCGCACGAAAATATATATACGAGCTCGAAGTACTCAGTCTTCTTCAACCTTACTACGCCACTCAACTAACACTATTTCAGTGCCCCTAACGTGTCGCCATCTCCATTTCTCAAAATGGCAGACCCCATTTCAGATAACAACAAGGGTGCACTAGTAGCCGCGTCGTCGTCGTTTGAGGAGCAGGAGAGATCTACCAGCTCGTCGTCGTCGGCCGCAAAAGTGGCTCTAGAGAGCAACTCTGATACCCCCGAAATTGACAAGAAAATAATCAGGAAGGAGCAGAAAAAGGCCAAGAAGGCTAAGAAAGGCAAGAAAGAGGATGAAGTCACGGTTGATCCATTCGCACACTTGCCCGCTGAAGAGGCTGAGATTCTACGGCGCCAGGTGAAAATCGAAAAGCCAACCGTTTCATATAAAACGCTCTACAGATACGCTACCAAGAAGGATGTATTCATCCTGATCGTTGCATACATTTCGTCTATTATCGCCGGTGCGTGTCTGCCACTCTTCACCCTGGTGTTTGGCAATCTTACACAGGAGTTTACCGACTATTTCACCCAGCCAAATCCATCCCAAGAAAAGTTCCAGCATGCTATTAATCACGATACCCTCTTTTTCTTGTACCTTGGTTTGGCCATTATTGTCTTCACTGCGCTAGAAACATTTATTCACGTCGACCGTGGTGAGGTGCTCACGGCCCGAATCCGACAACACTACTTGTCGGCAGTCCTGCGACAAAACATTGCATACTTTGACAAGCTCGGTGCGGGTGAAGTCACCACTCGAATCACAAACGATACCAACAAAATTCAAGAAGGTATTTCCGAAAAGGCTGGTTTGATTGTAAATGGTATGATTTTCTCCCTTTTTTTTGTGGGGGCGTTATCCCCCTCCTTGAATGAAAATGATCTAACAAAAACGCAGGTTTGGCTACATTTATCTCCGCATTTGTGGTGGGCTTCGTCAAGTCATGGCGACTGGCATTTATTCTCATCTCTGTTGTGATCTTCATTGGTGGTACTATGACTGTTGCATCAATCTTTATTATCAAGTACACTACCAAGGCCACTGAGACTTATGGCGAAGGTTCGTCTGTCGCTGAAGAAGCATTAAGCGCCATTCGTAACACTACTGCTTTTGGCTCCCAGGAACGATTGCTTGAACGATTCGACAAGCGATTGGTCGAGACCATGGGATGGTCTCTCAAGAAGTCTTACTCATTGACCTTAATGGTCGCCTTCATCTGGTTTGCTGTCTACGAAGCTTACGCCCTTGCCTTCTGGCAGGGATCTCGATTCGTCGTCCAGGGACATGCAGAGGTTGGCCAGATTGTCACTGTCATCATGTCCATGATGATCGGTGCCTTTGTGCTCGGTAACATTGCTCCATCGTTCCAAGCTATTGGCAATGCCATGGCCTCCGCTACCAAGATTTTTGAGGCTATCGACCGAGTTCCACACGTTGACTCTTCTAATGACGAGGGCAAGGTCTTGGACGATGTCAAGGGCCACATTGAGCTTAAGAATATCAAGTTTATCTATCCCTCTCGACCAGATGTTACTGTTCTTCCAAATATGAACTTGGAAATCAAGCCAGGTGAGACTGTTGCTTTGGTCGGCATGTCCGGTTCGGGTAAGTCTACCATTGTTGGCTTGATTGAGCGATTCTACGATCCAGTACAGGGACAAGTGTTTATCGATGGCCACGATGTCAGCGATCTCAATGTGCGATGGTTGCGACAGCAGATTGCGTTAGTCTCGCAGGAGCCGACATTGTTTGCTGTGTCTATTTACGAGAACATTTGCTATGGTTTGATTGGTACTGAATATGAGAAGGCATCTGATGAAAAGAAGATGGAGCTTGTTGTCGAGGCTTGTAAGCAGGCCAATGCGTGGGACTTCATCCAGAGCATGACTGATGGGCTATACACCAATGTTGGTGACCGAGGTTTCCTCATGTCTGGTGGTCAGAAGCAGCGAATTGCCATTGCTCGAGCTATCATCTCCAATCCAAAGATTTTGTTGCTCGACGAAGCCACCTCTGCTTTGGATACAAAGTCTGAAGGTATTGTCCAGGAAGCTCTAGACCGAGCTGCTAAGAGCCGAACCACTATCGTCATTGCCCACCGACTGTCTACCATCAAGGATGCCGACAAGATTGTGGTCATGTCTCGAGGTGAGATTGTGGAGGCTGGCACTCACGCTGAGTTGCTTACCCAGGATGGCGCTTATGCCCGATTAGTTGATGCGCAGCGAATCTCCAGTGCCAACAACACTGCTTCTCAAAGCCCAGATGACTCGGAAGAGGAAAATGACGAGAATGTTGTTCCAGTTGCTTTGGTGAAGGAAGAAGAAGAAGCTGCTGCGGGTCTGGGTCGAATTGCTACCAACCGGTCGTTTGATCTTGTCAAGACAAACACTGGCAAGTCGATCTCTTCTCAAGCATTGGAGGCCCAAAACTTTGAGGTTACCAAGCCAAAGCGATCTGTGTGGTTCTTGTTTAAGCGTCTTTATTCTTACAATCAGAGTGAGAAGAAGTTTATGCTTGTTGGTACATTTTTCTCGTTTATTTGCGGTCTCGGTTACCCTTCACTGTCCATCTTGTTCGCCAAGGTGATTCAGGCTTTCATGGTGTTGCCAAGCGAGTATCCACACATGCGACATGAGATCAATAAGTACACTGGTTTCTTCTTCATGATTGGTGTCATTTTGTTGACTTCGTATATTATCATGATTGGCAGTTTGTCCAAGGCATCTGAGAGATTGGTTCGAAAGATTCGTTACCATGTATTCCGTCAGTTCTTGCGAATGGATATTGCGTTTTTCGATCATGACGAAAATACTACTGGTGCATTGACCTCTACTTTGGCTAAAGATGCCCAGGCTGTTGAAGGTCTCGGAGGTGCTACCATTGGTCAGATTTTGCAGTCTATTGTGACTCTTATCGCAGGTATTATTGTTGCTATTTCTTTCAACTGGCGACTAGGTTTGGTCTGCACCGCGTGTGTGCCAATCTTGGTTGGTTGTGGTTTTGCTCGATACTGGGTGCTTGTTCAGCTGCAAGAGCGTGCCAAGAAGGCTTACGAAGACTCTGGCTCTTATGCCTGTGAGTCTATCGCTGCTATGCGAACTGTGGCTTCTCTCACACGAGAGGAAGGTGTTTGGACTACGTATCGAAACCGAGTCGAGGGCCAGGTCAAGGATTCGCGAACGGCAATCATTCGGTCTGCTTGCTTGTACGGTTTGTCTCAGGGTCTTACACCATGGGTCATGGGTCTAGGATTCTGGTACGGTTCTACATTGTTGAAGACTCGAACCATTTCATCTTTCCAATTCTTTGTGGCATTCTCTGCCGTTGTGTTTGGTGCTCAGTCTGCTGGTGCCGTCTTTTCGTTTGCTCCAGATATGGGTAAGGCTAAGCAAGCTGCTGCCAACATTTCCGACATTTTGGATTTGGTGCCAGAGATTGACACTTGGTCTACTGAGGGTGAAGTCCTTGAGGCTGACAAAGTGCGAGGTGACATTGACTTCAAGAATGTGCACTTCCGATACCCAACTCGACCCAATGTTCCAGTGTTGCGAGGCCTCAACCTTAAAGTCAAGAAGGGCGAGTATGTTGCATTGGTCGGTGCGTCTGGATGTGGTAAGAGTACCACCATTTCTCTTGTTGAGAGATTTTACAACCCACTGTCTGGACAAGTGTTGCTCGACGGTCACCCAGTGGAGTCGCTCAATGTCAATGAATACCGAAAACACATTGCCCTTGTGCAGCAAGAGCCTGTACTGTACTCTGGTTCCATCCGGGAGAACATTCTGCTTGGTACCAACGAAGAAGTCACTGAGGATGAAATGTTTGCTGCTGCTCGAAAGGCCAACATTCACGACTTTGTCATGTCGCTTCCTGAAGGTTATGAAACGTATTGTGGCTCCAAGGGTGGACTCTTGTCTGGTGGCCAGAAACAGCGAGTCGCTATTGCACGAGCACTTATCCGAAATCCTAAAGTGTTGCTTCTTGATGAGGCTACATCTGCGCTGGATTCCGAGAGTGAGAAGGTAGTGCAGGCCGCATTGGACGAGGCTGCCAAGGGTCGAACCACTATTGCTGTTGCTCACCGATTGAGTACCATTCAGAACGCCGATATGATCTATGTGTTTGACAATGGTAAGGTCATTGAGAGCGGTACTCATTCACAGCTGCTTGCTCGACGAGGCAAGTACTTTGAGCTTGTGCAGATGCAGAGCTTGGATGGACAATAATTATATAGAGGTGTGGATTTCTCGGAATTCCCGAGAGGCCGCAGGCAGACTTCATTTCTTGTTGCATAAGGATTTTTTTTTGTTTTTTTTTTGAAGTTTTTTTTTTCTCTCAGTTTAAACGAGATATTTGTAATTATAATCATATTTTTTTCATTCCATTTTTTTTTTTTTTTCTTGAACAAATCCAGCGGGCCCGATGGTGAAATCAAAAAAGTGCTCTTGTTCCTGTAATTTGAAAGACAGACGTCAATCAACCGGATTCCACCGTTATGGGTCCGCCAGCCGCACCACCGCGAGCCGCTTTTCTAGACCCTGTTCCACGCGCGGCGGATCTTGTGTGAGAATAGCAACCGCAAGGCTCTGTCGATGAGCACGATGCCTCGAAGACACGCAAAAAATCCAACAAGTCTTAGTCAAGGGTCTTGGATATGTGATCGGGATTGCTGAGAGAGTGGTTTATTGTTGTGTGTGTCTTTGCGAAATAAAGAAGTAAAACCCTCCCCCATGTCCCTCTTTCAGCTGAGGCGGCCGAGCAGCCCGCTAATGGGGTTATATAAAGCAGCCACCTTCTCGCTGTTGTAAAAAAAAAATAGACTCCAGCAATTGATTCGGAAAGAGCGTGTGTTTGTGTGAAAGATGCTATCGAATTTGGGAAAATTGGCCGTTGCGCTTATGCTTTCTGCTGGTGCCGCTGCACCGGCGGCGTCGGACCTGACTACGACGATTGATGTCACTACATTTGACGGCGAGTTGACTGTGACAAACAGCTTGCTTACTTCAGGCGCTGCTGCTACTTCCTCTGCCCCCGCTGTTGTTACTTCCTCTGTTCCCGTCGCTGCTACTTCTTCTGCTGCTGTTGAGTCGTCCGCAGTGGTGACCTCTGTTGTTATTGTGTCGTCAGCACCGCCGGCAGTTTCGACAGTTGTAGTTTCGTCCCCCGCAGCAAGCTCTGTGGCTCCAGTGGCCACGTCAACTGTAGTAGCAACTTCAGGAGTTGCTTCCGGCGTTGGCGGCGTTGGAGCACCCGGTGTTTCGACGACTGTTGCTAGTGGATCTGCAGTAGCCACTTCCAGTGCCAGTGCCAGCGCTTCGTCCACGGGCAATGTCACTGCTGTTAACATTACTCAAGTGATCCAGGAAGAGATCCTTGCCCCCAACCAGGTCGACCGCATCGAAGATGTCGCCGCCACTGACGGCAACGCGTCGTTCGTGTTTGACTTTGCCAACCCTCCTGTCGCCGCACAGTCGCAATTCTCGGGCGGAAACATCACCCAGGCCACCCAGAGCACTTTCCCAGCACTGGTCGACACGAGCATCTCGCTGGTGTTCTTCCAGCTAGGCCCGTGCGGCGTGGTTTTGCCGCACACGCACCCGCGGGCGTCTGAGTTTGTGGTGCTCAACGACGGCCAGCTTGTGACGCAGTTCCTTACCGAGACCGGGTCAGAGGTGTTCACCAACACTTTGAACCCGCTGCAGGGCACGGTGTTCCCGCAGGGCTCGCTGCACACTGAGATCAACCCGACGTGCAACAACATTTCGTTCTTTGGGGCATTGCCGAGCTCAGACCCCGGCGCGTTCTTCGTGCCGTCGCAGGTGTTTGGATTCCAGGAGAATATCGTCGAGACCGTGCTTGGCGGAGTGGTGAACAATACCCAGCTCGAAAAGATCCGTGCCGCCGCGCCTCTCGGCGTTGCAGTGGTTGAGCAATGCTTGCAAAGCTGTGGATTCAGCTCCAACTCAACTACCTCCAGTGCCCCTGCCAGTACTGCTACCTCTACTTAACCTATTTTTTTTTTCTTTAATAATCTATCTCGTTTTCTATTTCTTTTTATAACCAAAAAATCTAGCCGCATTGATGGCGGCGCGACGCGACGCGATCGGAAATGCATCACCATGTTGAGCTGTTGAGAATCTCAATGCTCAACTTTTGTGAAAATCTGCTCCGTTCGACCGAAGGGTATTGTTATTAATTATCATTATTATATCATCGATAAAGTTAATATAAAAAAAATTGTCTCTTATCAATTTTTTAATTACAACAGTGAGAGGGAGAGAGTGGGGATGCATAGCAAAAAACCTCCAACCCCCCAATCACGAAATGTGTTTGCGCTTTACAATATCTTAGTATTTATTATTTTTTTTGAGCTCTTGGCGGAACACTCTCATTCATTAAGCCTTCTTGGACTTGGACACGACTGGGGTGCCTGGTCGTGGGGATGGGGATGGGTCATAAGTGGCCTTGGCAGCCTCGGCCAGTGGGCCCTTGGACTCTCGCTTGGCAGCAGGGGCCTTCTTGTTGTACACTCGAATGTAGAATGCAATGAACAAGAACAAGTAAGAAGTCAACAGAGCGCAGCCGTAGATAGCGGCAAACTCCTCGCCGGCACACGAGCCCATGTTTGGCATCCATGGCCAGTAAGTGGACGTAAAGTAAGTGTAAGAGGCAAAGTACACAAAGAAGAGATCAATGATGAACTGAATGATCTGCAATCGGGTGACCCACTCCTTCCACGTCACTCGAATCTTGCAAGCGGCCAAGAAATAGTACCAGTACATGACAACGTGCACAAACAAGTTGAGCACAATTGGCACCCACGATACTGAGGTTCGGCCAATGAGCTGCGTGAAGCAGAGCAAAGCAGTAGCACCGTGGTGGTAAGTGTGCAAAAAGGTCAATGGCTTCTTTCGCAATACCAAAAACACGGTATCCAACAATTCATAGTACTTGGTCAAGTAGTTCAAGTAGTACACAAGCACAATTGGCTGGGTCCACGAACCTTCATTGCAAATGGCGTAAAGTAGACCGTGTCGTACAAGGATCGGGAACAATTGCTCAACAAGCAGCAAGAACAGAGTCAACGACAAGATAGTCAAGAACAAATTGTGCAGCTGGAAGATGAAATTGATTCGAATCACCGGCGCGTTTCGAAGCACTTCCCGGCCACCGAAAATGACAATGTAGTACGTGACAATCGCAGCAACAACCTCCTTCCACGAAGTCATGGGCAAGCCCTCGTTCTGGGTGAACTCGAATGCCGATGCTGGTGTACCAAACACCTTGTAAGCAGCCTGGTCAAACAGCTTCCACAGGTAAATGCCAAACGGCCTGTCGATGCTTGGCACCGAAACCTCAAGCCAGTCGTCGCAACCCATTATTGTATAAGAAGAGAAAAAAATAATAATAATAAAAAAATAAAGAAGGAATAAGAAGAGAAGTTGGAAAAGGGAAGACGGAGATTTGTGTGTGATGAAAATGGCGGCGGTTTGGAAAAAAAAAAATGCCCTAGAAAAAATAGGGGGCGGCAGGAATAATGGCACCTCGAAGGGGCCGCGCGCGCGTGGGTTTTACTCGAATAAGCGAACACGCGTTCATTGTATCGAAACGGGGCTCCCCCCTGGATAAAGTTTTTTTTACACACTTTTTTTTTCACTGTAAAGGAATCTTGTAAGTTAGAGTTTGTGTACGCAAGAATCTATGGTAATACTATCAGATATAGTCTAGTTGTACGAGCGGGTGTTGCTGGTGTTTTTTAAGTTTGTCTTCTGTGCGAGTGTTTGTGTCCCGTATTTTTGGGGGGTCAGAGATCGCATTCATGTGAACGTGAAAAAAGGTCCCCTGGTTTGCCGAAGGACAACACACAGACGCATGAGGCTCTATTCCATCGCCATTATCAGATTCCCGTCCCTGGAACGGCGAAATGGGAGGTCTCTATTTCGAGGAACAATTCCTCGAGCATTCAAAAAAAAAAAAACCCTTCTTCCCCACAAATTTCAGGCTTCCAAATGCGTTTTCGAAACTTGCGTCATCCTGGATGGCTGGCCTCGGTTTCTCTGCATTCGCAGTTGTTTATTCATCGGTTCAGGTCCTTGTTCAGTTTGTGGGAACTACATTTATAACTTGTCAGCGGCGCAGGGCTCAAAAGACGTTTTCGACGCTCGTGACAATCATACATTCGTTCAGTAGTAGTCTTTTTAGCCGCGCGTAGATGCAATCACCCACACCTGGCTTAGAGATATTTCAGCTATATATATAATACCGGCAAGAATATATGAATAATTTACTATCTGAGCTTACACAACAAGTGAAGTATATTAGCAAGGCTCTGAAGATCTCGCGCTTTTCTTCGTTAAAAACATGGGTCGTCCCAGATTCGTAGACCACTTGGGGTGCGTGGGTCCCGATCCGTAGCTGAACCATGTACTAGCCATCTGTTCACTCTTCTTTCTTCCTTGATTCCTTGATCAAGGTAATCCTCTCAAAGATATTGTCCAAAATTCGGTGTACTCATTGTGCCTCGTGTTGCAACGATGCGATTTCGCCATCACAAACGACTATATTAAACGCATCGACAAATATGGTTTCTACAATAAAAACAGTTTTATATTATTAAGGGAACATGACAAAAAACAAGACAAACAAAAACGAAAAAACAAAAACAATGGCGGACATTATTCCTCGTGGACACTGGCCAGCGGCGTCGACATCAACTGCGGCGGCTGCGGCGACTGCTGGCCAAGGCCCTTTTCATTACTCATAGCATTCGTGCTGTTCTTCTCCCAGAAATCAAGACTGATCACCTCGTCGTTGCCATACACGTCCTCGTGAACGTAGATGATTTCACGCGTAGACTCGTGCAAAAACCGAATGTTCTCGCCCGTGATCACACGCACTAGTTCACCAGTATCGACATGCCGAATCTCGATAAACTGGGGCTCGAAAGCGATCAGGAATGGATAGCTGAATGTGAAATGCGTAGGTACACCTTCCCATTCAATCTTCCAGTCTTGTCGCGACCGCCAACCGTTGGCGTTGACAAAGAAAGACACATCAGTGTAATTCAGCAAGAAATTTCGCCCCAGCGGGAAAATGCTAATAGGCTTTAGCACATCTCGTCGAATCACAAAGTCTAGCGACGTGTCTGCTGGATCGAGCAAAGATTGAGTTTCCAACGTTTTGAGATCGACAATCTCAAACCCTTTCACGCAACCAACACAAAGTCGTCGCTTCAAGAACGAAATGGACAATGCCTCAGATGGAATGTAAAACTCCTTGAATACCTTCAATCCCTCACTCTGCGATTTGAGAAGCTTGGAGAACGGCTTTTGCTGGCGTCGCGGCTGCGGCTCGTTGGGCTCCATGACTCTAACCGTGGTCGTCAATGAGCTCGACTTGACAGTGCATACCAGCACTCTGCCCAAGCATATACCGACTCGGTAGAAATTGACATGGCCCATAATTTTCTTTGACCGTCGGCTGTTACCGACAGGATCAGGAGTCTCGAGACAGTCTAGTGGCCAAGCGTATAAGGTCTTGTCACTAAGTGCAAGCAGCATTCCATACTCTTCCAAGACATCGACCTGCGAAATGTTCGATAAGGTGATGACCTTGACTGGATCTGTAGTAGTTGGACCGCCAGTGGGCGAGAATTTCACCTCGGCGAGCCAAATACCATTGTCCGTACCATAAAGCAACTTTCGGCCACCATCCAACGGTGTCAGGCAGTTGACCTTGTTGTTATTACTGAAGAATCGATCCTTCAACACATGAGTATTGAATACATCTCCCTTCTTGGATAATGCTCCCTGCTGACTCTCGATATGTTCGACCCATTTCTTTCGCCCGATATAAGTGGTGGCGTACAGAGTAATCTCATAGCCCCTTCGACCCAGGTACAAGAAAGTGAGTGGGAACTTGTTACCCGAAACAGTCTCGCTCTTGCCTACAGTCGAGATCTTCGGCACTAGACTACCAGTCTGTCGCTTGGCTAGCTTGCTTGGCATCTCTTCGCTCTCTGCAATCTGCAGCAACTCCAAAGGAATTGGCTATAATATAAAGTTAGCATAACGTAAATTCATTCTCCTCTCATAATTATCATACCTTTCGGTGGACCTTCAACTGTTCACGCTTATTGACCGTCTTGATTCGCACAAACAACAGACAATGGTCGAATAAATATACCTGCACATCGCCCTGGTTCTCCTTATCTTGGGTTCGCTTCTTCAAGAAACCCTTGAAAATAATCTCTCGGTTCTCCTTCGTCAAGTGCATGTCGACATAATCGTGCTGGCTTCTCCACACAAGTTGCTGATTGAGTTGCAACAAGTTGAATCTGTTTTCAGCCCTACCGGTCTCGATATTGACCTTAGTCAAGAATTCTCGGATCTGCCCAATGGCTTCCGGGATCTGCTTCTTGTCTGGATTCTCATCGTCAGTGTGCTTCAAGACTGCTTCCAGCAAAAGTGGATATCGCGCGAGACGCGTTGTGGGCTTGGTCAAATAACCATTCAATTCCAGCTTTCTAGATTCCTTTAACCGCTCAGTCTCGTCTACAAATTTCGCAAATGTAGCATTCTGGCTCTTTTCACGCTCAAACTCATACTTACCAGTGAGCTGGTGAGCACCATATCGAATAAACGGATCAAACTTTGGCACAAACTCCAAAAAGATATCTCCAATCTGCTTCACGACTGGTGCCTGTTGCTGTCGCTTCGTCAAAGCCTCTGCAAGTTTGATATTGACCGAGTGCACATCCATAATCCGCGTAAACACATCTCGAATGAATTTTTCTCGTCGGCTTTCTGGAATAATGTTCGAGTTCCGCAACGGCTTGATCCAGAAATCACGCAGGTACTCCAAATCTTTGACAAAGTCACGCTCAGTATATATAACTTCACAAACAACCTCCTGTCGCTTCTTTTCACGATCTGGAGTGCTATCGGCAACTTCTTTGGACACAGTATGAATCCACAACTTCTGCTCTTTCTCGTCGTCGCCATGAAGCGAGAGCCTGCTTTCCGCACGCTTCAAGCCCGGCTGTGGCTTCATGTTCAGACGTGCTTGCTGTTCCAATCGGCGAGGGCAAGCAATGGAGTAACATAGACTATCGCGAGTACAGGTTGGCGAGTAGCATTCCGCAAGCAGAGTGAAAACACCATTGACAGGAACTGTTGCAGTAGCGGCAGAGTTCTCAGCAGCGCCTGTGCCTTTGACAGCTTGCAGCTGAGCAGCGTTGACCCCATCGTTCACAGCGCCTTCTTCGACTACAATCTCATTGAACTGGTACACTTCGTTACTCGTATCTCGAAGTCGATGATCATACGTAACGTCGTGAAAGAACTTTTGGGCATCAAGAGCTCGACCAAGAAGTAGTGCCAAATTTCGATCTGGAGTCTTGATAATGTTCGTGATCATATCAACAGCTTCGGCACCGGTGAATGAGTTTTTGTATGTGAGCTCGTTTTTGATGCGGTCACCAACTACAATTTTCTGACGGAACATGTCCGCAACCTTCGAAAGCAGTGCTGGATAAACCAATGGAACCTTTCTAGATGTGGTGAGAATAGTGGAGTGAGAGTATGAAGACCTATCATCGCTGGCTCTACTCGATGTGGACGTAGATCGATGGTTGCCATTCAATGTTGTAGTACTTGATCTTCCATCAGCACTTCGAGTGCTATGGCTTGGCTTCAAGCTGCTGTTGAGCGTCGAATTGCTTTGATTTCTCGAGGTGTTATTGAACTGCTTGTTTTGGTTCAAATGAATAACCTCATTCGAGTTTCGCTGTGGAATCACTCGTCCAGACATTGTAGTAGCCTGAGGCCGATGATCTCGATCATATGGCGTACCGGTACCAGTCATGCCAAACCCTCCCTGTCGCCCACCGGTTGAAGCGCTGGTCATGGACATGCTTCGCATATCCTGTGGTCCCTTGCTTTGAGCTGGTGGTGGCATGCCTCCACTGCGCATTGCCGGTCCGAAATGCTGCTGACTCAGGGCCGGATTGGATACTGCCCGTGGTGGCGGAGGATGGCTTTGGTGATGTCGTTGGCTCATGTGCATGGGATACTGGTTGCCGCCGCCGCTACCACCACCACCTTGATATTGAGACGGAGGAGCCTGCTGATTCGGCCTCTGCATTTGCTGAGATGATGGAGGGAGAGGATGCTGCTGCTGCGAGAACTGGAAGCTATTCATTCGCTGTTCGTTGTTATTTGAATGATCATTATTCAGTTGCGCTGAGGGATGGAGCTGCTGTCTTGGCGGCGGCTGCTGGTGATACTGTTGCGGCGGCATTGGATTCTTTAGCTGAGGCACGCCGTGAGCCTGGCGATTCTGTTGATTAACCGACCAGTCTGAGGGAGGAGGAGCTTGGCGACTGTTGCCGCCGGAAGTTGGCAATCTCTGGGGTGGCTGCTGGTTGTGTGGTATTGTTGGGGACTGCTGAAACTGTGACGATGGCGGAGGAGGAGGACCACGGGTAGGAACCTTCTGCTGAGTCGGCGGAGTTGGTGGTGGTGCTAGCTGTGGTGAAGGATGCTGAGCAATTGTAGGGCTACCAAATGGGCTAGCCGATGTTGGTGAACCAGGCAACCGCGCAGGGGGGCTCTGATGGCGATGCTGTGGTGGAGGCTGCAATGCCATCGGCAGCGGACGACCATAACCATCCACTAGAGAAGATGAAGACCCTGAAGATTGTGGTGGAGCCGGTCGTTGCATCTGGCCAGGGATGGGCGAGCTGGCAGGCGAGCCTAGCTTTGGAGAACGCGGCTGCGGCGAGTGCGACATTCGCGGGGGTATCATGCCATGAACATCTGTATTTATGGGACTTCCATGGCTCTGGCCACCATTTACATAATGGCCAGGCGGTGGAGGCGCGTTGCTGTACTGTTGGGGCGGTGGCGGACCCTGTCGCTGTTGGAACTGATGGCCCTGTGGGGGTGTCTGCCCTGAAACCCGTCGTGGCTGCTGGAATTGCTGCTGTTGCTGTTGACCAGTCTGGCGTAAATTCGACATTGAGTTCGCATTGTGTAAACCCTGCCTACTCTCGTTGCTGTCAAAGTTTGGTGGTATTGAGGAGCTGGTCATAGTGTGGGCACGACCTGGCGGCGGAGCATTGCCAAAAATGTCGGAGAACGCAGCATCTCTGTGAGTATTGTTGTTGTTGTTATTGTTGCTCGCCGGCAGTCGTTGTTGGTGACTAGCTTCCGACATGACTTCTAGTTCATAATGTTTTAGAGATCTTCGGTCAAGTTTCCCACTATTGTCAAATGTTAGCCTTTTTTCTGGTGTTCCTCGTCGTCGCTTCTGTCAAAGCACTCAAAATAATCGTACACGAACGAGATCCCCAGTTCTTATATTTTATCTCCGCGAATATAGAAAATATCTGAGCCTCAAACTAGCAGAATTATTTCCCTTCTTTCTTATTCGCTCTCTTGTTGCGCACACAAGGTATTCAGCTCTGCACGGTGGGTATTCTAAATATATAAAACGATGTCCCGCGTTGCGTGTGAGAATAGATGAAAATTCAAAACGCTCTCAAAACAATTTTTCCCACTCTTGTTGTCGATTATGTATGTATGGGCCAGATAAGAGCACGCTTTCAATGTAGTAGCCGGTCGAATAATAATTAATAAAAAAAAAAGGAGCGTATTGCGGGTAGTCTAGTAAATGTGGGTTCCAGCGTTATCAAGAGTGCGTGCTAGGTGAGTGGTGGAGAAAAAGAGAGCTTTTTGGCGTAAGCAAACGGCTCGTTGGAACATCTGCGCGCCGCCATCAGCGGGAAAACACACCGCCCTTTTTCCAGCAGCAGCAGCACGCCATGACAGCTGAGACAGCGAGAAATGTACACTTAAATGAAACTCACTGGAAATCCGACTATGAAACGAAAAAATGCCACATTATTCATCTTGAGGGAAATGTAAAAATGATCGTTACCCACTATGCATCGCCCTGAATCACCTTGCACTAAGTGCCAACAATTTTCCCCGCTTGACGCCGCACAAAGCGAGGCTTTCTGGGTAGTGCGCGCGCACCACTCCGTGCACCTCTCCGTCTTACCTCCCACACACGCACAAAAGTGTCCAGTATCGTGTTGTCTAAGCCCCAGACTTTTTTAGTTAGACGAACCTACACAAATGCCAGTACGTTTCAATCGGCTTTTGTCATACCAAAAACTAATTAGTATAGGCCTACCATTCGACGTTCCTAGCAGCTAACGACGATACACGAATTGTGGGCAACTTCGCCGTGCTGCCTCTTCGAACCCAGTTCCGAGGACCGGCGTACCCTAGCAACGACGACTACGACATTCTCGACGAAGTGGTCGACCTTTTCCGAGCCAATTCGTTCTTCAGAAACTTTGAAATCAAAGGACCTGCCGATAGGACACTAATCTACGGTATTTTGTTCATCTCCGACTGCCTCTCAAGGATCAAGACGACCACGACACCAAATGAAGCAAACCGAGCGCTCAACACGCTCGCGGTCGACCACTTTGCATTGCCTGGTGACCCTGGTTTCCCGCTCAATTCGCTGTACTTACCCCCTAAAGACCGAAGCGAGGTGGATTTCTTGAGAGGGTATCTGTCACAATTCAGACAGGAACTTGCTGCGCGACTATTGTTGCGAATCTATCCAAACGGCGAACAGGTGCCGAGTAAATACTGGCTTGCATTCACTCGACGAAGATTCATGAACAAGTCTCTGTCCTAGGATATATACGTTTGTAACTGGTAAGATATTAGAATGACTAAATTGGTTTTATGAATATATTCATGACATCATATTAACAAAACGTTCATTACATAATAAATTCGCACAAAACAAAGCTCGAATCAAGACACATTATTGCGTAGATCAATAATAATAATAAAAAGGATTAGTTAGAACGCCCGCTTTCCTTATCGCTGAGGCGGTGGAGGATAATGTTGTGGCGGCGGAGCGTTTCGCTCATTGCTTTCTCTCGATGCTCCATAGCCATACAAGTACTGCTGCTGTGACCCAGGAGGTGGTGGAGGCGGCGGAGGAGGGGGAGGAGGCGGCGGTTGCTGCTGCTGCTGCTGTTGTGGTTGTGGTTGATATTGCTGCGGAGATGGATAGGTGCTGGCAGTCGCCTGGTCTGAATACATTGGCTGATACGACGAGTAAGACGGACGATCACGCGGAGGCGGGTTGGAGAATGTGCTATGAATTGGCATTGAGCCAGGCAATGGCCCACTTCCAGCTGGCAACGGCGGCAACGTATGTCTAAACTCAGAGGGCTCTCGCTTCACCTCATTGTCCACAGGGCTATTAAGAATAGACGATATGTTTGACTGTCTCTTCGGGCGCAAAACTGGCCGCGGAGCGTTTGTATAGTCTGAGGTCAATGACTTTGGAGTGTGAGCACCCCCTGGAGGAGTGACGCTTCGCGCAGCTGCAGCAGCTGCGGCATCTGCCAAACTAGCAATCGATGGAAGCACATATTTCTGTTGTGGAGGTGGAGGTGGAGGGGGAGGCGGTGGTGCTGGTGGCTGTGGAACTGCTGGTTGAGAACCTGGACGCTGATATGTCGGAACATTGGATCTGGGGGCAAAGTACCCGGCGCTCGGTCCTGCTGTAGGAGCAGATTGCGGCATGACAACCGACTCAGCGGGCTCTTTCTTTGGCTGAATAGGGATTGACGGAGTCGTTACTGCGGATGCTGGTGGTGCAGGAGAATGCCGCACTGTTGATTGTATAGCAGGAGTAGAAGAAGAAGAAGCTGCGCTAATACTTGCCGGAGGCTGAACCTGGCCCTTGGCGCTTTTGTAACTCGAGTCACCGGCAGTCGCAATCTCTGCATAGTTTCGATCCTGACTATGTTTATGGAAAAAATTCTTCAACATAATCAGGCTCTTGTTCTTCATGTATGGCATATACTCATCAAAATGGGTCCCATAGACATTGAGCAG
The DNA here is from genome assembly GCA_030558855.1 of Blastobotrys indianensis. NCBI lineage: Eukaryota > Fungi > Ascomycota > Dipodascomycetes > Dipodascales > Trichomonascaceae > Blastobotrys > Blastobotrys indianensis. Next base: position 736,506 of record JAKTQK010000002.1, read on the forward strand.
TCTTTCGAATGTGCCGACTTCGCCCAAGCTCCAGTAGCTTGACACCTTTTCTCGCGTCGCCGGAGCAATAGGAGGCGGGGGAAGATTCACCTGGTTCAATTGGTCATATTGCGACTCAGCAGGCTTCTGAGTAGCAGGCACCGATTGCGGTTGTTGCTCATGCTGCTGCGGCTGCTGCTGCTGTTGTTGTTGTTGATGCTGCTGTTCTTGTGCTTGTACCTGTACGTGCTGCTGAGCTTCTTGCTCTTGCTGATGGATTAACAAGGCATGCTGAGCCTGGAGCTGAGCCTGCTGTTGCTGGTATTCGTTCCACTGGACTTGCTGTTGCGGAGGCGGCTGTCCATATGGTGATGGCTGGCCTTCTGGAAGTTGGTAATAGTGACCTGCGGGTAAAACCTGCTGAGGCATCTGCGGCTGCTGGCCAACCCCTAGCGGGTACACTGGCTGCTGCTGCTGCTGCTGCTGCTCGGGTTGTCCCACATTTTCCACAGGCTGCAAAGCAACCGGACCCGATGCAGTTTGACCAGGCTCATCGTCTTCCTTCTTCTTTCTCTTGCCTGCTCCCTTGCCCCTACTAGCAGTCTTTGCGCGCTTTCGCTGCGGCTCAGAGTCGTCATTGTTACCGAGCCTCTTGTCTTCGTCCATGCTAGCTGCGGCCCGTCGTTGGCGAGTATTGTTCGTCGTAGGCTGCAATGGGTTTGCAGTCGCAGCGGCATTGGCAAGCAGTTCAAATGGATTGACATCAACGCCCGGCATTGCAGAAGGTGGAGCGGACGTCTCTTCTTCAACGACCGTTGTGCCGCCTCCAGGAGTAGTGATGGCTTTTTTGCTAACTCGTTTTCGAGTTTTTCGTTTCGGTATGAGCAATGCCTTATAATCAACTTTCTTTTTGGTTTGATAGTAGTGCATCACACACTCGCCGTACGTTCTTAGCCCGCCCATCTCAGTAGATATCTTACCAAACTGCTTCGGATACAATGCATACGCCTCACAAAACTTTTCGTGCTCCTCTTGAGAAAAAGTATCAACCGGATCAGAAATTAGTCTTTGGAATGGAACACTCTTGTCCTTGATAAATTCATTAGTATCCTCAAACAAAAACTTTTCCCGCTCAACAGGATCGACAATCATGTCAGGAACCTTAGCAGTCGTCAAACGGGCACGCAAGCTTGGATCCCTTGCAGTTTCTTGTTCCAAGTTGGACAATATCTCAAGATACTCGGCCTCGCTACGCACGTATGACCCATGATGCGACCGGCCACGACGGCCAGCCCTCGTGGCAGTACCACTCTGCTGCTCACTGGCACCATTGGCTACCGCGGCCGCCTGTGGTGAAGTGGCATTATGAGGGTGCGACCCATTGATGCTTTCCTTGCCGTTATCCGAAGGTGGCTCTGGGATCGCTTCATGACGTTCCTGAATCTCCTTATCGGCCTTGTCGCAGAATTCGTACCAAGCCGCCCGCTGAGATAAAAACTCCTTGCGAGTAGCATCCATATCAGCTTTGAGGTTATTCTCTTCCAACTCGACCCGACCTACAATAGCCGAATCAACCTGTCGCAATTCTTTATTATTCACCTGTGAGATCTGCTTGAACGAGGGCTCGACAGATAAATAAGGCATAGTTGCGCGTCTCTCTTCACCAGAAATTTGCTGCAAATCGTACAATCCCTGCTCAAGACGGTTCAATGGGAACTGTTCAAGCGGTTCCCGTTTCACTTGCTTCGTTTCGGGCAAAGCTAGTGGGGCATCTGTCATCTCCGTATCTTGATCTGCATCAAGAGCAGGTTTCTCGATGTGACCATTTTCCTTGGACGCTTCGATATTGCTTTCTATAGACTCAGGGTTTTCAACCTCAGTAACAGGACCGTCGATAACTTGGCGATTTGTATCTTCTGTAACCACCATAGGTTCATCCTTTGCCATTACCGGCATTTGAGATTCAGTATGACCTTCTGTTGTAGCCACATCGGCCCCACCTGACTCAATAGGCTTGTCTTCAACCAGGGGCTCAGCTTTGGTCTCGGCTTCGACGTCGGGCATGTCGACATCATCCTCGGGGCCGTCCGACTGTTTCGTCGTTTCAGCAGTATCTTTCTCGATTGCCTTAGCATCCGAAGCTTCAACGGGTTTAACGACCTCTGCAACCTGGTCTACGGTAGTCGGTTCGTCAACAGCAGCCTGTGCTGTAATGACAGCCGGTAGTGGTGCTGCTGCTTGAGCGGATGCCTCCTTTGGTACTTTTTCTACTTCCACTGGGGCAGTAGGCTGTTCGTCCTTTGGCGACTCGGGCTCTTTTAAGACTTCCTTTGATGCAGTTGGTTCAGGCTTAGCCTCTTCGTGTCCGACGGCCACAACAGGTGCAATGTCGCGTTTGGCTTCTGCGTCTTCAGTCTTTACCTGTTCATCATCGACCTGCTCTAGTGGTTCCTGTTTTACCTTGTCCTTCGTTTCAACAGGCGCCTGCACCTCGTCTTGTTTGACATCTTCCTTGAGTTTAGTCGGCTCCTTTGGCCTGACCAAATCCTCGCTTCTTTTGCGTTCTGATTTCGAATCGTCGGTGAATCTACTACTGACGCTTTCATTGTCGTCGTCACGTCTCGATTCTCGGCTATGCAATGGTGAGTGCCTTGCGACCAGAGGCGACCTCGTCAATGGGCTATGACGCTCATTAGAATGGGAATCAGACGGAGAAACAGCAGTGATCGGGGACTTGGTTTTCGTGTCGACCGATGAACTTGACAGCGATGGCCTCACACGATGAGGAAACAAATCCTCTTCAAGTGCGGCACTACCACCAACCATTTGTCGCGGTCGCGTCGGCGGCAACCTCGACTCTCGCTCCCGTTCAGGTTCACGCTCTCTTCGCTCAACGTCGTTATTCGGCAAATAATGAAGTTCGTTGCTAAAGCTTCTCGCCGGCGGTCCGAGCGGTGGCTTTGTTTCGTTAGGTGACCGTACACGCTCGATAGAATGCGATCTTCGGCGACTGGAAGATGTCTGCGAGCCGGGGCGAGAATTCGGCGAGACCGACGTTCTCGAATAGTTTCGTTCGTCAGCTTGGCGAGGAGCAGGTGGCTGTCGCTGTTCTCGGTAAGAGTCGTAAGGAGGAGGTCGTTCTCTTCTATCCCAGTGGTCCCATTCCGTGCGATTTCGTCCTTCTCGCCAATCCCATTCTCTGTCGCGTTCTCGTTCTCTACTCCGCGGACGCTCTCTACTTCGCGGCCTTTCCCAAGCATTGCGTTCACGGCCACTCGGTCTCGAAGATGAAGATGACGGAGGCGGTCCATATGGTGTAGGGTATTTGCGTCTGTCATCTCTGATGCGTTCGTTTTCCCATCGCTTATCGTCGTCCTTGTACGGCGGGCGAGCCCATTTATGCTGTGACGATGAGCTGCTCAATGGCGGCTGAGGGTTCGAAGGGTACTTGGGCGACGTAGGGATTGCATTTGAGGATCGTCGTGAGCTTGAGGTGGATGCAAGTCTATCTCTTTCGCGGTCTTTCTCGCGTGGCTGCTCTCGGTCTTGGTATCGTGGTGCGTATGAGCTAGCCGACGACGACGACGCCAGCGGCGGCGCAACGTCTCCGTACGACGAGTGTCGCGACGAATGACGCGACGATTGATATGACTGGTAGTAATCGCGCCGATGAGCCGGGGACTTGTCTCTCTGTTCCGAGTTAGTATTTATCTTGACTGTATAAATTAATCCACGTACATGTTCGCTTCCACTCATATTACGCCTTCGCTTATACTCCGCTGCTTCTCGCTCGCGCCTGTCTCGTTCTTTGTTGCGCTCTTCTACACGACGTGCATCGTGGAAGCTGGGTGGCGGCGGACCCATGGTTGACTGGTGGTGGCAGGGATACTCGTCGTTGTTGTCGAATGCGTCCGGGACCGTCGAGTTGACTTTGGTGTTGTAAACAGTCCTAGGCGGGTATTATATAGATATATATATATAGATTCGTTCGCGCAAGTATCAGTGCCGATGCATGCTTTATTGTCGTGAGATAGTGTTGTTTCTTAGAAGGTCGTGCTTTGGTAGTTAAAATGGAAATGTGACTCGTAAAAAAGCTTGGCTTTGAGTTGTCGTGTGGTTGAAAGCGTACAAGTACAGAGCGTGAGAAGGTTTGGCGTGCGCGCTACTTTTTTGTGAAGGTGGCCCCCGCCGTGCCAGTTTTTTTTTTTTCCTCTCTCTCCATTCACGGCGCAATTTGCTTTAGGCGAAATTTTCTTTCAGCGAATGGATCAATTGATGATGGGCCTTGCATGGCAATGTTTGAGTCAGCCAGAGCATATGCACGACGTGTGTATCAAATTTTATTTTATATTGTATCTGATCTAGCGAACATGTAGATGAAAAATTACAGGTACGAATCCCAAAACTCAACCTCGAGCTGAGTGGAATTGGCAAATATGTCCACAAGCTCCTCGACTCGCAATGACGAAGCGCTGGAGAAGTGCGTCTCCAGCAGAGCTTCACCTGTACGTGCAGCTGTTACGTAGTCCTCTGCAATGTAGCTCTCGACCCAATACCAATATGGGTTGTCGGTCCTGACAGATTCATCCCACGCGTTGAGGTGCCGGGCAGCTTCTAGGTATCCGAACAAACATGGGCTCAGTGCAACTTGCAATGCAAGCCAGTCTTCCTTGTTACCCACATCTAGAATGTAGCGAGTGTATGCCTTGCAGGCCTGGTTCTCGGGAGTTGCTTCAACTGTGGCTGTTGAAAGCCCGAATTTCTCACAGTACTTGAGATGCAGTTTCATTTCTTCTCGAATATGGCCAATGATCCGTGCAGATGCGTTGAGGGCATCAATGTCTGATGTCTTAAACGCCGCAAGTCCCTGTGCTCGAGAGTAGTGGATCAAGTAAAGGTAGTCTTGAATGAGAAACTTTTTAAATCGGTGCTCGTCGACGGTTCCCTTGGCGATTTGCTTGGTGAATGGATGATGTACGTATTTTTGCCAAATTGGGGCGACTTTTGGATGGTTAATAAGGTACTTTACAAGGCTGCCAACGTGGTACGGCCTAATGTCAATGCTGTGTAAATGGTTCACTGGACCTTTACCGTGCCCGATCGGCTCGGCGGTCTCAATTGCCTTGCGCACATACTGAATTGCTCTCTCGCACGAAAATTTGATGGATTCTCCCTTTGCCAAGTTACTTGCCAGTGCTGCGGCAAGCGTGCAGCCCGTGCCGTGAGTATTGTGGGTGTCGACCCATGGCTGGCTAAACGTCGCGAGATCATTACCATCCCACAACACATCAACTACCTTGTTATCATCCAGTGGCCCGTGACCACCTTTGAGTAAAATTGCCTCACAGTTCAATTTCTCATGTAATGCTTTGGCAAGTTTGATGCCGTCTTGACCTGTTTTTATATTGGTCCCTGCATCAAGGCCCAGAGCGTTGGCAATCAGCTTTGCCTCCACGTAATTTGGTGTAATTACTGTGGCAAGTGGGAAAATATCCTTAATATACACTTCCAATGCATCCGAACTGGTCAGCTCGTCACCCGAGGTTGCGACCATGACCGGATCGATGACGATATGCTTAGGTCTGTATTTTTTCAATACATCCACCACAGTCTTCATTGTCGCTGGGCTAGACAACATTCCCATTTTGACTACATCCACGCCGACGTCACTGAATACGGCTTCGAGCGATTCTCTGATCATAGCCTGGTCAGCAATTGGATATATTTTTTTAACACCGGTGGTGTTCTGCGCTGTTAGCGCTGTGATGCAAGTCATGCCATAACACCCATGAACTGTAAATGTTTTGAGGTCTGCCTCAATGCCAGCACCTCCCGAGCTATCAGAGCCTTAATTGATTAGTATGATTGACAATGCAGGTAATTTCGATCGTACCTGCGATAGTCAAGAGTCGGTAAACCATTGCTCTGTGTTGAAGGAAACTTGGTTCAGAAGCGCGGCTCATAATATATAAAGGACGACCGTTCGGGCTACTGTGATCCAGCACCGTATAGAAGTTGATATTCGCGTGTTGATAACTTGCATACTGCAGGAATCTTTAAAAAAAAAAGGGTCTGCCAATAACCAAAAATATCTGCAATGCACTAGAAGTGTACATTTATAGTGTTAAGGAATGCACCGTACTGTTCGGCAGCGGTACTAGACGGTTCGGATCGACGATCACTTGAAGACCCCCCTCGACCCTTTTTCAGGAACGGCACATGCATTTCTTTCCTGCGACAAATGTTAAGTGGATAACAAAATGCCCCGGTATGGTAAAGTTGAGAACTGTGTTTGAAATCTGGCATTATATTCGATTCACGTGAGCCATCCGACGGCCTATTGTACTTCGGCTACTGTAAGCACTATGCCTTTAAGACACTGCTATCTATGCGATGAGCTTATCTACCGGGCTTGCACTCACGATTCCGCCAAAACTGAAATTCCCACAGTCTCTGTCGAGTCAAATTTCACAACTATTTCAACGTGTTATCGGACATCGAAGATGCGGCTAATCCACCATGCAGATCTGTGGATTATTCATCCAAACGAAATTTGTGTCATATCAGATTACTCCGCACTCTTTTTTTTTTCACACTTTCGCCAAACTGGACAATAGAACCCCCAACTAATAAATGAGCACTGCGACTATTTTATCCAGCGCCAAACGATCTGGAGCTTCTGCTGTAGTGGGAGCCTTGTCGTGTCAAAACAACTCGTATCTGAGGACGCTCAAGACTCGTGTGCTGGCATGCGAGAAGGGCAAGACCGAGGGCAGCTACGAAGTCGAACTTGAAGACACCGTTTTATTCCCCGAAGGAGGTGGACAGCCGTACGATATCGGTGTTTTGCGACTGGTGGCACAAGATAAAGATGTCAAAGTGTCGAATGTTCAGCGAGATGGTCTGACCGCGGTACATCTAACAGGGGAGCCTATCGAAAAGGGCAGCGAAGTGGAGGTGAAGCTCGACTGGGCAAGGCGATGGGATCATATGCAGCAACATACTGGTCAGCACATGCTTTCTGCCATCTTGGACAAGAGAAAGCTGGATACCTTGTCGTGGAATATGGGCACCAAGTTCAACTACATTGAGCTGCCAAGAAAACTTACGACCGAGGAAGTGCAAGAGGTGCAACTTGAAGTGAATGACTCGATTCGGGAATCTATTCAGATTACAGTCGAGAAGAATAACGACGCTGATCACAAAGCACCGGAAGACTATGATACAGAGAAGGGGGTTATTCGTGTTATTCATATCGGCAAGCTCGATAGTAATCCATGCTGCGGTACTCATTTGGCAAATACTGCTGAGATCGGAGCATTAGCATTGCTTCATTCGACGCCAGTGCGAGGTACCAACTCTCGTCTATGGTTCATTGCTGGTGACCGAGTGACGAAATTCGCTTCCGAAGCCAATGACTCGTTGCGGCGGGCCGGCTCCGCATTGTCCTGCCAAATTGAAGAGGTCAATGATAAAGTAGATAAATTGAACTTGACCGTCAAGGATTTGTATGCTCGAGAGCGAAGTTTGCAGATTCAGCTAGCCAAGCTCGAAGCTGAAAAGTTGAAAGCTGATATCACGGCAGGCAAGATTGGTGTGCTCCACAAGCCCGACGGCACCAATGATTACCTGAAAGCAGTTGAAAAAGAGCTTGGAAAATTCAAGCCAGGTGATGGAACTTATGTTCTTATCACTGGTAAGGGCAAAGATGGCGGTGCCATTGCTGCCGCTGGTGACCAAGTTGAGGACTGCATCTCCAAGATCAAAGAAACAGTGCCAAACGTCAAAGGCGGCGGAAAGGGCAAGTACCAGGGCAAGGTCATCGCCTGGGAAAAGGGTTCGCTAGAAGCATTGTTGAAGTCGTTGCAATTGTCATAAAAATTAAGAGGAATCTAGAAATACATAGTAATAAATAATTTAGAATGAATGAATGGGGAAAAGAATACAATAGAAAAAATAGTAAAAGATATCAGCCAATTAAACCCTTGATTCGCCATCGCCATCGTAGCTTGTGCCTCAGCGTTGAGTACCATTGCTTGTGTATGAGCACATAGTATGGTTCGCCACCGCTGCCTTCGATCTTGACTACCGTCGATGCATAGATCGGGGTGTTCTCTGCACACCCCTGGCACAGAAATGTATCGTACTCTCTTACAATCCGGTCGATTTTCAGCGAGAATCCGCAGTTACAACATGTGCGATGGTCGTTCTTGTACCGCAGCGCTATTGAAAGTGACGACGACGACGACAACGTGCTGTCGTCGATAGTAGTACACGAGGATGAGACATCATCGACCCCATGTCTAACCTCTTCGCCATACTCTAGCGACTCAGGGATATAGTCCTCCACGATCATAATGCTTTCAGCTTCGGCCGTGCTGCCGACGCTATTCCATTTGGGGAACGAGGTCAGAGTGTCCTGCTGTAGTAGGTCCAACTTGGAAGCCCTGCTGCGGACCCGTTTCGGCTTCTTAGACACGAACCCTTGAGACTTGGCTATTGAGTCGAGCGAGTACTTGGACGCCAATGGGCGAACTCTGCGTACAGTGTCCATGTAATGTTTTGTGAAAATAAAGGGCTGATGTCGTAAAGAAAGAAGAGATAAAAAAATACCAAGCGGATTGATAGTCGGTCGGTACAATCAAGGGGGGCGGCTTACCTCACACTCAGTCTCTCTCCGCTTTGTCTGTATTAAGAAAATCCTGGATGAAAAAAGGCGTTGCCCCGGCTACTGCATGTCTCAGTTCGTGGTGGTGGCTGCCGCGCGTGGGATCTGTGTGTGTGGATTTCCCGTGTCCAAAGGTGTAAACACCCGCAGTTCACACAAAAAAAGTATACGAATATAGACGGTTTTCAAGAATCCAGTATGACCACAGAAACTGCGGTGCTGGAGTCGGAGCCCGTCGGAGAAAACCCCTTCAATAATGTCGAGCAAGCGTTTGAGATGGCGTGGAACGACTTGGTCGACCCCTGGCAGCGCAATTCCATTGACCTGGACAAGAGTGTCGACCTTATAGACTTGGTCGCTGATTACATGCAAATGCCCCATGAAGTGCTTCTTCCGGAAGATGCCAGAGAAAGCTCCAAGCAGTTGATAGAGCAGTGCCGAGCGGAGGTTAGCAGCATGTCTAAGAAGGAATTTGGCGAGTTCTTCACTGCAGTGACAGGCAGAGAGGTAGGGGTTGGGGACGACGAGACGAATGTCGCCGCTGCCGCGACAAATCACAATGTAGAGATTAAACAGAGGAGGGATAGCGATCTTACGGACATGTCTATTGAGAGTTTTTCGAAGGCTATGGATATGTCCACCCCACTCAGATCAGTATCGAAGAGACGTGTTGCATCCGCGTCAGGCTTTCGATTTCCTCCACAGCAACAGATGATGAATACGCCAGCACCTACATTATTGAGGCAACATCAATTGAGCCCCCTGAATCGTTCGCCGAAAGATGTTCAGCGACTGCAAGACCAGGAGAAGCAGCTTGAGCATTACGAAGCGCAAGTGGCAGATCTCAATAACGAAAAGAGTCGACTGGCTCAAGAATTGCAACGTGCCAAGTCGCAGATCCGCGAATTGGAAATGGTGGAAAAACGAAAGGATTCTCATATCCAGTCTATAGAGACTGATCTTTCAGCGACGAGGACCAAACTCGCGTTGGTGAAAGCACGGCCCCCGTCGCCAACAAATATTCAAAAGCAACAAGAACTCATAGCGCGACTTCGAGACCAAGTTTCTGAGCTCGAATATGAGAACGAACGAGTGAGCGAGCTTGCTCGGTCAAAGGAATCCGAATTCGCAGCACAGCTTGAGCAAATGCAAGCCCAGTACCAGCTCGAAATGCTTGAACCAATACCTGAGCTACCACAACCAACTTCGGACTCGGCGCCGGATAGAAACGTACTCCAGCAGCTTACAATGGTATATTTGCGGCAGAAGCAGCTGATTGCGCAGTACTCTCAGGGCACACCTGCTCCTAAGGCTCAAAACGGACTTACCAGTCATACGCCTCTTGTGTTAGCAGGCTGGCTACTAACATTCATCTTCTTATGCCTGGCCATTGCGCTACGACCATCTTCAAATAGCCCATGGTGGCATGGCAGTGTTGTCCATCACCAAGCATCGAAATTCGACTCTTGGGTCCGAGAAGCTCCAATCAGCTAGCCCAATTATCTTCTGAGATATTTTTTTTATTATTAATTTGCATATTATCATACTAACATAAACAATGGATACACATATAATCATTAGGATTAGAATTACCGCAGCCCGGCTTGCTGCATAGATACATCGTCGTCATCGGCATAGATCCATTCGAGACAGTCCTTAAACACTTGTCTCGACCACTCCATTTCCAGTGCCCACTCGGCTTCCTTGATTCTCAGCTCGAATACTTCGCAGCCTTCAATCAATGGAGGCCGGCCAATTCGTTGTCGGTATTTCTTAAATAGCACAATCGGCCGCATATCAGTGATCTGAGTACATCCTCGAAGTTCCAGCACCGAGAGCCTTAGGGTGTAGCCTAATATTCTAGGTATACTGGCATTAGTCAAGTTGCTGCAATTGTTTAGTGACAGCCGCTCGATCTTGGAGCCCCTTCTTAATGCAACTTCCCAGATAGTCCGGTCGTCGATGGCACATCCGGCCAGTCCCAACGTGTCCACGTTGCACCTTCGCACAATGTGCTTCACGCCGCGGTGCGTGATGAGCTCCCCACCTTGAGTTCTACCCACATTCAACAGCTTCAGTTTTCGGCAATACTTGGCCACAGCTCTCAGCCCCTTGTCGCTCACTTGTTCGCATGCTCTCAGATCGAGGAATTCCAACTGTGGCGAGTTTTCTGCAATCATCTTGACCACCCTGTCGTCGGTGCGGCTGCAGCCAGGGAGCACGATCTTCGTCAGGCGGCCCCCCTGCAGAAGCGCTCGAGTCGGCACAATGCCTGGACAGGTGTAAAACTCGAGCCACTGGAGGTTACCGGCGATGCTTTCGAGCGATTCGATATCTTGCTGCTGGGCGTGGATTTTGTGCAGTACGAGCATGCGTGAGCGGTTGCCGCCCGAAGCACATGTTGCACGAGTCGCCACAAACTTGTTCCAAGCCTCCGAGGTTTTAAAATGCAGTTTAGAGTACAGGACTTCTGTAGCAATCTCGTGCCATGTTTTATTGACCAATTGGCATGAATGCAAGCCGGCACTTTGCTGGTGGTGGTGCAAAATGTCATGGCTGGAGATCTTTGCTAGTTGTGCTGCTCTCCATGCTTGGCGAGCCGAGGGGTTGTCCCCATATAGCAGCAGGGCATGCCGGAGCGACATGGGTGATCTCCGCTTGGGCGATTGCTCATGTGGGACAATATTGTGGTCTTGATCGAGGTGGATCAAGATCATGCGTAGAATTTCGGGAATGAGAAGCGCTCGATGGCAGTGTGTTGAAGATGGTGACGCTGATGACGACGAGCAGCCAATTGACGAAGTGGCCGTGAATTGGTCGAGCCCTTGGAACCGTTCCTCTTCATAATATTCGGTATTTGTTGCGATATTGATACTGTCGTCATATGAATGCTGCTGCTGTTGCTGTTGAAGGGTCACTGCGTTGGGCCCCGTTGTCGAGCTCACAGACCGGATAAAGCTAATAAATGGCGCTCGAAGGTCGAATCTCTTCTTGGTTTCTTTAACATCTGGCGAGATTGGCTCGATATTGGCACATAAACTTGTCGGCACAGATACACTACGTCGCACCACCCGGTGCTCCATCTCGCTGTTCATTGTTCGAAATACCCTAGTAGTTGATCCCTCCGTTCATACACTCCCCCTAATGTTGTATAAATAAACCTCGAAATTGAAATAAAATTTTTGTGACAAGTGATGAATAGAAAGGATGAAGAAATAAGAAAGAGATAAAAAAGAAGGAAGAAAAAAGGGACAGAAAGGAAATTATCTGAGTCCTCCTTGTCTCGTCCTGCAGCCGTTTTTTCTTGTGCCTGTGTGTGCAACCACCGACCTTCTCGAGTCCAAACCCACGGACCTGAGTCGATCTTTGAATTGAAAAAAAGAAGAGGAAATTCTATAAAAGAGAATTCGATCCTCCTAATGAGATATACCACAAGAATGGAAGTAAAAAAAAAGGTTCTCTTTCAAGCTCAAGATAGAGAATGTCAAGAAGGAACACACTGTAAATGGATGGCTGGGTGCCCCTCCACCGGCGCAAGAGTAGTAGGTAGGTAGGTGGTCTATGTGCCCTCTACACGGGAAACTTTTTTTATACTTTATTTGTGCAGTAAGCCCACAAGCCCGGTAAAAGAGCCAACACTTCTTTTTTTTCCTTTCCTGCACAATGACTTTACGCCCCGACGGATTCAAAGGGTTCAGCTACGGCGGTGGCTGGCTCGGTCGTCGGTGGGTTCAGCAGCAGAACAATTTCTGGATCAGTTGTCTCAGATCTTTTTTTTTTGCCCTTTCCCCTTTACACTGTACTTCAGCCGCATGTTACCCGCATTGGGCGAAATGCCCTAGGTGGTGGGGCTGAGAGGGGGCGCGCACTAGCGCAAAGGTGCTTAAACGTAGGGGGCTTGTTATAATGTGAGGTGAGAAACTATAAGCACTCCTGGATTCGATCCATATAATTTGAGTTTTGTCATACGTTTGATTGATTTAGATAGATTTGAATGTGAGGTTGAATATTTATTTAGTGCAATTAGGGTGTGTTAAGCTTGGAGAAATGTGCCAGCCGCATGATATACTTCACACCACCCGCCATTTCCCACTTGACGCACCAACCACCTTTTGGCCAATACGATAAATTGGTAATGAAAGCATGAGCAATCAATGTTATATTGACATATGGCATTCAAGTGTACAGTCTCGATGCCGCGTGTAAGAGTTGATGCATAATTGAAAAAGAAATACAAAGTTATCTATCGTTTCATGGTTCGCTGTCTGTCGCTTCGCTCCACCAGCTTCTCGTCGACGCTCATGCCCTTTCGTCGCCGAATCTGTTTCACGTAGCTCATGGCAATATTTTCCTTATCCGCCAGCTCTCCCAAATCCTCGAGCTCTTCTTCGGTGGTCGGTACCCAGTACGGGTCCTGGTCGAGAATTTCGAATCCGGCAAACACCAATTGCGGATTCGCGGCGCCAGAGGTCCGCTTTCGCATCTCGGCGCTGAAACCAAACGCTTCAGCAACGGGCACGGAAGCGTGGACCGTGAAGAAAGGTGTACCCTCGCGCATTTCCTCACTGAGTACTCTGCCTCGTCGCTTGGTAATGACGCTGTAGACCTTGCCGAGCACTTCAGCAGGAGCTTGAATGTCGCACAAGTACTGAGCGAGCTTGATTCGCGGAGACCACTGCTGAATGCCCTTGTGGATCGAATCACGGATGAGCGAGTAGATTCGTGCAGATTGCTCGCCAGCTTCGCTCTCAACAACAGCAGTGACAACGCACCCAACACCTTCTAGCGGTTCGCCGCAGATGTTGCCCTTGGCCATAGCCATTTGGAATCCGGTGAGAATCGACTCTTCGAAATGCGATCGTGTAGACCTGATATCAGCGTCAGGGAACGCTCGTCGCGCGATTGTCTCGGTTTCGTCGAACAAAATATTAGGGCCAACATGCTTTGGACCAAATGATACAATGTCCTTAGATTTGTGCTGAATGAGTATTTTATCGAGGTTGACTCGCAGATCGTCAAGCTTGGCGCTATCTTTCTCAATGCCAGTCACCAGTAGCTCTTCGTCCTGCTCGGCATGCTCCTCATGGTACTCGTCACACTTCTTTGCATCCAACCCACGAATTCGATCGGCGTTTTGGGAGATATAAGAAGTGACTTCCTCGCCGAGTGGGTACACTTGGAGCGTGATATCCAAATTGCCTACAGATAATTTCACTTCACCACGCTTCAGCCCGTCTTCGCTTACAAACTCGCCATCCTTGACTATCGTCTCTCGATATGGTACAATTGGTGGCGAACAATGGATATCGACCTTAGCGTATCGTTCCTTCAGGTCCTTTAAGCATCGTTCGAGATGCAGCTCTCCCGCAGTAGCTAGAATCTGCTCGCCGTTCTCCTGGACATAGACCTGTACACACGGATCGCTCATATTCAGCAGTCTCAGCCCCTCTTCGACCTGCGGGATTTTAGTAGGATCCACGGGCTCGACTGCCACTCGTAGAATCGGCACAACAGCAGCAGCATTAGTTGATGCGAGATTGGGCCCGGAGAACTTTGTGCTGACAATTGTTCCGCTCTTCATAATCTTATCGTCTAGTCCACCAATACCGACGATACTTCCTGCTGGAGCAGCATCGATCAGCACCAATTCACGCCCCATTAGCAGAAACAGGCCGGTAATCTTTGCCTCATGTTGCGTACCGCTCACTGAAGGCTGTGCGGGATCAAATTTAGGGTTCAGCACTTGCACAGTATCGCCGACTCTTAAAGTACCGCTATACACTCTTGCAAACCCAATCAGCTTTTGCTCATCGTCCCCGCTAATTTCACTTTTGGCCAGGTATTCGCTAAGGCTGTCCAATTCTTCCCCAGACGCTTTTGCTCTTACACGCTCGCTGCGTGCGCGGATCTCAGCCACGCGGTCTGCGGCGGGGTCCCTCTTTTCCTTTGGAATTTCGCTATCAAACACAGACACCACTTTGGACACATACGCAGTGACGGGACCGGTGCGGTCGCATGCTGTCATGGCGTCAACGACTTCGTGCTTGATACTGGAATAGGACGGTGTGGCCTCAACGATCATTGGTATTCGCTGTCGCTGAGCCTCAAGCGGCGACGGCAAAATGTCGACTACTGAAAGCAGAATTGCCCTTGACAGCGGGATCCACTGACCCAGGATCTGGTGCAAAAGTGACTTGCCGTCTTTTGTTTTGATATCTCTTGGCTGCACCTTGAGCCCCAATGCATTGACGATCTTTTCGAGCTTCTCAGTGTCTTTCCTCTCACCAATGCATGAATTGTACACTGCCCAAATATTATCCAGCACCAGCTGCACAAACAGCGGCTTGAGATTCCGTCCCTTGAGCTTTGAGGCGCCGGCAATAACGCTTTTAGTCTTGGGATCCAGGTAGTATTCGCCCCACAGCACTTTTTCCAGCTTCTTCCTATTCATGCCCAGTTTTCGTTCGTAGATAGCCGCGAATTGCGATATATTAAACCCCCAGCCGTCGATAGCAGATCCAAATACTACATTATTTTTCTCTGGCGCAAAGTACAAGTCGTCGTCGCTCGTCTCCACGAAATCTTCTTTATTCGCACTGCTGCTCTCCATCTTTTCTCGCCATTTCAGATCCTCTTCCATCCGCTGCCCTTGGAAAAACGTACCCATAACAGCATTGACTTGCTCTACCAGTCGAATCAAGTGGTTGAATGCATCCATCGGCGTCATTTGTAGCTCGGAGATGAGCCGATCAATTTTATTCAGCACCAGTATCGGCGTCATTTTCTCCATCCATGCCTGCCTCAGCACTGTGACAGTCTGAGAACATACACCTTCCACGACATCGACTACGACCACTGCGCCATCGCACAACCTGGATGCAGTCGACACTTCGCTCGAGAAATCAATGTGGCCAGGCGAGTCGATCAGGTTGATAAGGTACTCTTTAACCTCGTCTTTTTCCTCAATCTTTCTCAAAACTCGGAAGTAAAGCGAGATCGCACTGGACTCCATTGTGATTCCCCGCTCCTGTTCATCGGGGCGCGAGTCGAGATACCGAATCTGGCCCTGGAGCGACTGTGAGATGATGCCGTTTGATGCAAGTAAGTTGTCCGAAAGCGAGGTCTTGCCATGGTCGACGTGGGCCAGAATGCATATATTTCTGATATTCTGGGGCCGGTTTTGTAGTTTGATCAAGTAATCTTGTGCAATCGCCATGGTTGCAGTTGTTCTATATCAGAGGTTGGTCTTGTTCGCTGCTGGTGGCCGATGAAGGTTGTTAAATATTTCGCGGGGATCACAAATGTCTCTCTCATGGTGACCAGTCAGCCCGTCTGCAACGACTACTGTCTGCAAACTATTCAACACGCGGTCATTATTTGCAACCACTATATGCGCTATTCACTATGAGAAATTTTTAAACTTTTTCTGTAGAATGATCTCACTTGCCTATATCGGACATCGCTATCGTATCTCCAACTCAAATTATACTCTGAAGATTCAGAGATTCCAATATCCAAAAACATTTCACAATTAGTATATTAAGTAACCATTATTTCATCTGCATAAGTTGAATACAAAAAAAAATTCACTCTTTAATAAGCATGATTCTGCAGTCCATACGTAGATGCCGCATACTCTGAGCCATTGTCGTAGCGTCTATCTTCGTCCATCAGCTCCTTCACCTCCCATGGGCTGTCCTTATTCGATACACTAAACTCTAGATCCTCCTTGGTGATCATGTCCCAGTACTTGTAGATCATCATCACTGCAAATAGATTACACAGCGTTGCAAAGAACATGCCGTCAATGTAATGCTTCACATGGACACAAATCTGGTTGGAGAACACATACATGAGCACCTGGCCCACGACGAAGAAGAACCCGCCTAGTGCAATCGCACCAACGGCCCAGATATCGTACAAGATGACAATCGCCAGCACCAGCTGCGACACAAAGTACACTGCCACGCACAGCGCATTCAGAATGTACAGCACCACAAACAATGCCAGCGTCTTTTTGGGCGTGAAGCTGACCCACGACTCAAATGTGAACAGAGAAATGACAAACGTGAGCGCGAACCCGGCGATGCTAACGAACCGCATCGTCCATACCGACCGCCACGTCCCGTCTTCCCAAAATTGGAACCCCAAAAAGCCGTTCATCGGCAGGTTCCAGCAAAGCGCAGATGTCACGCCGGACTGGACTGCGACAAAGTATGGGTAAGTGACAGATCCAGGAGGTGTCACGCCAGAATCGATCACCAGTGACAGCACTGTCAGCAGTAAGAATAAATAGAAAAAGTCCAGAATCTCCGTCCGCCCAATCGCTGTGTACTTGGACCTGATTCCGAAAATTATAAATGCCGTGACTAGAATAGCTCCAATGTGTATAAAGGCACTGCCAACCTCTAGAATCATCGTGTTGGCGAGCTCAATCGACCGTGCATAGCACTCGGGCATGACACCGACCGTCAGCAGCGTCGTGCCCGTCGAGTTGTCGTCGTAAGGACCTACCAGCGAGCACAGCGGCACTACTGCATTTTTGCACAGAAACGAAAAGTCTCCAAATGCCATATCGATGTGAAGTTATATATATTTTTCGAATGGGGTCTAAGGAGGTTGTGTGTAGTGGTGGTGGTCTCAGAAAACTGCCTAAATTTAGTTTTCGGCTTCCCAGAAATTTGGGAGTGTTTACGTTTTTCTGTTAACGCGCTCGACAAACCCCAGATCTGTAAGAGAGCTTGAGCCGCACGTCGTTTTCTACTAGTAATACGAGAAGACATGCTGAAAAGAGCGGCCATTGCGTTCCCTGGCCAGGGCACTCAGCAGGCTGGGATGCTGAAGACTATATGGAAGAAGAATGAGAAGATCGTAGGCAGAGTATTGGAGGAGTGCGATGCGGCATTGAACGAAAAGTTCTCGCAAGTGCTGATCGATGAGCAGTCGACCGTCGAGACCAGGATGACCCGGAACACACAACCCATGCTTGTGACGTATGGATACGCTATAGACCAAGTCCTGCGATCTCAGTATCCACAAGAAAACTTCACGCATGTACTGGGCCACTCGCTGGGCGAGTACACTGCATGGTGCTCGGCGGGTATAATGAAGCTCAGCGATGCGGTGCCGTTAGTGCGACGCAGGGCAGAGGCAATGCAAGCTGCGACCGATGCTTATGGCAGGAAAACGACAATGACGTTGATGCTTTTGCCGAGAAACTCGTATGATAAAGTGGCTCAAGTGCTGGCGCCATTGCTGAGCGACACGGTCGCTTTGGCGCTGTATAATGCCGAGAACCAATTGGTTCTTTCAGGCGACGAGGACCACGTAACCGATGTGGTGGCCACTGTGAAATCGGAATTGAGAAAGGACAAGCTGCGGATCACGACCAAGAATCTAGCCGTATCTGCGCCATTCCATTCGCAGATCTTGGCCCCGGGCAAGGAAATAATGCGGGAGTTGGCAGACAAGTTGGAGCTCAAATGGCCTGTAGATACTAAAGTGATTTCAAACCGGTCAGGTGAGGAGTTTGCATCGATTGAAGAAGTGAGGGAAAGTATACCGGAGACTTTCACATCGCCGGTACGATGGATGCAGAGTATCCATCATCTGCAGCCGCAGGTCGACGAAGTGTTCCAAGTAGGCGAGGGCAAATCGGTCGAGGCAGCTTTATCGTCAGAAATCCAACACAAACCAGCTGTACATATAATTTCATGATCAAAAAAAAGAAGTTTATTAATACACCATTTATTGCATATGCTGCAAGTAATCTAATTACGAATCCACCTCCATCTTGTTTTTATTAGCCTCTTCCTTTCTTTGTCGCTTGAATTGTTCAATCTTTTGCTTCATTTCTTCGTCGGGTTTGCAATCTTCAATCTTCAATGGAGCTCGATTGAAGGGATCTTTAGGGTCACTCAGCAAGTGACTCTTTATCGTGCCATAGTCTATTGTAACGCGTGAGCTTGGCAAGATGACTGGATTCTCCATCAGGGTGTACATCAACGGGTCCAAAAACTCGTCTGGAATCTCGCCCAATTCCAGCTCTCCTTCTTCATCGGCATTCTTGATCGCTTCAGCTTCGTCGGCAACTTTCATAAACTTGTTCAAGTTCTCAGTCGTTTTCAATCCGTGGCGGCCAAGAATGGTGCTCGCACGTGCAAACTGCTCATGGTCATAAGATCGGCCATCTCTTGCTACACCTTTGATGAATGCTTCTTCTTGCGCTAAATTCAAGTAAACATCACAAATTGCCGATAGCAGCTCACGCGGTCTGAACGAATACTTCTCGGGGTCTCGCACTTTGAGTTCTCGGCACTTGGGGCCCACTAATGCGACTAGATTGTAATTGAGCATTGCAGCCAATCTGTCAACAATCTCCACAGACACAAACGCTCTTGGAATGGCCCGAGTGAAAAGCACAAACAAATCGATTGTCTTGTTGGTCAACCCCATTAGCGATTGGCAGTGTTTTTCAGCCGCAGCTAATCTCTGCCTCTTCTCTTGTGTCTCTTGTGACTCCTCGGGACCGCCAATCACTGGTGGCTCTGCTCCAAGCTCGTTTTGAAGCGTGTGAATCTCTTGCAATTTGGTCAACGACTCGTCCAACAAATAGGTCGCGTCGTTCAGCAATAGTGCCACGAATTGCACGAAAAAGTCTGCACTGTTCTTAGCCTCTTGCTCCAGCTTGCGCTTATAAATAGAATTTGGCCATATTGCGATGATCAGATTCGCAAGATAGTGTCTCGTGTTGTGCTTGTCGTAGAAGCCAGTCTGCTCACACTCAATGTACCAATTCATCAATGAATGCAACAGATTGTCCAAGCAGAGCTTGTCGGTGTCGAACACTTGCACCAGCCATGAATTGCGACGGTCCTGGCCCGTCAGTGTACCCAAGAACATGGCCTCTACCAATTTACTTTTCACGTACGGGTTCCTCACAAACTCGGTATTTCTCAGGATTGTGAGCATATAAGTCGTGAGGTGGCTGCTCTGGATCTGATGCGTCGCATACACTGGGCGTGGATTGTACTTCAGACTATGCAAAAGTGTGTCTACAGGAGCTTCCAGAAGGTACTCGGGATAATGCTTAAAGTACTCCGGCTCCTTCTCATAAGGAAGTGTCACTTGCTTGAACGGGTATCGGTGTTCAGTATCTGCAGCGCTAGATAGGAACATGAACTGAAAGCAAGTGAATTGCGCAATCGTAGTCGTCACCTCATGGTCGTAAACAAGTGCATTGACTGTATGAGTGAACCCGATCATAAACCGTAACCTCGTCACCACTTTTTTTTGCGTCGCGGTCACCTGCTGCTCCATCGGAGTCCCACGCCACTTCTCCAGCTCACCGTCAATACGCTGCATAACTCCTCTCAGGTCTTTAATTGTTCGGTTCATGTTGTCAAGTTTGTCAATGATACCACCCCATGCATAATTGAGGTATGCACTGGTCAAGAAAAAACAATGCGATATAAAGTTTGGCTCCACATTTATCCTCTCGGCATAATATTCCTCCGATTCTTTCAATTCCGCATTGACTTTTGTCTCTTCGGATATATCAACAAGACAACCCGTTTGTTTGTAATATTCATATGAAATCTTATCCAATTTGGATCCAGACGGCTCAACAAATGGCTCGCTGAACTTGAGCAGAAGCCAGAAAATGTTGAACATCATGCCATCTGGTGTCACTTTGAGTTGGTCCACCTGCATGCCCTTGCGTTTGTGGTTCAAATCAATGATCTTGCCAAAGTACTGAAGTAGTCGTATCCGTGCTTCAGCACCTGATCTCACAATTTTGTTGAATATCGCAAACAGTCTTTTCGAAACCACAATCCACTCTGTCATGATATCCATCTCAATCTGACGCAGCCTCGTATCTGCGAGTATTTCTGCATTAGGGAAATTCTTGAGCGGGGTCTCCAGCATCAACGGCGATAGCGATAGGAAAGGACCTAACAGCGTAGTGTTGGATATGGCAAACGGCGAATTGGCCGAGCTATCCGAGTTTGCATTGATATCATCACTAACTTGGAAACCTTCGAGTGCTGTTATAGCTGCCGCACTAGCCTTGTGTGAAGTGATCACCTCCAACAGCACCAAGTGGGGCTTGTAGTCGCCGTGCCATTGCACTTGCAATAGATTATCGCCGGTCTCTTTGATAATTGGCCCTAGAAACTCATCTAATCTCTCGTCTTCGGTAGCTTTGTTCAATGCAGCCGTCAAAAAATCCCATGGTGGCGACTGGCCATTTGCCTTGGCCAGTAGCCGCTCAGTTGTAGAAGCGCCTAGAAACATATCAGGCGTGGAAGTCACGGTTATAACGTAACTTAGCAGCAAATCCTGAATCTTTGCTAAAAACTGGCGTTTCAATGTCAATTGAGCATCGTTTGTAGATAGCACACGCGACAGGCCCACAGCCCGATTCCATGACGTCCACAGGTAATCAAACGATGAAGGAAGACATCGGTGTTCCGTCAATTTCGAAAACAGTACCTTATCTAGCTGCTCACTTACCATGAGCGTCTCACCATCTGACTGTAACTCTTCCGCCAAGCTCTCGAGGTATACATTTTGATCACTTGCCTGTATTAGACTGGTTCGCAACACCTCCACAGCCGTATTCTCCTTCCATTCCTCAATACTGATCGTTGGAGTATTGTCTATCTTCCTTGATGGCTCTGCCTTTTGTATCTTAGGGGCTGGAGCAGCCGGCTTTGGTACTGGCGACTCTATTCGCTTAGCTGGATCCTTATTAACCACCGCTGGCGGGTCCGGCGTTGGATCAGGCTTGGGCTCATTCGCCCTACGAAGCTGCTCCTGTTCTTGGATCAACCTCAATCTCTCGACCCTCTTTCTCCTAATCTGCACACTAGTTAGCCATTTTCATTCTGTATCATGTCACCATCGGCAATATACCTCATCGGCGTCTTCGCTCATTGCTGCTTGTGCAAAGTCAAACCCTCTTGAGACTCTCTCCGTTTAACTAGTACGTTGATGTAAGCGGTCGGTCTCCCAGCACGCACTTACACGGCCGGTCAAACGCCGCACATTGGAATCTTTGCAACACACGGAAAGCCAAACAAGTGAGACCATCAGCTAAAAAACCGTGACAAAAAAATATAGCTACAAATATCTGCAAAGGCGTCGGAACAGCTATCCCTTGAAACAGTTTTAAGTGCTTGATCCATTGATTGAAAAAGTATAATACATATATAGCAACCAGCATGCAGAATGAAGTGAGGGAGTCAAGCGAGGGCGATGAACAGCCAGCAGTAGATGGCATGATTTTGACGGCGTTAGCCAACAGCCGGAATCGCATGTTTGCATTGAAACTGGAGCAAAGAATACAAGAGTTCATGGAGAGTCCGGGCCAAATAAGTATAAAGCTACCTCCGGCAAATTCGTTTTATCGACTTTTGGCACATAAGATTGCAGAGCATTACGGCCTGGGCCATTCATCGGCGGTGGATGGGACAACGGTGAACATTTACAAGATCATGCCCAATCAGACACTACAATCATTCAAGGGTCCTGAGTTGTTGAACATACAGATCGAGGAAGCGACAGATGAATCAACTCCTAAGATGACATTGCTGTCGAATAAGATCAGCGCGGCAAGATCGCCTCAATCATCGAGTCCATCGGAGACGACGCCGCCGAAGAAGATGATGCTACTTAAAAACAACAGCCCCAGACCGCCAAGTTCATCGGCCTCGTCGATATCGGAGAAAAGAAAGATCATGTCGAATGAACGAGATGCTTCTTCGGGAGATTCAACGCCGGTAGGACCGGGTACATTTGAGTCTCGCGAAAAGGCTTATATGGAAGCACGGGCACGGATATTCAAAGACCATGTAGAATCTGAGGATCCTGATGACTCAGATATTGATTCATTAGCAAAGGCTGTTGACGCATCGAAACTGGAGGAGGCCGTGAGAAGACTGGATTCGGCGTCTTCCTCTAAGCTTGAAGATTGAAAGAAGGGACCCTTCTTTTAATCTCCTTATTTTTAATGACCCCACTTTTGTAACGATTTTAATATAATGATTTGCTCTCTCGAATAAAATCAAGAAACACGAGTGTCGTAGCTCAGACCAACGAACACGAATTCCGTCGGGATGCAGCGACACGAAAGAGTCCCCCGCTATATTGACATGCTACCAGTTTATATTGCTTATATTGGCATTTCATAACCAAATAAAGATTAATTCTATGGAAAATAAGATGAGCGGGATCATCTAAGGCTTCACAATATCGAAGCACCACGGAACGACCAAATGCTTAGTTCCGTCGTCATCGATGAACGTCGATTCGGCAGTGTAGCTGCCTCGGGCAAGGAATCCACCTGGCGCTTCACCCTCACTCAAGTCCTTCTCATAAAATGGCTTCTCAGTAGTGTTCGGTGGGTAGGATCCACATACTTCGTGCACCCGGTTGAGAGTCAGGCCCTTTCGCTTAGACACCTGGCTGTATTGAAGGCCGGTCACAATTTCATGCTGCACTCGGAACTTGAGCCGCAAATGGTACTTGGAGTACTCCACGATTTTGAATGGCTTAGACTGGAGCTCTTCTACGACCTTCTTGTCCTCCATGTTGATAGTCACCGGCGGCCGGTCGCCCACAAACATGGTCATCTCAAGCACGACCACTCGTCGCTGGTCGCCAGGTTCGCCAATTGACCCGCCGGCGAGGCCCAAAGAGGCCTTCCACTTTGCCAAAGACTCGTCCTCGGCGTCCAAGTTCTTGTACTCGTCGACCGTCTTCTTGTCGCTGACCTTGTACTGCGGAACGTTTGGGTTCTCCTCCTCGTCGTCGACGGGCTGCTTGCCAGCTTCGTGTTCAGACATTATGATTAGTGTCGGTTATGCAAAATTGAAAAAGAATTAGTATGAAGGGCGTGTGATTCACAATAAGTGCTTCACGGGTGGCAAATTGAAGGAAAGCTGTGAAGGGGAATTATGAAGCTTGGTTTGCTGTGGGGTAGTAGTAAGTGAAGGAACCGAGAAGAAAGCGTGTTGAGGCACGAGCCAAAAAACACCGCTCAGGGGCGGCCGGGCACTTTTTACCGTGCTACTGTGACAACCTGAAGAATATGACAATAGCTATTTCTTCCGGATCTTTTTGAAAAAACCAGCTGCAAAAGCTTGTATTTTATGGAGGTGATGAAATAATAATATGTACAAAAAGTGTTTGATTGAAAGATGATGATGAACTTTTCTCGCAATGCGTCTTGTTTTTATGTGTGAAAAAAGGTACCCTCAAAAAAGCATCTAAAAAAGACCCCTTTTCCGCAAATGTTTACGTTCTGTATTTTTACTCGACATCTTCGGCAGGCTGAGCAGCAGCAGCAGCGGCTGCAGCGGCGGCCGCCGCAGACGAGTTGACGTCGTGCTCACTGGCACCGGTGGCTCGACTGAGGCTCGACAAGAGCTGTGGTGGTGGCTGCAATACCAACATTGTTCGCAAAATGTCCAAAACCGGTTGCGATAGCTTCTCGTCGTAAATGTTCAACAAATCGACAGGCGATGGGTAAACATACAGCGCTCGGTAGAATCCAAGAGCACTCAAAATCTTGGCGTCCTCACCAGGAGCATTGAGCAGCTCGTCGCCCTTTGCCACCTCCTCGGCAAACATCTTTTCTCGCTCCTGGAGTGCCTCTGGAATCGGATCTTTGAGCAGACTCTCGGTCAACACGGCAAGCACTCTTTCTTTCAACTGGCTCTTATCGGCCTCAGCAGCCGCCACTCGGTCCTTCTCGTGCCTCTTTGCGTTCTTCTTGAGCTGGCGTCGAAAGTCCTTGGATGTTCGTCGCTGGTAGTCGAACCAGGCGCCGTAGCCGACAACTGCAGCAGCAGTAGCGGCCGTTACGCTCAGCACAATGGACTTTGTCGATGGCATTTTTGTAGTTGTATAGAAATAAAAATTTAAAATAAAGGGCTGAAAAAGTTCAATCGCTAAGCAACTCGATCCAAAGCTTTTTGTGCACTTTTGCATCGTTTTTTCGCGACCTGCTTGAAATAATTTTGTCCCGTTATGCGCACAACGCCTGCTTGCTTTATGCAGGACGCACGGCTGAGCTCCATTACAGCCTCGACGGACGGGCATCGCCGAATCCGAAATACCAGTGTCCACCATATATAAATGGTTCAGAATCCGCGCAGATGCATCATTGATTGATAGTACCCGAGATGAGCTACCAGCTGCCAGATATTCACAGTTTACATGCACTCGACAGAGCAACCCAGGAGGAAGCACTAGGGCATTTATTCGAACCGTGTGCGACCTTGAACAGCGTTATTATCGACAATGTTCTCACCAGACAGTACAAATCTTATCCGGAGATGATCGAAGCTGTGCGAACACAGCTCAACAGCCTGCTCAGAACCGACGAGAATGATCCAAGAGTATCCAAGATCATTGCTGCGCACCCTCGACTAGGCGCTCCAAAAGGTACAGTCTTGTCGGCACACTCAATGGCCGAACAGGCGAATCTCCAACAGGGCGAACACGAGACGGCAGAGAAGCTCAAAGCGCTGAACGCCGAATACGAACATGTATTCCCAGGACTTCGATATGTCGTATTTGTCAATGGCCGAAGCCGACCGGCTATCATGGAGAATATGACGGAACGGATCCACAAAAACAACATTTCTGCAGAGCGACACGAAGCGTTCAACGCAATGTGCGATATCGCACTTGACAGGGCATCCAAAATCCTCAGTGCATAGGCCATCGAATATAGAAAAAATTTTATTATTCTTCTCAAGATGTCGAAAAAAACATAATCGTGTGGAGCGTTATATAGATATATATATGTGGCGTAAATTACAAAAAGTAGTCTGGTGTCTTTCGTGAAACACTTGGCTCACCAGGTCGGGGGCAGGGATCGTATTGCAAAAACGTAGAATTCAAGCCTTCGTCAACTTCCATAATAGCAGCTTGATTACCACATCGGTAACAGTAGTTTGGAGCAGAGAAGATGGTCACCACTTGCTCCTCATGTGCCCAGCTATACCCGTCCATGATCAACTGATGGGCACGCGATATCAGACTCAGTCCGTTTGTATGATTGAATTGCTCAGAAATGTCCTGTCCAAACGTGAAACCAGCACCTCGAGGCGATACACCCCATGAACCCCGGTCGTCAGGGTCGGACCATAGCAAGTCACACATTGCACCATCGTGTGGCACTTCTTGGAATCGATTCAGTTCTCGAATGTCATCAATAGTCTTGATATTTGGCGACAACCCACCATGCAAGCAGAAAATCTTATTGTCGACCAATGCAGTAATTGGGAAATAATCAAAAAGGTCCGTAAACATCTTCCAAACGTTGGCGCTGCCATATTTTCGTAAACATTCATCATAAAAGCCGTAAACTTGTGTAATTTGTCGAGATTCATGGTTGCCTCGCAGAATAGTCAATCGGTTTGGATATCGCACCTTCATTGCCACCAAATATGATACTGACTCCACAGAGTAATACCCTCTATCCACATAGTCGCCCATAAATAGGTAGTTCGTGTCTGGACATGGTCCTCCAATTTTGAAAAGCTCCATCAAGTCGTGGAATTGGCCGTGAACATCACCACAAATTGTCACTGGCGCTGCTACAGGCTGCACATTTTGTTCGAACTGCAACAGATCTTTAGCCTTGAATTATGGTTAGCAGGTTCTTCTTCTCTTTTTCCTGTTGTGTAATCATACCATTGCACATAGTCTCGATACATCTTCTTCGCTCAAAGTCTGGCATTCGGACAACGTCTCAATCCAGCCATCAAGCTGCTTTAATGTGCCGTGACTGAGCTCTGATGGCTCATGCTGTTCTGGAGCAGGCCCTTCGCTGCTATTTTTCATCATGCCAATGTCGACCAGCGCGTACTCTTGGTCTTCGCTGAGTGGAGACGAGCCAGCTGTGTTTGTTGTAGACGACGGCGAGTTCGACACATCCTCCATCTGCACGTCCGGGTCGATCTCCATTGTGTCTTTTTTTTTATGTCTGTTGTATGAGTTCGGCTTGGACGTTAGCGAGGTGATTAGTGAAATGCTTGTTTATGTGTCTTCAATAGTCGAAAGGGGCACTTTCTTGTGTGTGTTGGTGTGTGTGTGTGTGCGGTGTGCGTGCGGTGTGCTGCCCGCAAACCTCACAACGCTTGCTCGAGGGGGGAGCGGCTTGTTTTTTCTGGCGCGTGCGCAATTGTGTCACGTGATCTTTTTTTTCGTATTTTATGCTCTGCTTTTTGCTTTTTTACTTTTTTATTAACAGCCGCATGAGCATATATCTCTATATCTGATAGGGCTCAGAGTCTGTGAGCCAAAAGTAGTAGATAGAGTTGAATTTAATTCAAATTTTTTCTTGTGAGCTAGATGATTGGGTCACACAAGACCAAGTCTGTTAGAGGTGGTGATGCCCTTACCGCAGTGCTCGCTGCTACAGAAGTGTCGAAAATATGGCTCATCTTCAAACTATCCTGCTCTGTAGAGTTTGAGACAGTCGGCTTTCTCCAAAGTTGTGCTTCGATAAGCTCTTCCACCGAGGACATGTGTAGTCCGGTGATGATTCCGCCACTTTCAACTAACGCCCGGAGCTCCGTGAGATGTTGGTTCGGACATTCCACTACAAGCGTGATCTGCTCGAATGTATAATCAGGTACTCGAATGCCGTAGATAGAGCATTCCAGCTCATCCAGATGTTGCTTCTCGAGTCTGTAGATATCCGTGAGTGTTACTCCGAATTCCAATTCCAAGGTATAGCAAAGATCGTTCGTCATGGTGAATGATCGCGACGGTATATATGGGGCCCCTTCTGTCTAATTTATAAGATATTCTAATGTCCAAAAAAAAATTTAATTCTTCTTCTGCAGTGAATCATCTCCTTGAAATCAAGATAAGCAAATGAAGCTAGCTAAAGTTAAGCTTACACCCTGCCTGCGACATCTCTCTCCCCCAAAGCTAGTGTATATTTTCAATGCACAGCGACCCCAAGTGCTAGATCCGTGACTTGGTGCCAGGCCATAACTAGCAATTGAAAACATTTCGGATGCTGCTACATATATAGCTGAGTGGATGCCTTGCAACTTTTAATGCTCCAAATAACCTTTAATTAAAGTAACGGCAACATGTCTCAACATAACCGTCGTATATGCATCAGCGCCCATGTAATAACAAACAAAAGAATACACCCGTCTGTTCATTCATCCATGATGATCCGAAACAGTGACAAAATTGACATGTGAATTGGGGGATGTGATTGTATGTATCAGATGAGTGGTAAAGATGCACTTGAGCCTCACCTCACCTGTTACGCCCTTACCCCGAATAATGTATAATTAGCTGGATCAACACTTGCGAAACGAACTAAAGATGGACACACAAAGCTCTCTGATGGGGTTCGATACTCGTGCTACTCAAAGTTGCGACAACGACAATGACGAAAATAATGTAGGCGGGGATCAGGAGCGGATGACACGAACAGGACCATACAAAGCCTCGAAACTTTTGGCAACACGAGCTAACTGTCATGAAAATGTGAACGAAGAAGATATTTCAGCTTATATTGCGCATCCAATTGGCTCTACAGAGGAAACAAGTCTCGGGACTGTTAGAATGGAGAGGAAACCTAGCCGCCGCATCAAGCTTGGCGACGGCAGTACGACATACTCATACGACTTGCCGTATATTGGACTGCAAGCATTACCCGGGAGCGCAGAAAGAGATGACAGTGGTCGATTTGTAGGAGACGAAAATACCGCAGATACGTCTACAGGTTTATTCACTACCGCTGTGACACCGTCGGTGATCGAGCCCAGCTCTTGGGTCTCGTTTGACTACCCCAAGGGGACTGCAATGTGTCACGATATTGCCTCGCCGGAAATTGACTATTGTGCACCTAGACAGGCAGTGTTTGAAGCCACTGGTATAGGAAACGACACACCAGATAGAAGTCTGATGACAAACTTCCGTCCCCCAAGATCACAGTTCAGTTCCTATTCAATGTACAATGAGGACCATCCTTACTTCAGTGCTTCAGCAGCCGAACCAATAGTGACAGGTGCAGCAACGCATACTAGCCGGTTAAGCATCACGAACCCTGACCCACCGACCGCAATTGGATCGGCAGGTCGGCCAGATCAAACACCCGATGAACTACCAGAGACCACTTGCTGGCAGGCATTCACCCGATTCATTTCACAAATGTTTGACTGCACTTCTAGTTTAGATTAATATACGAGAAAAAAACAAAAGAAAAAACAATGACTATGAAACGTATAAAATGATTATGAGGGGGCGCTCTAGTGAAAACATGCATTGGAGGTCTATAAGAGAAGAGTGATAAACCTCCTATTCCGAAGCCTCGGCAAAGCCGTCAGCAATCTGCTGCATGAGCTTGTCTTGAAACTTTTCAAACTCTTGTTGACCGTCCTTTGGCTCGAAGAACTTGGACTTGGATACGGCTACCTTGACTGACCGAGTAGCTTCCGAGAGCTTGTTCCAAGCAGAGCCGTTCGCAATAGCCTTCTGGGCCTCGTCGTGGTACGAAACAAATGCCTTCATCATACCGTCTGTCTTCCAGACAGGGCAGAATGCATCGTAAGTAGAGTAACCATTCTGCTGCAAAAAGTCTTCCTTGATCAACGTCGCAACGTCCAATGTGATCTTATCAGAGTCACTCAATGCAGATTTACCAACAAGCTGAACAACTTGCTCGAGCTCCTCGGCCTGAGTGAGAATCTGCTTGATCTTGTCTCGAGAGGACGGGAAGTGTGGATAGTTGGACTCATAGTACTTTTCCAACACTCCAGTGTACTTGGAATAAGAGATGGAAGTGTTGATAGATGGGAAATGCTTTCGCTGGGCAAGCTTCTTATCAAGACCCCAGAATACCTGGGTGATACCGAGAGTAGAGGTCGTGACGGGATCGGAGAAATCACCACCTGGAGGAGACACGGCAGCAACAATAGAAACTGAGCCCTGACGGCTTGGGTTACCGAGAGCAGTAGATTTACCGGCTCGTTCGTAGAACGAAGCAAGCTTGGCACCCAAGTAAGCTGGGAAACCTTGGTCAGCAGGCATTTCACCCAATCGACCAGAAATCTCTCGCAATGCTTCAGCCCATCGTGAAGACGAATCGGCAATCATGGAAACATCTTTACCTTGATCTCGGAAGTACTCTGCGACTGTGATACCGGTGTAAATAGATGCTTCTCGAGCAGCGACCGGCATGTTCGATGTGTTGGCAACAAGAGTCGTTCGCTTCATAATCGGCTCCTGACGTCCATTGACTTCTGTCGTCAATTCTGGGAATTCCATCAATACTTCTGCCATCTCGTTTCCTCGCTCACCGCAACCTGTGTAGACAATGATATCAGAGTTAGAATACTTGGAAAGCGATTGAGAAATGACAGTCTTGCCACAGCCAAACGCACCTGGAATACAAGTGGTACCACCTTGCACACCTGGGAACAAGGCATCCAACACTCGCTGGCCGGTGAAAAGCGGAAAGTCAGCACTCAATTTAGATGTAACAGGACGTGGTACTCGGACGGGCCATGTATGGAACATGGAGTATTCGTATTTCTTACCGTCAAACTCAACCTCAAGGATTGGGTCCGCAACAGTGTACTCGCCCTTCTCAGCGATTCGAGTAATAGTACCTCGAGCTCTTGGAGGCAACAAAATGGAATGCTCATTCACGAGCGAGTTCTCAACGACCGAGCCAAAAATGTCACCGCCAGTAATGTGGTCGCCGACCTTGACATTTCTTGGGGTAAACTCGTACTTTCGCTCTCGGTTCAATGCAGGCGCATCAACACCCCGAGGAATGTAAATACTCTGAGATTTCTTCTGAATGTCCATCAATGGCCGCTGAATACCATCATAAATGGTCTCCAAAAGACCGGGGCCAAGCTCAACGGACAAGGGCTGGCCCGTTCGCAGAACCGGATCACCGACAGTCACACCGGCTGTCTCCTCATAGACCTGAATAGTGGCCTTGTCTTGCTCAATTCGAATGACCTCACCGACCAAGTTATCGTGGCCCACTTTGACCAATTCGTACATGGCACAACCGATCATATTCTCGGCCACCACGACCGGGCCAGAGACGGAGTAAATGGAACCTACATTTGTTAGCATTTATGCCTGCGAGATTTTTCCGAGAGAAGTTGCAATCTACCCCTTCCCCCACCCAGATCCATTGATCATGAGCAACTTTAGATAACTTACCATACTCAGCCTCAGTCTTGTTGTCCAAGTTGAGCTTCTTGAAATTCTGTCGAGCAGTCTCAACAGCAGCCTGATATTTGATTGTTAGCGATTGCTCATTAAATTCTTCTTGTCTAGTTCGTACCATTCTTGATTACTTGTGCTGAGTTAAGGAATCAGGAGGTGATCGATAAAGCACTGGACGCTCAGTTCTCAGTTTACGAATGGGGAACTACGCTGTTGGGACGTTTAGATGTCGAATCTTGGCCTTAACCAATGATCTTGACATAAGCGGTCAGGCAGATGCTTAGTCAGCAATATATACAGTGAGAAAGGAACATTTTATCGTATGGCACATAAAACTTGAATGCAATCGCTAATACGCATAATCTAGATCATCACACTTGAGTTTTTGAGAATATACATTACAAAATAATTACAAAAACCGCCGTTTCGTTTTTGGGTTGTTGAATGTTTTATTTTTTTTTAGGCCTTGAGGGCGAACTTTCGCTGTGGGAAGGCAATCTCCTGCTTTCGGGCTCGGACAGTCTTCAACTGAGCTTCGTGGGCTGTTAGTCGTCGTCGGATGGCTCGAGTGTTCTTGGCTCGCAAGTCCTTTGGAATGTACTTCTTGCCCTTGTAGAATTCTCGGAGCTGCTCTCGCTGGGTCAAGTTGATGACGGTCAAGATTCGAGCAATGGACTTTCGGACATCACCAATCTTGTTGGACTTGACGTTGTTGTTGGCAGCGTTCTGGGCTCGAAGCTTGGAAAGCTCCTGCTTCAAGTCGACGAGCTGGGACTCGAGCTGAGTCTTGGTCTGCTTTCGAAGTTCGAATGGCTTGGCACCTCCCTATTAATAACATGTTAGTCTACCGCTCTGTACAGTCAAATTTCGGAGCCGTTTATATAATCGAGAGAATCGATGGGAGGTATTCCAGTCTTTCCACAAACAGTCGTTCATTTCGCAATAAGAACAGCATGCCGTTCGAGACTTTAATCCGCCGTACCGATCCACGATAGCTTCGCTTGATATCAAACGTACCATTTTTGTGTATGTGTTGTCGAAATAGATTAGAGACGGACGAGTGTTTGAGGGAGTTGAAAATTGAGTGGGTTTGTCCCAGGTGCGTGCGGTTTGGGACGACAAGGGCACACTTGCCTAATTGGGTAGAACTTCGTGACTGTCTTTTTCAGTGCCTGCCGCGCGTAACACGTAAATTAGGATTTTTTGGGACGTACCGTATACGCGCAGCACGCGCACGTATTTTGCTGAGTTCAAGGCTGTAGATTATCGTTGCGAACTGACTACTTGAGGAATTCGCATCAAGTAGTAGATGATAATAAATATATATAAAGTATTTCTTCTAGGATTTAAATCTATCATCGTGAAACCAGTAAAGGTTGGAAAATTGGCAGAAAGCAATACCATTTTAAACTTGCACCCAGATATATCATAGTAAGGCTGAAGAGAATATATGCATCTGATTGTTAGAAGTTCTATGGCTTACGGAATCAGGAAATCGGGTTGCCAAGACCGCTGTGAGCTGGAATATACAACTGCAAACTATAAGCTCAGTCGACAAAGTACTGGTGAATACGTCGCACCACGGGCTACAGATATGAATTGGAGCTGGTAGTGCTTGGATGCATCTATTGATACTGTACCGGTAATTGAGTTAGAGACGCACAGCCGTGCGCCGGCGAGGTTGCTGCGCATGGGCCCTGCGTCTTCTCTTTCGTTAAAATTCGCTAGAAAAGTGTACACATGGGTCTTCAAGCGTTCGAATTCTCTATTATACACGCTTAAGATATCGTTTCGAATTGATGCAACTCCAGTGTCCGACGCACAAAGATTGGTGGCTTCTTACGTGCAAAATCTTCAGGGGGGCAACATCTGAGACACGAGATCGTATACGCTTGGAACACTGAATGATCAGTTATTACCTTCTAGAATCTAATTGAACGGTGTAATGTCAACACGAACGAGAGACAAGTTTCCTTTACCACATTTCCCATTTGTTTGCACGCTGCTGTGTTATCGTATTATGGCATGGCTCCAGACGTCGCCTGTATTCTGGTCTGCACTCGGCGTGTAGCAGTTCATTCAGCGCGGTCAAAGCTCAATTTCTGGCGTATATCTGATTGATTGATGTCCGAATCTGATCCAATCGATCATAATGTCGGATGTGGCGGTATTATTAATCGACTGACGAGCCGCTAGTGAGTAAGTTCGTGAAATATTGATACATAAGTACAAGTTCTAAGCACTTATATATATATTTGCAAGTAGTCCAGCGAACACTGCGCAACGAATACCTGCAAAAATAAGCTATGTATTAACGTCGCCGACTCTTTGCCTAAGTATTGCGACCACTGCCAAGATAAAAGTAGGACCGAAGCTCGGCCGACCACTAAAATTGTCTCGAATACTAGATAAAATTGCCCATCTCTCACATCATTGATAAGCAATAGGAGCAGACAGATGAACCGTAATTGACAAAAAGGTGAATAGCCTATTGATTGTTAAAAGATGCTGTACCCCATAAAGTCTTGGCGGGTTGTCGCCGTGGAGACCTGTATAGTTCGACGTCCGGGTAATGGGTTTTCTGCTCACACAAAACGCGCCCTTCATTTGTCGAGTGGGCGCGCACGCACACTTTTTTTGCTTTGGAAAATTCCCAGCGATCACCCGTGCGCCGACGCTGTTCGTGTGCGTGTGGGTGCGCTCCGCTGGGGGCGTTTAGTGAACACATCACCAAGTTTTCCCCCCTTTCTCACCTAGTAGCCACCTCACACCTACACCGTTTTCCAACCCACGCCGTGTGTAATTAGACTGGGTCATTCCTCAAACAAAGTACATCAGGTATGTTGAATTAAAGGACTTAACGGCCGGGCGACTGCCGGCGCGTCCAGAGGCGGGGAGAGCGTCAGCAAGATAGCAGAATGAAAGTTGTGGAGTTCCGGATCTAGCAAACCAAATGACATCTGTGGTGCAGCGCGGCATAGTTTTCAGGTATCACTTGGTTGACATAATTCGAATAAAAAATACCGGAATGATTAGTTAACGGGGTTTCGAATGACGTTGAGCTTTGTCATACTAGGCTCAATCCAAGTGTGTGTACGTCAAAGGCTCGGGCATTGTTTAGACAGAAACGCGCGTTTTCGTTATCATTCGCCAGGGTTTTTTTTTTCTTCAAAGTCACCAAGATCCGACTCTGTTTTCCATTCGCTATAAACCCGCCATTGGGAAAAATTGCAAGTGCTAACATCTAAGTAGAAATGGGTCTGTTTATCTCAAAGTTGTTCCAGGGTCTTATCGGCCGAAAGGAAATGCGAATTCTTATGGTCGGTCTCGATGCCGCTGGTAAGACTACCATTCTTTACAAGCTCAAGCTCGGTGAAATTGTGACCACCATTCCAACCATTGGTTTCAACGTTGAGACCGTCGAATACCGAAATATTTCTTTCACCGTTTGGGATGTCGGTGGACAGGACAAGATTCGACCTCTGTGGCGACACTATTTCCAAAACACTCAGGGTATCATCTTCGTCGTCGACAGTAACGATCGAGACCGAATTGGCGAGGCCCGAGAAGAGTTGCAGCGAATGTTGAACGAGGACGAACTGCGGGATGCCTTGTTGTTGGTCTTTGCCAACAAGCAGGATTTGCCAAATGCCATGTCGGCGGCCGAGATTACTGAGAAGCTTGGTCTCCACTCGCTCAAGCAGCGACCTTGGTTCATCCAGGCCACTTGCGCCACCTCCGGTGACGGTCTTTACGAGGGTCTCGAGTGGTTGTCCAACAACTTGAAGGCTCGATCTTAAAGAAAGAAAAAAAAGAGCAAAAAGCATCATTTGAAAAAATCACAAAAAAGAAGCTGCTATAACTGGACTGTTATTATGGAAGCGAAAGTAGTTTTATGTTTTTGTCGGTGTGTTTAATCATTGTTATTGTCTTGTGCACTCTCTGTAAAGTCCTCTTCAAGGATATCGACAGTCTTGTTATGAATAAATGAATTCTTATATAGACGGAACAGTTGTTTTTTTTGTACATTTTCTGGCATTAGTCTTTGGGCCCCTCTCTCTCTCTCACTCGCCCTTCCCCCCGCTGAGCCTCTTTGCAACTGGAACCCGCCCCCAAGTCCCAAATGGCGTACTCGTATTATGTGGAGGTTACCCACAACTCAAGTAGCCAACGTACACAGCCATTATTATTATAAACGAACAGCTATGAGCAAGAAGTTCGAAGACTGGGAAATAACCAAGTACTGGGAAATTTTCCAGGGCCTGGATCCTGTGAATGATTTGCTTTCGGGCGATAAGGTTGCGACGGTGTTTAAGAACTCACAGCTGGCAGACCACCAGCTAGAGCAGATATGGGACCTTTCTGATGTGGACACTGATGGTAATCTGGATTTCGAAGAGTTCTGCATTGCCATGCGTCTTATCTTTGATATGATCAATGGCTCCATCTCACAATTACCAGATAGTCTACCGGAATGGCTCATTCCAAATAGCAAAGCACATATTGTCACCGCCAACAATGCGGTACGCACGGGTCACCAGCCTTCGGCGGCCAATCAATTATCTCGAGACACGGACGATGACGAATTAGGACTGTCTACAGATTTTAACTGGTATGTGAGTCCGCAAGATAGAGAGCAGTACACTGCGATATACTCGGCCAACGCAGACTATAGGGGCTTGATCAGTTTCGGCTCGCTGACAGAACTATACGGCGAGTTGAGTGTTCCTGAAGTAGACATTCTTTCCGCTTGGAACCTGGTCAATCCTAAGAGTGATGAAAAGATTGAGCGAGAGCAGTGCGTTGTATTCCTGCATATTCTTAACAACCGGTCGAAGGGGGTTCGAGTGCCTCGAACAGTTCCTGCATCTCTGCGAGCTACATTCGAGAAGAGCAAGCCAAGTTATGATTTGAATTCCACGAGAAGGAATGGGTACGAGCCTCCAAAGGACACTACGAGTTCCAAGAAAGCTGCATTCGGCGAGGGTTATCTTTCTCGATTAGGACTGGGAGGACGAAATAAGGGCTTTGAAGGTAAAGGTGCGACTCAAGGTACAGGAGATTGGGAAGAAGCTAGACTGAAGCGAAAGCTGCAAGACTTGAAAGAACAAATCAAGCGGGCAGAGGAAGCCAGTGAGCGGAGAAAGAAGGGCTTGGAGGACTTTGGCTCATCGAGGTCGGCATTGATTAAAAGGGAACTCGAGCAATTGTTGGATTATAGAGAAAGACAGTTGCAAAAATTGAAGAATGATGATCTGGGTAGTGGTACCGGCGATTTAGCATCTAGCACGGAAGAGATTGAAGAGATAGCTCAGCAAGTGCAAGCTCTCCAAGAACACAAGGAACGAAAAGAGAAGGAACTGGAAGAGCTCAAAAGCCAGCTCAGATCGTATTAATTCATTGATAGAGTAGCACGAACCTATACTGAACCGTTGTCTTCACAATACTACCAATCAGTGCAAACGGCCTAAATGGCTTTTGATCAAAATGTAGCCGCACAGCCGCATTGCTGTTTCTGATAGCACGCTGCTTTTGCCTGCCATTTATTTTTTTTACCTTTTTGAATTTTGCTGATGAAATCATGAATTGTACAGTTACAGATAGAAATTTTCTATTTCTTCTCCTCCTCCTTCTCTTCTGGTTTTGGAGTTGGTAGCTTGAAAGACTCCGGTCGGTCGTCTCGACCTGGTCCGACTGGCTCCCAGGCAGTAGATCCAGCAGCGAAATTTCGGAATGCCTGTGTAAGCTCCAATGGTTCATAGACAACTCGCTTCTTTTCTTCATCGTATCGCACTTCAGAGTAACCGGTCAGTGGGAAATCCTTTCGCAATGGGTGGCCCTCGAAACCGTAATCCGTCAAGATTCGTCGCAAATCTGGGTGGCCCTCGAAAAAGACACCGTACATATCATAAGTCTCTCGCTCGTACCAGTTAGCGCCCTGGAATAGTTCTGAAATGCTTGGCACTGGGGAAGTTTCTGATGCATAGGTCTTGACTCGCAATCGCGAGTTGTGTCGGTAGGAAAGCATATTGTAAACAACCTCAAATCGGTTTTTTCGCGATGGGAAGTCAACGGCAGTGATATCCATCACAGACTTGAACTGAGCAGCAGTGTGGTCGCGCAAGAATGTGAACACTGGAATGACAGCTTGTGGGGGAATGAAAATGGTCAATTCGTCCTTCCACACCGAGAAGTTTTGAATGTACTTTGGCAGACACGTTATGAGGTATCGGCCGTACTTATGCAAATCCTCGACATGCTCGAGATATCTATCGGCCACGTTCTCGATTTCGGCATGCAATGGCTCGGTGACCTGCTTTCGAGGTAAGCTGCCTGGGTGCACAAGACCCTCTGGAATAATCTGTTTTGGCGATTGAGTGACGGCGGATGTACGCAGTCCTCGAACGAGGATGCGTGTAGGTCGAGCAACTGATCTTAGCATGATTAGTCGACGGAGAAGCTCAAGAAACTCGAATCGTCGCTGGACGCAAATTTCTTGATGGTGACAATTTCGTGGGTGTTGATTGGCGAGCCTTGTGAGCGCGCCTGGACGGTTGTGAGCGCGGGTGTTACCCGGTCCGAATTATGGCCTCAGCCGCGACCGGCGCGGCGACCTGAATTTTTCAATGATCTTGACCGTTGGTGAAGGGTTTGCCTTTACTTATATAAACCGAGAGTTGAAAGGGAATTTTAAAAAAAAGTTATTGAATATTGATTAAATTATGAATCTAGATATGAACAATTAGGCAAGGATTGGCAGTTACTGGTCAGTTACCAATTTTTCATAGTTCTTCAAGATCTCAAAGCACTCAAATTTTATAAACTGAGGAGTCGGCATGATAATTTCCCTGTATTTTGACGGTAAATATGCATAGATCAATGCAAATCTACTGGTTTGCCTCACGAAAGACCTGGTAACCATATAATTGGCGAGATTGCGTACAGCGATTTCCGTCGCATAAGCTAGAAGAGCTGATTTGGCGGTTGCTAAAAGTCTGTTTCGAGCCATTTCCGAATGATTTGCTAATGAAGATGGAAGAGTACCGTTGTCTAGGGGAGTTGACAATCAATGGAAAGCGATGGCAGTTATATATTGCTAGCTAAAACGTTCACGGTGGCAAATTGATCTAGTTTTATTTATTTTCATATCCCTGTAACAAACTTATTTGATGTGACATCTTGTTGAGTCATCAGTCATGGCACCGATACACGTTTTCAAAATGAGCTAATCTGTAACAAGATAGATCGGTGGCATGGGCGTGAGCACCGTTGAATCTGCCAAGGTTGATATCATCGCAAATTCCGCGTATTTTCAGTCGAATGGCTTCACGACAGTAGTAAAAGATTATCCATGGGGATAACTCATTTAGAGCTGCCGTCAGAAAGTTTAATAATATGATCATTGCGCCGTAGAACGTCGCAGCGGTATGTAAGTTGAGGTTATTCTCGCCATCATCGTTGCGATCGCGATTGAGAACCCCTTCTATTCCAGCCATCAGTGATGGATGATAAATAAATGGTTGCAATACAGTTTAAAGGAAAACTCTGTGATCCTTCCTCCATGAGGCTGGTTCGTGCATTAGTGCCGCCTGCACACTGAGGCTCGTTAAGAGAATTTTTTTTCTCAGCCGAAAACTGTAATCTCAGAGATCAGCAGAATTTCGCCACTTTCCGTTTTCCAAATTTTCCTTGACCGCACGATACAATTTTGCGGTGCTGTTGCCCAGGGGTTGGGGATGCCGGTGAACTTGCATTTACGTTGTATACTATAACGGTACAGCCTTGTCCTTTCATCTTTGATTAGTATACAAGGTGGATCA
Source organism: Blastobotrys indianensis (assembly GCA_030558855.1). Classification (NCBI taxonomy): domain Eukaryota; kingdom Fungi; phylum Ascomycota; class Dipodascomycetes; order Dipodascales; family Trichomonascaceae; genus Blastobotrys; species Blastobotrys indianensis. The sequence goes on from JAKTQK010000002.1 coordinate 775,206, forward strand.
AAGCTTCCATTTCAGCGTCGTCCAATGCTCATGCAACCCAAACTACAATCGCCTCAATAGAAGTGGTGGAGACTCAACGAACGCCGCACAAGCCGCATTCCACGGCATTGGTCGATCTTTGCTACGCATTTTATGGAGACAATACATAGAACTAATGAAGCTTCAAAATATCTAAGAGCTGTGCCATGAAAGTCATTTTAACCCCGCTCAAAGCGGCTTGAAAGATGGAAATAGACGAAATAAAAAGTAACACATGTGTCTCACAGAGGTGGGTTGCCTCTCCGCTGCAATATCACTGATAAATGAACCTCAACTGCGGAACGGGCATTTTAAAGACAGTAAAAAACACGCATCCAGGTTCTTGTATCGATGCATTGATCACCAGCTGTTCATAATCCTCGCAATAAATTGAGGCGGCGAAGCGTATCGACGATTCAACCGTGAAGCCACAAGGCAGGACAAGCCCTGTCTTCAGAAACATGTAATAAAGGATCTAACGATTTCATTCATTCTTCTAAACATACGAGCAGCCAAGATTGGCCCCCTGAAATTCCTTAGTGAGCACCGCACATATGCGGATTATCATCGCGGTGTGCGTCGCGCGTACATCTCAGTACGCCACCCGAATATTCCACTTGATGGCTGGTGAGGCAGCGCGCGCGTCTCCTAAAATTTCGATTAAGTAGCCACAACTCCCGTTGTCGAACTTGTTCATTAGACAATTCATATCGAAGTTGAAGGAGAACAGTCTCGCCGCAAGTTCGTTGAGAGCACATACTTCCCATATATTTATTTTTACACAATGGTACTTTCGAACCATGACCAGGGAGACTCATTCATCTCAGACGATGAAGAAGAGCTATGGTATGTACTACTTAAAGAGCGCTTAGTCAAGAAGTGTTCAAGTTATCTATGAATTACAGGAATCACTAACTTGCGATTACAGTCCATTGTGTGTGGAGGAGATGGATATATCCGACAAGAATTTCAAGCCTTGTCCCTGCGGATACCAAGTGTGCCAGTTTTGCTACAACAATATTCGTCAGAATCCTGAACTGAATGGTCGATGTCCCGCATGCCGTCGGCCCTACGCCGATGACACTGTAGAATATCGTATGATTTCACAGGAAGAGTGGAAGCAGGATCATCAGCGACAGACCCGTAAGGAGAAGGAACGAAAGCAGCGGGAGCGAGAGAAGAAGGAGACAGAGCAAACGTCGAAGAAGCACCATCTCAGTGGCATGCGCGTCATTCAGAAGAACTTGGTCTATGTTATCGGCTTGAATCCCAATATTCCGACCGACGAGCTGCATCATACGCTGCGAGGTGACCAATTTTTCGGCCAGTATGGTAAGATTCAGAAGATTGTTATCAATCGTCGAAATAATGCCAATGGCAATCCCGGTATCGGGGTTTATGTGACGTTTGCTCGTAAAGAAGACGCACTCAGATGCATTCAAGCCGTTGATGGATCTATCAACGATGGAAAGTATCTGAGAGCAGCTTATGGTACCACGAAGTATTGCTCTTCCTATCTTCGTGGCCAGACATGCCCTAATCCAAATTGCATGTTCTTGCATGAGCCTGGTGAGGAAGCAGACTCTTACACACGACAAGACCTGTCTACGATTCATGCCAAGGGAAATGAGAAAGGCTCTACCAAGTCTAGCACATCATCACCAGCTCCAACATCTGTCGCACCTCGTCAGGCACCCGTGAGGAAGGACACTGATGACCACGACGACGGATCAGCATTACCAGCTGGAGTTTCGTGGGCCCAAAAGTCTTCACCAATCACGGCGAACGAAAAGATTAAGCTTCGATCTACTATCCCAGCTCAAGCAGTGACCCCAACATCTGTACCGGCGATTTCCAGTAGTTCGGCTTCCACTCCTACGACAGTCGCTCAGGTGTACTACCCCGATCCTCAGACTATTAGGACTGATGTGACTGCCAAGTGTATGAATAGCTTACTGGAAGCACTTGGCGATGGGCCGCTTGATTATACATTCACTTCGAGCTTAGTACCCGACGAGGATATTTCGGATCCGTCCACGCTTCCCCCTTACTTCTCATTTAACACAAACGGCAACATTGCGACGCCGAACACTGTCACAAAAACGGATATTGCATCCCTTTTTGCTCCAAGTCAGTCCGGATTGGGCACGAACAATGGTTCAAACTCGTTTTTGGGTTACATACCCAATCAGCCCTCGCTGGCTCCATCCGCGAATACTAACCGACCAGCACTACCTACACAGCAGGTCACCACTCAGCAGCAAGGTATCACCAAAACTGCAACTCCGCCACCTGGCCTGTTCAATGGACATCACTCTGCGCCTAGCCAGGACCGACAAGTTCTGCTCGCCCAATTGATGGGTGGCCCATCGAGAGGTATGACAGCTGATGCTGCCGTTGCATCAGCAGCGGTGCCAGCAGCTAGCAATAACAACTAACTTGACGCAGAAGGCAAAGACACGGATGTGAAGTCTTTAGCCTCTGATCAAGTGGACATTTCCGGTGCGTATTGATATATTTCTTATTTTCCTCTAGGGGCCATCTCAACTCATTTACACATTACCATACGTTCTATATCTTGTTGGTCTACCAAAAAGGCTGGAGAGTTTGTTGTCGTTATTATAACTGTACGTAAAATTCTCCTATTTTTTTTGTAGATTAATGAGATCAAGAGATGGCTTTAAGGATTGCTTTCAAAGTTGTTGTATGCTAACATTATCTTGTAGGCGACGAACTGGATTTCGACTCGATAGAGCACGACTTGGAGAGCTTCATGCAATCCGAAAATCTAGAGCAGTTTGACAGAGTATTGCTTGAAAAGCCCAAGAACGAAGAGAAGGATGGTGAACGAGGAGCCGATTTGACAGGGCCACCGCCTTTGGATCCTTCTGCGCCATTCCCGCCGGCAATGTTCATGCCACATACTACAGGAACTAGAGGGATGCTTCCAGCGCCACCACCGCCAGGCTTACTTCCATTCATGTTTCCAGGTGTCAATCAAGCCGGAATGCCTCCTCCTTCAGCTTCCCTTGGGATGGGGCCTATGGCACCTCCTGGTCTGGCACCTATTGGCAAGATGCATGCATTTACAGGTGGTCCAAGTGCAGTTGAGCCTCAACCTAAAAATACAAAGGATGAAGAGGATTTGATGTCTTTACTTCATAATGGTCCACGAGTTCCATCGAAAAAGCCTGCAAAGGCGCTCACAGTTGATGAATTGGAAAGGTCTTTGGAAGCCAAATCAATGAGCATTACAGACCTAGCCGCTGTTAAGCATGAGCTAGGGAAGGTGGCCAAGGTAAACGAAGAGATGGAAGCTAAGGGTAAAGCAATTGCGAATGCACAGAAAGATGTATCCAGAAAGAAGAAAGGTAGAAAGGATACAGAAGATATTGTCGAGCCTGTCACTCCTAAGAAGGGCAAGAAAGATAAAAAAGCAACAACCAAAGCGGCGTTCTCGCCTATCGAAGAGAAAAAATCAGAAACGAGCGTCACCGGCAAGCAAGATGTTAGAGACCGATTATCTAAAGCTGTGGCAGAGGGAGCAATGCTACCGGCCAAGCCTACCACGAAGAATGCTAAAAACGAGAGGCCATCGTCTATTGGAACCGACAAGTCCGAAGTTACGGAAGAGTCAAATACTTCATTTGGTTCGGTTTCTACCTCTGCTACTGCAATGTCTGCTGGAAAGGGATCTGGCAGCTCACCATTAAAGGCTGCAATTGTATCACCATCACCAATTCGGCCGCAGTTGAGCAGCACTAAATCCTTGCCAAAACACTCAGTGTGGGGTCGCGAATCTCCTCAACCTGTTTCTCCGTCGACGCCAAGCAAGCGTGTAAAGTCTACTGCTCATACGAAACAAGAAGTTGAAGCTATCAAACCGCAAGCACCTCCAATGCCTATAATTGGTAGCCAAAATGCGTCTGCTCGTGTGCCGTATGTTGAAGAGTCTGCAGAGAGCAAAGAAGAAAAGCGTGCTCGAAATTATCGAAAGCATGTTGAAATTGATCTCAACACTGGTCTTCCAATAGTGCACGAAATTCGTCCGAGTGTAGAAGGCACTGGTTTGGTTGAAGCTCCTGATAGCAAGATGAAGAGGCGCCAGCAAAAGAAGCTCGCCGAGCAGCAATTGCAGGCGATCTCTAAAAATGCTAGGGACGATAAGACCGTAATCATCGCAGGCGCATCAACACGGCCGACTCGAGTTGAACTTAGCAGAGCCGAGTCCGAGTCTGAGTCTGAGCAAGAAGAGGAAGAACAAGAAGCAAAGGAGGAAACACAGAATCACCAAGTCAAAGAGACTGCTGAAGAAATCCGTGATCGAAAGATTCGTGAAATGCAGGAGCGGAAGGAGAAGGAGAATGCACTGTCTAAGCTGCGTGCAGCTGCCACGTTGATTCCTAAAGGCTTCAGTGTGCCGGGCACCAGTCCAGCTAAATCAACTGGGTCGCGAACGGTATCGGTTACGAAGCCGAAGAAGAAGGAAGAGAAGCCCAAGCCTAAGGTTGTGGTGCCAACTCTTACTAAACACAGCGGGCATGCCAAGAAGGAAAAGAAGGTCCATGCGCCCATTTCTAAACCTTCTTATGCATCCGTCCCCATCAAGAATCCCATTGTATCGTCAGTTTCTAAAGACCCGCCGGCACGCAGTCCTCCCTACTCTCCGACTCCGAAGACAACCACACCCCTTGAGGCACCTGCTCGATCCGCTGAGCAATCTCAACATGCCATCGAATCCAGTAGTGCTCAGTCTGCTGACTCTACTGTTACCACGAATCCTGGTACCAGCACTACGCCCATCGGTACAGAAGCTCCTCCAGGGGGTGAAGCCACTGGCACTAGTGGAGCGGTACGTGGGACTGGCACTGGTGCTTCTAGCGACTCTGTTCATCCTTCCGTTGCAAAGAAGCAGCCAGTCAAGCAATCCACAACAGCAGCAGCTACTCCACGAGGAAGCGCCTCTACTGATCAGTCGAAGACGAGCATCGAGCTTGAGCGAGTACCCAGAGAAGATTCTGCGGTTAAGAAGCCTTTCAACCTCGAGCAGCCACAGCCTGTTCGAGGAAAACGACGAGATGTAGCGCAGCTGCGGCCGGCGAGGGAAGTTTTGCATGAAGTGCTTGCGGAATTGAGCGAGGATAATGACTATACATGGTTCACTAAGCCCTACAGTCGTGACCAATTCGAGCAAAGCCACAATCTGGTTTCACCCAGCCTGTTTGACGCCTGCGTCAGAGTTTTGCCTAACATTGTACCACACTTACCGTACACTGTAAAAGACGACGTTACCGAGTTTGACTACCAGCTGAGTGCGTGCGTGCGGCAGGACTACGACCGGCTCAAAGCACAGGGCGAGCATGTGCTCTTCACCGATGCGGCAGCAGGCGATGCGCTGGGCAACACGGACGTGGCACTGGACAAACACATTGCCGAGACTGCCAAGCTGATGCAAGCTCTGGGATTAGATTAAATATGTAAAAATTAAATTAGTACCGCGACCGCTGCGGCTTGCGCGGCTGTGGCTTTGAAATACTTGAGCTGCCTAGTACTGTAGAAGTGCCTATTCTCTTGCCCTTACCTAGCTTGACTCCTTGCTTTTGGAACTGCTTCCACTTTGCTTGACTCTCATTGAGAATCTGCGCTTTACTCTTTTGGTTTCCGGGAGTTGCAGCTCTTTCGCCATTTGATTCTCTATGTTCTTTCTTGAACTGCGGCCTTGAAGCTGCAACAGTCTCTTTCCTCAATTCTCGCACGTCGAGCTCGTCGACCGTCTCTACTGTGCGTTTGTCTGTGAGGTACACGGTGTACTTACGCAGTCCCCGGGCGCCAGTGATTGTGGTCACTTTCGCCTCGCACCACTCACGCTGGTACCGCACCAGCAAGCGATCGCCCACTTTGAACCGTGACGAGTCTTCTTTCGGGTAGTCGACATCAACCGGTGGTGGCGAGGGAGAGGTATGACGATTTTGATGGTCGGTATCGGCTGCTACAGGTTTAGCTTCTTTTTCTAAGATTGCGATCATTTCTTGCAGTTCATCTTTCAGGCCCAATAGCTCCTGGTCGTCCGGCACATCGCGCAGCTGCTCGAGTATTTCAGCGAGCTCGGATCTATATTCCTCCAACTCGCCCATGTTTCGTGTCGTTTGAATGATGGGGTGGTGTGTGTGAAGAGGGAATATTTCGTGCGGCTGAAACTTCCACTTCCATTTTAAAGAGGTATCAAAGAGATTACATTTTGTTTTCATAGAAATACGTGAGAGTCTAAAAAAACCAACATTAATTACATTCTGTTTCGATCGGCGGTTCGTGGCTTGGCTCGGATAATGTTGTCTACACGCAGCAACAGCTCGGCGGCTTCTGAAGCAGACGACACAACGGCACGCTTGAGCATGTAGCTCTCAACAATGCCGAGCTCCCGCATATCGGCAATCTTGCCGTTATCTAGATCAAGGCCATATGTAGTCATGCCGTTGTACACTGCAGACCGCAGCTTGGCGACCAACTCGGACGAGTCGAAACCGGCATTGTCTGCGAGAATTGTAGGCAATTGTCGCAACGCGGCGCCAAATGCCTCGACGGCGAGGGCCCGCTTACCAGACTCGTTCTGTGCAGCAGCCTCGACGGCCTTGGACATGAGCATCTCTGCGCTACCGCCACCTAGCGTCGTTCGTGTTTCACGCGTAGTCTGCGAAAGCACCGACAACGCGTCGTGCAGCGACCGCTCGGACTCTGCAATCAGCTGCTCTGTGGCACCTCGCAGCACGATGGTGCATGCCTCGCCGGCAGCAACGCCGGAGAACTTGATCATGGGCTCCTCTCCAACCAAGATTTCCTCGATAGACTCGCAGTGGCCCAGCTTGACCTTGTCCGGGTGGTCAAACGTCGACACAACCTCGCCACCAGTGACCAACGCCAGTCGCTCCACGCCGACAAAGTCTGCGTGCTCGATAGAGTTGACATTGGCTTCTGAGAAGAGCTGTTCCGGCCAGTTGTAGATCAATTGTCGGTTAACAAAACAGTTGATGCCATGCGTCTTGATTTTCTCGACCTTGGATCGCATCCTCTCCTTCTCCGCCTTCTCGAGCTCTGCTAGTTTGCTAGTGCTGTCAACCTTGAACTTGGCACCGAAAATCTTCACTTTATCGGCATCCATTGAAGTGTTGGCGATCAGAATCTTTGCATTGGTAATCTTTTTGGGCTGCTTGACACCGAATCTCTTGTTCAAAATGAACCCTTCGTCGAGATACGAGTCTCTCAATTTGCCGCCTGCCTTTTTGATGATCTGAATATGCTCCAAGTTTGTAGATCCTTTAAGTCGCAAAATAGCGTCGACTGCCAATTTGGCAAAGTGCTCTTTATCCTGACTGAGCACTTTAGAGCTCAATGTAGTCTTGGCGATGTTGATCAAGTCTGCTCGGAACTTGGCCGCATCACTGGAATTGTCAACTGCGGATCGCTCCAGCGACTCCAATGCTGCTTTCGAGGCAATTCGGTAGCCCTCGATAATCGTCTGGGGGTGGATCTTCTTGTCGATCAGCTTTTCGGCCTCTCTGAGCAGTTCTGCGGCAAGAACTGTGACGGAAGTGGTGCCGTCACCGACTTCATTGTCTTGTACTTTGGAAATGTCGACGAGCACTTTGGCAGCCGGGTTGTTGAACGGGATCTGCTCGAGAATTGTGGCACCATCATTTGTGACAAGCGAATTGCCTGATGAAGCCGACTGCAGGAGCTTGTCCATGCCCTTTGGACCGAGTGTCGTCTTGACCAAGTCGCCCACGGCGATGGCGCCGACAAACGCACTCAATCCTGAAGATGAATGTTAGCAATTGATTCTTACAACTTAAATTCTTCAACACGTACGAGCATTCTCTCCTCTTTCTTCCACAACCTCGTCTCCGAAAATAGGTACAGACTATATTTGATTAGCTGGTGGGGTTCATTCCTTTTCTTGGATCACGTACCATCGTTGAAGGTTTGATATTTCAAAGAGTGTCGTGGGTTTTTGAAAATTCCATCCTCTTCTGCGAACACGCGCGTGCACACCACCCGCTCTAGAGGGGTGCGGCTAATATGAGAGAGATTCCACAATTTGGTACGTGAGTCTTGATCACCAACATTTAGATTTGTATATGTATATACTTTTCTGATAATAACTTGCGTAATTCTTTATCTCACAACATAGAAGCAAAATATGGGTATCTTAGTCGACAGTGCGGCTCAGACTTGTTTGTTTGTCTCACCGGTTTACCCCTAAAAACCCGCAACACACTCCTGACCATTAGCAAAACTCAAAGGGAAGATGGAAAGATGAGCACTGAACGAGCGGACGAGGAAGAAGCAGAACACCTGATCCGCCAGATATTCCTGCTCTCATCGTCCTCTTCGCGAGCTTCGTGGCGTGATGTTCTGCCACACCCGACTTCATCGGAGGCAGTCAACTTGCAGCTGCTAGCATTCATCGGATGCATCTGTCGCCAGTTCGTGTTATCGTGGCACTCCAAAATCTCTGAAGACCCCGAGTTCATGACTGCAGTGATGCATACCGTGTCTGCTGTCATTCGCATGCTAGAGGCACGAGCCCGAAAAGTGGACGTGACTGATGCGGTGCTCAACTCGTTGCCGGCGATACTCGAGTCGCACATTGAGGATCTGAGAAAGGCCCGAGAGAGGTTCGGCACGGGGCTCATGCCTGTGGATACAGTCGAAGAGGCGTTCCATTGCTTGCGACCCCATCCGGCATTAGACAGCGCGGAGAGCGAGCAGCTGGTGAGGAAAGTGCTCGCAAAGGCGGTGATGCTTGTGCTGCTGGAGGAGGATAACAATATCAAGAGCGCCGCTTCACGCACTTTGGTGTCGACTGTGATCAACGATATTATCCTCAAAATAGGTATCGAGAGGCTGAGCGAGCCATGGATGATTTACGAGATTATCATCAAAGTGACTGAACTGATTCCAAAGCCGAAGGAGGAAGAGCCCAGAATGCCGAAGCTGAAAAACGAAACGATGGCAAAGCAACTAGGCGAGTATTACGACCGCCTTGTAAAGTTTACAGGCTCCGCGATCGCATTTGGCGGACGAGCAGTGGCGTACATTGTATCATTACAGCAACAGCCGTCGCCGCCTCACTCTAGACCGGTAGTGTTATCGGCCGTTTTTTCATGCATATCTACCCTCTACAAACTGCATTACAAATCGCCGCTGCTCGTATCAACGGTCAACACGCTATCGATTCCATTCCGATCAGGCAGACTGGAAGATTTGAGCGCTAAAGCGGCCGCGAGGCTGGTGTCGCAGTATGTCGCTAGTGAAAAGATGGTGCTTATTATCTTGAAAAACGCTCGACGCACAGTCTTCCCCAGTGGGTATATGGGACCACCTAGAATAATCCCGAATGAGGAAGAAGCCGAACGGATAAGGGTCAGAGCAAGAGACGCAATCGTCAACAGCACGCCGGCGAAACTGCGTCCAGTACTTTTCGGCACAGGCAGGGCCGCAATGGATCAAAGCGTCGACGAGATGCTGGGGCTGTTTGCGAATAAAAAAATCAACAAGCATTTGGTCTACAATGTGATCGACTACGCTCTCGTGACTCTGATCCCGGAATTGGCCGAAATCAGTCCCTCAGATATGCAGCAAAGCACTAAACTGCAGGAGCCGATAAACATCTCAGAGCAAGAAAAGAATAGTGCAGTAGAAACACACATTACGACCACTACACACCATCCACGCAAGCGGCCTAGAGAAGATAGCCCCCGCTATTGAAGCATTTCAGAAAGCTGACTACACAAGCAGCAACATCACTAACCCTTTTTATTCAATAAATTTGTATAATTTGTTCTTCTAGTAATAATAATAATAAGAATCCTAAGAGTCCTGAGCAAACTGGGCGCCACTGGTTGGCACCGGCTCAATGTTCCAAATGCTCTCGGCATACTCGTCAATGGCACGGTCGGATGAGAAAAAGCCCATATTGGCAACAGCAATAATACACTTGGAAATCCACTCGTCCCTGTTGGCAAACGCAGTGTCAGCAGCCTTCTGTGCTTCAAGGTACGAGTCAAAATCGTCTCCAACCAAGTAGTAATCGCCAGAGTCTCGAATCGACGACACCAAAGATCGATAGCTGTCTGGATCGCCAAACGCACCAGACTCAATAGCCTTGAAAACTTGAGCAAGCTTGGAGTTCAATGGTACCTTAGAGTAAGTGTGCGCATATCGCAACTCTTCGACAGATTCGGCCAAGTTTCCAAACAAGAACATATTCTCCTCGCCAATTTCTCGACCAATCTCAATGTTTGCACCGTCTACAGTACCAATAATCAAACCACCGTTCAACACAAACTTCATATTCGATGTACCAGATGCCTCCGTACCTGCAGTGGAAATGTGCTCAGAAATGTCAGAAGCTGGACAGATAATCTCAGCCTTGGACACATTGTAGTCCTCAATGAACACAACCTGCAAGTACTTGTTCACATCCTTATCACCATTCACAACGTCACCTACAGCATTGATCAGCTGGATGATAGCCTTGGCCATGTAATAGCCTGGAGCAGACTTGCCACCAAAAATCGACACTCGTGGCGCAAACTTCTCCCGTTCAGCAGCACTCAACGACTTGAGCTGCAAGTATCGGTAAATGACACCAAAAATGTTCATTTGCTGTCGCTTGTACTCGTGAATTCGCTTCACCTGAACGTCAAACAGCGCATCGACATTAACATCAATCTTCTTCTGCTCTCGGATCAACTTGGCCAGTCGCTGCTTATTGTGCTTCTTGATATCGGCCCACTGCTGTTGGAACTCCTTATCGTGAGCATACTTTTCAATGCCCTTAAGCTTACCAAGATTCTTCAAGTAGTCGTAACCGCCAACCTTGTCGGCAATGAGCTTAGCCAATCGCGGATTGGCCTGCAACAACCATCGTCGTGGAGTGATACCATTGGTAACGTTCATAAAGTGGTCTGGGCCAAAAATCTTGACAAAGTCCTTGAAAATTGTAGTCTGAATCAACTCAGAGTGCAATTCAGCAACACCATTGACCTTGTGAGAAGCCACAATAGCCAAATTGGCCATTCGCACCTGCTTTGGATTGGATTCCTCAATGATAGAGACCTTGGACAGCAATTCTCGGTCCTTGGGGAATCGCTTCTCAACAGACTGCAAAAAGTACAAGTTGATATCGTAGATAATCTCCAAATGTCGTGGAAGCAAGTTGCCAATAACATCAACCTGCCACTTCTCCAAAGCCTCTGGCAGAACAGTGTGGTTGGTGTAACTAAATGTCTTGTTGACAATCTCCCATGCAGCATCCCATTCCAATCCTTCTCGGTCGAGCAACAATCTTTGCAACTCAACAACCGCCAAAGTTGGGTGAGTATCATTCAATTGAATTGCAGCATGCTCTGGGAACTCTCTCCATGGCTTTTGAGACTTTTTGAAACGTCGTACAATATCACTCAACGAAGCAGCGACCCAAAAGTACTGCTGCTTGAGTCGCAATTCTTTACCAGAGTAAAAGTTGTCGTTTGGATACAACACCTGAGTGATAGACTCAGCTCGCTGCTGACTTCGTACTGCACTTTCGTAGTCACCTTCATTGAACTTGCTGAAATCAAACTCTTCATTTGGCTGAGCACTCCACAATCGCAAATTGTTGACATTCTCAGTGCTGTAGCCAGGGATCGGGAAATCGTATGCAACAGCCTTGAGCATCTCGCCGCCGACCCAATTCTTCTTTTCCTTGCCGCTATCGTCAGTAGTGGTCTGAACATAGCCGTAGAACATGATATCGATCGAGATTTCATATCGTGGAATCTCCCATGGGTTAGAGTATTTGAGCCAGTAATCCGGCAACTCCACTTGGTGGCCATCAACAATCTTCTGCTTGAAAATACCATATTGGTATCGGATACCATAACCCCAGCCCGGATAATTGTTTGTAGCCAACGAGTCAATAAAGCATGCAGCCAATCGGCCCAAACCACCATTGCCCAAAGCGGCATCTCGCTCTTGCTCCAACACATCCTCCATTCTGAACCCAAATTCGTTCAAGCCATCGGCAGCCAAATCCTTAACACCAACATTAAGCATAGCATTGTCCATAGCTCTTCCCATCAAGAACTCGAGAGAAAAATAGTAAACTCGCTTGGGGTCTACAACGGTATGCGCCTGCTGTGTTTTGTTCCACGCCACAATCAATCGATCTCGAATAGCCAGAGACGACGCCTGGTAGGCAGCCAGCTCGTCACAATTGTACAACGATCGTCCCAAGGAAGTTTCCACATGGTGCACAAAATCTTCCTGGAAATGTTCCTTGTCCCTGAATTCGTGGGTGGTGAACTTCTTCCACTGGTTCCGGGAGCTGATAGGAATCACCGAATCGATGTACTTGAGTTCACGCGGCGTGATACCACTCAATGCTCGTCTATGACGAAGCTTGGCATTGAACGGATCCTCAGTGGTCGTCAAAGTTGGCGATGGCAATCGTGGGGTTGTCATAGCTGGTTGTGGATATTTGACTATTCGCAAGCGCTGAGGTGAGGGGTGTGTGTGGGTTGGAGAGATGCAAACAAAAATACCAGAGATAATGCGGGTGCAAGTGGTATGACTCGGATGCCAACACTAGTTTATCACTCACGAGAAATAAAAAAAAACACTCACGCGAGAGACACAAGGTCAAGAGAGAGAGATCAAGTTCACGGTGTGAATAGAGTTAAGCTTAGAAGAGAAGGAGGAGAAGATGGGATATAAAGCTTCCGTTGTACGTTTACGTCTGCAGTCGCCTGCAGCAGAAACAGCCGGACTGCTGCAGCAATGATAGGCCTATCGATGAACAGAGATGCAAAGTCGCAGTACCCCACTGTGGATCTTGCTTCCTGATTTGTTAATTTACATACAGTCTACTGATTTCAAAAATGAGTTGTGTATGTATGTTTGAGGAGGTTCAACCCAGATAGAGTTCACGACCGCCACGTCGCTTGTTTTGTTTATTTACTTGAGAGAGGCGAGGTTTCCATGCAGCAGGCGGCTTAAACACAAAGGGTCCGGCATTTGGAGGGTAAATTGAGTAGCATTTAGGGGAATTGTAAGAGGGGACCAAGCCTTGTGAGGTCTCTTGGCTAAAACTCCATCTCAGCTCAGTAAAATTTTTCAAAACAGTCGAATTAAATTTACCGTTCTTCAAAAATGGGTACAACAATGCAGAATCAATTTGATCTTAGGTCGCTCATCAGAGACAGCAGACACAAATCTAGATGGTTCTGATCGTCTCAGATTCCGGATCACCACGGAATTCACCATTTCAGGTGAACGAAAATGTCCAATCTCATTTTCGGATTCTTCTCTTAGCTGGTTATTCATGTGGTAATCCGTCAATTCTTCCGTTTCCCGTTCAATATTCTCGCGGTCGTAAATAGACTTCGCCATCTGCCGGATTAATGCATCATGCCCTATCCGGAACAAAGGCAAAAGCGGCTCAAGAGGTTAAGCTCTCGGCGAACTGTAAGGGATCTGATGCCCCCCTCCCCCTTTGTAAGCAGGGAAGACCGGAAGAAGAGGCGTTGGCTCAAATGGGTTTGTTTAGTTGTCTGGCAATTCTTATGTGCAAGTGAAAAGCTTTAGTAGACTGTGCGGGGGGGGGGGGGTACAGTTGAAACAGTTTCCTAGGACGTAAATGTATGGGTTCACGGTATATATATACGCTATAAGAAGTCTGAAGGCCCAATCCAGTGCTCTTATTATAACTTTTATTTCAATTAGCGTCTCCAATGCCGCATAGTGAATGGCTTGAACTGTGCGGACGTAAACTCGTATAGAGTCCTGCTGGTACTCTCTCACTATAGAAAAAAAGAACCAATCCAGAGTTTTCCCAGTGAATATACTGCTCAATCCCGTAACATTACGTCTATTCCACTTCATAACAATTAGTAAACATGTCTATAATATACACCCCTATCATTTCCCATTTGTGATGGTCACCAATGCATCATCCAACTCGAGGATTTGCTTGATCTTCTCAAACTCGATCCTGCCTTGCTTGAGATTCTCCTCGGTACCTAGTCCAGCCATCTTGATCGCTTCCTCTGGAGCAATGGTTCTTCTCTTGAACTTGAACACGTACTTGGTCAACCCAATTGCTGCTACTTGGCCATCCTGCTGTACAAACTCCGACAGCACAAAGAACCATTTATCTTCCCAGCCCAACACTCTTGATCGAATCTTGTATGGGATGTATGCCTTGATTTCTTTCTTGAAACTGATCTGCACCGACCCGACTGGAACATATGGGTACACACCCTGTGTCTTCTTGAACCCTTTGAAGAAATCACGCAGCAGGTATATCACCAAGTCTGATCGCGCATGGTCCAAGTCGCTGAAGTATGTCGAGTTGCTCTTGTGCATATTCATGTCCATCTCCATCAACGGCGTATGCGATGAGTACGTCTTGTACTGGAACAGTTCCTCCGGTCGAGACTTCCGCGACCAGTAAAAATGCTTAATGAGGATGTAGTAGAACCGCACATGCCATGCAAACGGCCATGATTTGATATTTGCTAGTACAAATACGTAAATAGCAGCCTTCAGAATGGCCCTGCGAGTAAGCATCTCCAGATGTATTTGTTGAGAGAGAGAAAGGGACTGAAGTGGCGAAATGTCACTTGGAAATATGCACACTACTGGCAGCCGAGGTCTGAAATTTCAGTGTGCCTTGAAATAAAGGGAAAAACCAGGGGTGGAAAAGCGGGAGCACGTTGCTAGGGCAATGGACCCACCGTGATGAGTTGTCGGCCCTCCGATGTGTTATTTTGAATTAATTTAATTTATAGATTTTTTAATTTATTATTATTATACTTATTGTTGCTGAAGAGACCATCTGTCACTATAGTAGCAAATCCCCGCCACGTCTAGGACTAAACTTCAAACAAAATCCTCAAACACATTAGCATTGTCATTGTCTTCTCTCAAAATGGACACGATATAGGTATGCAGCACCGGAACTAGGAAGAGTGCAGCGCAGATAGCGGCAGCCGCACGCATGATCGACTGTCCAAATGCGTCGACAACAATCAAAATGTCGCTGACAGCCACAAAATAATGCAGCCCATACCCAGAACACGACATGACTTTGGAAATGAGGATCAGACTGGCAATATATAATGAGTATTGAGTGTCCCTAATTCTTCTGTCCAAACACACCAACAAAAAATGACTACCGTTGATTTTGATCCTACTGCGCCGCTGGCGACGCTCACTCAGTCCCTGTACTCGCTGCCAGTAGCCTCAGCCACTGCGGCTGTCGAGATTTCGCAGTACAATGTATGGGCGCCCATTCTGCCGGCTGATGTGCATCCGCAATTGCACGATCAAACTTTTAACATGCTCACTTACAGCGGTTACGAAGTAGTGACTATGGACTATATCGACAATGTAGCAAAGACGCTGATCACTCCATGTGCAATTTACGGCGTGCGGATCGGGTGCTCGTTCGTAATGTTCATGATGAATTTCCTTCTTGCTCGAAGTTACCGCAAGCCCATCTTCATTGTATCACAAGCCTTGCTCGCTGCGGTGTTGATTGACTCTGTGATCAAGATTGTGTCGTACGGCACTGCGTGGAGCAGCATCACTGCAATTATCACGGGCCAGCAGTGGACAGACAATTACTCACAGCTCATCGCCAATACTGCGTCTGTGTTCTATGGGCTATGTCAAATCATTGCGGAGATGGCAAAGCTTTTGCACGTGCATATCCTGTTTACGGGAATGTGGCAGCAAAAATATATCACCGCTGTCATGGCAGTGTTTGTCATATTGCAATTCTCACTCTGGACTAATGTTGTCGTTGTGCAGCTGAGAATCAACAACAATCCAACGTCAGTGGAGCAAGACCCATGGTACAATTGGCGGTGCTTTGTGCCCGAGCTGCTGTTTGCCGTTTCTACTGTGATCTACTCGTCGCTGTGCGTGGGTAAACTGGCAATGTCAGTGAGACGACGGCATATGCTCGGCATGCGGCAATTCTCGCCGGTGCATGTTCTATTCATCTTTGCTTTCCAGTCGATGGTCATTCCGGCAGTGCTCGATTTCATCTACTATGCACAGGTCGTTCAAGGCAACGGCAACTCCAAGCTGCAGGCCATTGCGGGACTAGTGTTTGCGATCTTGTTGCCGTTTTCTACGCTGTGGGCGCAACATGCTTACGATTCGTCGTCCACCAACACGTTGGTGAAGAGACACTCGTTCGATTCCAAGTTCTCCGATACCAGCTCGCTCTCCAAGTCGCCAGCAATGACGACAAACGTGAGAGTCGCACACAAGGAGCTTGGTAACGGTATGGATGATGACGAGGATGATATTTTTAATTACAACACGGCAATCATGACTGTAGACGACCGTGCAATGAAGCTGGAAAAAGATTTCGTCAGGTACGTATAGCTTCTCATTTTTTCCCCTATTTTTATTCTCCAATCTATTCTTTTATTTAAATTAATTTTTTTTTGGTTCAAATATGCATTAATTTATTATGGTTTCGATAAAATAAAAATATCGTTTTTATACAAATGGTAAGCTGTGACAAAGAAGTGTTCAAATATTAATTTCTGCTCAGTCATCAGAGTTCTTCTCTGGCTTGTTAGTATTATTCCGAGTTGCCCAATTGTCTACCAAGTCCATCAGCAGCAGCCACCCACACACGGCATTGAAGCATTGGTGCAGCCGGTAACATCGCATGACCCCAAACATTGCCGCATATGCAGCACCGTAGACAACGAGACCCATAGTCACCGCATACCGCCAGCCAGTCAAGTTGGGAAGACGCGCAGTGCTTCGTGACAGTCCCATCACGTACATCAATATAGGAGCGATGGAAAGCACGTTATAGAATGAGACTTGCTCAAAGAATCTAAACGTCGTCGTCCACACCACAGTCTTGATAGCAGCAATCGGCAGCATCCACAGCAGGAATGCAAAAATAGTGCCGCAAAAGTTGAACAACGATGCAGACGAGGTCTGCTTCGAGCGCACGGTATTGAGCAGCTGCATCACTACAATGCCGAAATGCACCAAGTCGTATGGAACATAAAAGAGCGGGAAATAAAGCATAATAAACAGCGAGTCGTTTAATAGCCTTGTACAGGCGACAATTGCCTTTGGAAGTAAATAGTCGGCGGTTGCAATAGTTATCGCGACGAGCTGGCCATGGAGATATGTCAATGCAGTGGCCACTAGAACCAAAATCGGCCCCAGCGCCCATAAATGTGCCTCATGAAGACCCAAGAAAATGTGTGATGCTTGAAAAGTAGGGTCGATCAATTGAAGCAAATGCGAAATTTGTGATGAATAAAGTGGTAGCACAGATGTCAAAATGAGGATATTAAATAGCCAAGTGTGGATAAATGTGCTAGTGGCTGATGAAAATGAAGGGTACGAGCCAGTAACGTGATATGAATGTAGCTGAATCAGCAAAACCATCATCATAATTGCAAATGGCAAGGTGAATATAGCTTGGCGGTAGTGAAGCACTAACCGTGCAGCAGTGTCTACCCAATTGACCCGAATGTGGACTTCAATCTCCTCGTGAGACCATACTTGAAACGCGAGATGCGGAAGCTGCGAGTCACCTCGAGGCACAAACGGAGCAATTCCATGAGAATTGATTTTTAGCGTTTCATCGCCAACGTTTAAAAAGAATTTGGACTCATACGGTTCATGGATATACTGCCTCACAAATGGCTGGAAGCTAGCACTGCTGCCTTTTGTGCTCACAGTCATATCCAATGCGATCAGCGAACTCCACACAGACTCGAGCTCCAACTCGACCATCATTTTTTTCGCAGGACGAATAGTCTTGCCAAATGACAGTCTTACCAGATTGTCACTGACAACAATCTTTGAAGACGAGTCGTGTGCCTCGGCAACAACAACACCAGGCTTGCAACCAACAGTCTCGACAATAGCAACATGATCATAGCCAAAATCAGAGTCAATATCAAAGTTCAGAAAATGCAGCGTTTCCTTGTCATTTGGGAAATCCAGCGCTGCATTGGAGGCAGCTTTAGGAATCAAAATTGCTCGGCCGCCGAGATTCTTGCAGTGACCGGCATTGGTGCAACCCAACACGTAGACACCTTCCTCATGCTGCGACCCGACCAAGGGTTGATCAGTCAAGATTGAAACATGCGTTGCGTTTGACAACGGGACTAAATGCATTGGCTTGGTCTTGCCAGATCCTGTTGCGAGATATACTTCCCTAGACGTGACAACCTTTGATCGGTGAATCTTTAGCTGAACTTCATCGTCCACCGGAATATCATACTCGACCAAAAAATGCCTCCTGAAAATCTCAATCCGATCTGCAAGCGACCTGCTTACCGACTCGTTCAATGCCTTGACCAAAGTGGTCCTAAACTGGTCGCACCACACAATCGCTTCATGATCAATCGCGGTCCACACAAATGGTATACTACTTGTATAAACCGTGAACCCATTAGTCTTGTTGATTATGCTCTCCACACTGGTCAATTCCGATGGGATGGTCCTGTCAAGCCCGCCAGCCGCAACACTCACAAGAGCCACCTCCTTGATACGATCGCCGCCGCGTCGCCAAAACTCGTTTACGCGGTCGTAAACTCTAACCAGGTCTCCGTCGACAGATGCTGGAGGTGCTGCATGTGGAGCGGCAAGTGTAAGTATGGTCTCGACGGTGTTCTCACGGTAGTTGGGCAGTGTGAGCATAGTCCTGGCGACAACGCCACCCATAGAGTGCCCCACCAAAATGACGGGCCGCTTCTTCTTGTCACGTACATCGTCACCATATAATGCTAGAATAAACTCAATCGCGTCGTTTAAATACTCTGCCTGTTCCTCCAACGACTTGCCATCAAATGCTGTCAGTTCCTCTCGAAAGTCGGCCGTGTAAAAATCTAGTCCATCATGACCTGTCGCGTTACGCTGCATTGAAGTCTCCGACGCAATCGCTCGCACTTGGCGAAACGAACCAGCATTACCGGGAATAAATAGCACTGGTGTGCCTCTGGGTCTATCCCAAGTGTCGATCAGCTTTTCTCTATACCAATATAGGCTGTATTTCGATGCATGTTGTGTGTAATTGCCATCAAACGCTGAAAGCTCGGTATACGTCGGATTCATGTACGACATGCGGCAATTCTTGTTGTCAGACACATATTGCTGGAATGAAACCGTGCAAATCGCTAGAAATATAGTTGACACTACCAGGAGCCATGATATCCTGCTTTTCAAATAACTCTTCACGACCGAGTCCCATGTCGTCTTAGGCGCCACAGCCGATGCTGATACCGATGCCGCCACCACCACTGGCACGCTTTGACCCGACAAACTCAATGTCCGGCGCCTGTTGGTGCTATCTTTGATTGTGACCACTTGAGCCGGTCCCTGTAGCAGCGTCTTATTGTCGCTCTGTTCAATTGCGTTAGTATATTTCAGCTTATCAGTTTCCCTTCACCACATACCATTTAGAACCTGCCCCTGTTGAAAATGTGTGTGGATCCTCTCTCTCTTCCCCCTGTAGCGACAATTTTCTCGTGGATATTCTACCCTAACACAAAGTGTTCCGGTTTATCTATGGGAACGACCTCGTGAACGTCTTCAAATCCCTCTTCTAGGAAGAACCCTGTCCTCGTTGCGTTCTTCTTCTAGCGTTTGAAAAAAAAAACTCTCGGTGTTGCGGTGGTTGGAAAAAAAAAAAGTCTCACCGGCCCCACCGCCCAAATATCCCAGACGTCATACGAACTCCCACGGGTGTTATGTTTAGTTTGGAGTTGGAGAGAGTGTATCGGGGGAGCGAGTAGAATTCGGAATATACAGAGAATTACAAGATGGAAGGCTCGGGATGAGGATGAGGAAGCGCAAAGAGGCAGACTGTGCCTGGAAGTTTGCGCTGTCTTTGAACGCCATCTTGGCCTGCAGCGTCTGGTGTACGGTAGTACGTACACCGTACCACCCTTGCTTGTACTTTTTTTGTATGGCAGAAGCAGCCGCCTAAGCCTTGTTCTCTTCGAGTTGTTTAGCATTCCATTCAAGAATCCCAACTTGCTTTAAGATTTTAGTTGCTCATTTTCCAAGTGAGCACGAATACGGCCGTTTTCTACGGTGGAGTGGACGGAACTCTATGTTCGGGCCGCCGCGTTGAGGTTGACTGTCGGTAGATTAGGGTTTCGGCATTGTGGAGCACACATTTCACAGAGGCTCTCCGTATGCGTACTGTGTAGTAGTTGAAAGTTTTACTCCAACTTGACTGTTTGATTGATGTTCGGAAACTTTTTGCGGGTGGTCGATTCATAAGATGAGCAGTACAAGGCAGCAGAGATGATCAAGATGCAGGGACTCGTAGACCGCTACTATATACAAGACATGCCGCAAATCCAAGTTGATCACCGTCTGACAAAGTAATAATCAGCTTGGACGAACTCGTTTCTCAGAAACCGATATTTTTTTAACTCGTCATTGCTTAGATTACAAAAGCTCTCTAGAATTGAAGCCGAGTTCCTCAGCAGCGATACTTGGAATGGCTGAATATGGATGCAATCGATGAAATCGGTCAGGCTATCGGATATTATCTGCACAACACAATATTCCGTTATCAGGATTAAATACTCTTCATCGAATGTACTCCATGCGTGTAAATGCCTCTAAAGAATTTATGACCCCCTTTCTTACGTTCAAGCGCAATTTCTCAGCCGCACGATACATTTTGGTCAAATTTTTGGACATGATGAAATACCCTATCTTCTTGAGAATTGACGTGATTTTTTATTTTTTTAGTACTCATGTGCTTACACGTATGTCGGTTCTTTGATTTGGAGTGGTCATCGTCCAGAACTGTCGCGTATCTCTGGAAAATCCAGCCGCTAGCCGCGTAGCTGGGAAATGCTCTCCACTAACCACATTTGTGGTCCGGTAAAAATTCTTCTAGATCGTTTGGCTAGATCATCGGGCTTTCAGGTTCTATGGGATATGTAGCCTCAAGCCTTGTTCGGTACAGTATCTGATAACCCGGGTTATTCAAAGTACGAGCCACTAGCTAGTTACCGTTTGTAAGTCAAAGTTCGCAATATGTCTACGATACTTACTTGAGCGAAGACACTGTCATTAGACACACGATAATTCTTAGTAATCAACGTTGGTCAAACTTAAGAACCAGATCATAATATCGCAACTACTTTTTGAGTTGGCCGTTGTACTATATGATTCGCAGTTGTAGGCGACTTTGACCAGTAGTTCTAGAAGCCGAGACTGGCACATTCTAGTAACAGTTCTTTCAACGTGATAAAGTAAATCATCGCCAGTTACACGGGTGAGAACCAATATAACATGTGGACACTTTGTGTAATTACTACCGCGCAGCCGCACAATGCTCATCGCTATGTAAATTCCGGCAATGTCTATACAGGAAATACAGGATTGCACTAACAGTTCAATATTATTGTTCATTATATGTATATATAGATAGTCTATTCCCCGTAGGACTCGACTTTTTGATACAGCTTTCTTGAAACAACTGCTGTTTGGATTTACAATATGCTCACTCAACTAAAGATCCCTGATATAAGACGACCAGATTAGAACCTTGTTCTCAGCCAATTCGCCAAATCTCGATACTTTTTAATTTATCATTTCTGCTTGAGGTTCCAAGTGTCGAGCCTAAAAGAGCTTTGCCGGACATGCCATTGTCTCAAACGCCAATATGCCTAATTGGGCCGATTCATGCCTGTTTACGGAGCTTAAGCTTTTTCAGACAACACTATTGGATCATAAGACAGCTGTGATTCTAACTTTTTCGAATCAGATATACACTCAAAAAGCTCCTTCATTCTTTTTGACTCTGAGAACAAAGCACGTTGCAATCGAAACCAACAAGCCACCCATCGATGGCACACGCATTAAGAATTTCGCTAGCAAGATCCCGCTTTCCAAAGATCTCAATCAGATACCAGTACTGCCAATCTCAATAGGTACAAAGATCGCATCTAAGATTTGAGCCCCACAGAAGCGTCATCATCATCACTCTGTGAGCGCCCCGGCTCGAATGTGCCTGAAAATTGGAACATTCCCAACCCCCTTTTTTGAAACGGATCGGCGCGCCAATTTACCCAATTGGGATAGTCTCCATATAGCTCTCGAGAAAAAAGTGGTTACCCTCTTTTTCCTTCTCTCTCCAGCATTGATTCGAACAATTCCAAGCCTTGAGAACAATCGTCTTATTTAGCAGCTCTTTCCTCTTATGAAACTCATCTTATTTGTTCAAACAAATGTTCTATCTATAGACACAACCCCGGTTCAAGAAGAAAAAAAATAAAAAAATCTCACACACGGTTTCTGCAAGTCGCCGCCAGTTGCATGTGCCGTTCTGCATGCACGTTGAGATTGGTGTGAGAGGGGGGCAGAAAGAGAGAGAGGCACACAACGTGCGTGTGGGCTATAAGAGCCCCCTGTCTTCGCCAATTGTCCAACACATTTGTCCATCTGTCCATCTCAGCTCCAGCAACACGGTTCGGGTCTTAGAAGAGGTTCGAGTGCTCGAAAAGAGAGACCCAGACGATCACCTTTGAACGGCTGAGCGCCCGCCCGCCGAGAAGAAGCTCCTTCATTGCAGAGACCTCTTTTTTTCTTTGCGTGAGGAATCCACTCCTTAGCTTCTTCCAGATTTGGAGAGAGTATTTAGATATATCCTACAGCAAGTCCTTCTTTTATCTCTTTCGAACCTGTTTGCGACTTGTTTTCCTTTCTCCTCACTCACGCTCTTTTTCTAATCTTTCGACGACCTCTCTTTATAAACGTGGTTTTGGGGGGCTAATACGTTTCATTGACTTTGAAACACCACATTCGTTTTCTTCATTTTCAGGCATTGGCATTTTCCGACTAACTTGTAAGTGATTCTTTTTTTTTGAAAAAGAACCTAAAGGGCCTAACAGACATCAGAATATTTTATAATGAGAAGCTCGCTATTCTCGGTACTATCAGCGCTGGTACTGGCAGTCGACGCGACACCGACCTTGTCATACCCATTCAACAGTCAAGCTCCGCCTGTAGCACGATACGGCACTGCATTCAACTATCAAATTCCATCCGACACATTTACGGGCGACAATTTGAGTTATAGCACGCAAAACCTTCCCGACTGGCTCCAGTTTGATGCAGCGACATGCACATTGTCAGGGAACCCCCCAAACGATGGCCCAGATAGTACGCAAACGTTTGAACTAATAGCACAAGACGGCACTGGTGCTAGTGCGACGTCGATTTGTACCTTGCAATTGACCAATGCTTCAGCACCAACGACGACAGACTCGCTTGTCTCACAACTTGAAACAGCGGGCCCAGTGGCAGGCACTAACCGCCTCGTGCTCAAGCCGGGCCAGCAGTTTTCGCTGTCATTCCCACAAGATTTCTACCAGAGCTCAATCTCGAAGCCCATTGCATACTACGCACTAACCCAGGACCATACGCCGCTGCCTATTTGGCTCAGCTTCAACCCTGAAAAGGTGGAGTTTTCCGGTACGGCGCCGACAGTCAACTCACAAGTCGCACCAGCGCAATTATTCGGCATTGCACTCATTGGCACCGATTTCCCAGGATTTGCCGGTGCGCAGACGGTGTTCGACCTGGTCGTTGGAGCTCGGCAATTTACTAGCAATGTGACGAGCGACGCGATTAATGCGACGGCGGGTAAGCAATTCACGTACCAGATTCCGTTTGACAGGATGGCTATTGATGGCACGCCCGTCCAGATGAGCAACATTTCAAGCATTGAGCTTAATTCCACGAGCTGGATTAGCGTTGACAACTCTACGGGCCAGATTTCTGGCACGCCTCCCAAGGGCATTGATGGCGCGCAGCCGTTCCAAGTGGTGATTAACGACGATTTTGGCGATTCGGTCGAGTACATTCTCAATGTCAATGTCGCTTCGACCAACTCGAGCATGTTCACATCGGGAACACTTGGCGCTGTCAATGCTACCCAGGGCCAATTTTTTACGTTCTCTTTGAAAGATGTGCTGCTGGATTCCAGCGCGCAAGTATCTGCATCGTACAATCCTCCGGCCAGCTGGCTGCGATTCGATTCAAGCAACAATAGCTTTGTGGGCCAGGTACCTGATTCATTCTCGAAATCGGTCGTCACTCTGACTGCCGAGGACGGCGGCCGCAGCGAGGAATCTACGTTCACGTTGACAGGAGTCAAAGCCGCAGCTGTGAAACATTCCTCAACGGCTACTACAGCAACTGCGACAGCTTCAAGCACCGCTACTGGTGCGGCTGCGACGACTGCGAGCGCCAAGTCTACCCCTGGCCACCACAATAAGCATATAGTGGCCATTGTCTGCGGCACTGTTATTCCTGTCGTTGCCATTGCCATTTTAATTATGGTCTTCTTCTGCTGCTGCCGAAACCGTCGAAGACAAGACCAAAAGTCTACGCGGGCCATTTCTCCGCCGATTATGCCTGACCCGGAGAAGCATCTGCATCCAATGCACTCGCCCTCGGAGACAGTTGTGCCGCCCATGAGTGGTGGTAAGCTGCCATTGAATGGCTGGGACTCGCCGCAGAAGATTCTAGCAATGAATTTTATGAAGATGGACGGCAGTGGAGACGATGTCAACTATTACTCGGCTGGCGAGAGCACGCATGTAGGCAGCATAGGTACACCATCGACGCACGATGATGATGCTACTGTTCCAAGCACGCCAGCAGGATTCAAGTCGCCGGTGCTTGTTCAGCATCCGGAACCGGCAGTACTGGCGGCGGCGGCAACAGCTGCGACAACCAACAAGGCTCGACACTCTTGGCGGCAGCCTGATAAGAAGGGAAGGTGGCAGGAGCACAAGAGTGAGAACTCGGTGGCGACCATTTCTACAGATGAACTACTGACGATGCGACTGGTCGATCGACAGTCAACCGACTCTCAGAACTTGAAGGATGGTGCCCACGACTCGTACATGAGCCCTACCAAGTCTCGAGTGCTGTCGGCGTCGTTGGACGTTATTCCGCGGGACGACACTTCAGGCAATGTGCAAGTCATTGGCTCGCACTCTTCTTCCCTCAACCAGCTTGCTCGAGAGGCACTAGCACGCGACCAAGCGATGATCGATTCTTACTATGGCACATCACTCCATTCTGTGCATGAAGAGGAAGAAGAGGACATATCGCATGAAGACGCTGCATATTACCGCTCGGCAATGAACTTCTCGCAGACTACGTTCACATCGGGAAGCGACAATGACGACCTGGGCGGCGAGCACTATCGCACTGCATCGAGCGGGTCGGAATTTGAGTCGCAGTCTGAGCACGAGGACTCGCTTCGACCGTACCGCAACTCGCGCGGCGAGACGACCTGGTCGGAAGTCGAGTTGGCGCAGTTGCAGAGCCAAGGTATCCACACTCCGCAAAACCAAGGCCGATTCTCGTTTGTGCCTCATAGCGGTATGACTGGCCAAACGACCATTGACACGTCTCGACGGTCTTCGAGTGTTCGAAACACGCTGCGAATTGGCGAAGTTGCCGGTCGACGAAGCACGCCGCAGACTCCTGAGCTGGAGGACGGCCCACCTAACAATGCCAGTCCGCGTATCCCGCACAGTAGCAGCGCCGAGTTTGCCTTTCTATAGCACTACCTGATCTAGCTATTTCTCTTCTATATTTTTGTTTCTTTGTTTCTTGATGTATGATAACGATTTGATGAATTTTTTTTTGTTCTACTCTCTAATCCGCTGCGCCGCACTGGTTCACACTGCGTTATTGGGAAGGGGCGGAGGTGCTTGAAACCCTGCCACACGACACGTCCCGTATATTCGAAAATGCGTCTGCGGCTGCTGTGGAGTAGTCTGTTCGTATTGCCGTTTGTATGGGCACAAGAGACTGATGGCGATACGAATAAAGAGCCAATGGCACCGTCATCGAAGTCTGCGAAGGACTACTACGTGTGGGATCTGCCTGGTCTGGACAAGTCGACGACCACGTTCCACTCCATGCATGCCGGGTATGTATCGGTGAATTGGCTGAATAGGGTGGTTGTCTAACAAAATTAGAAATATTGTAATAAAGCCTGAAGACCATGGCAGCTTGTTTTTCTGGAGTGTGGATGCACAGTATACTGACGACCGCCCTCGCACGATCCTGTGGCTGAATGGCGGTCCCGGGTGCTCGTCTATGGACGGAGCGTTGATGGAGGTCGGGCCATATAGAGTGAGAGGGGAAAAGATCGAGGACAACCCAGGAAGTTGGAACGAGTACTCGAATCTGCTATTTGTCGACCAGCCCGTCGGAGTCGGGTATAGCGATGTGGAGAGCAGCAAGTATATCCACGACCTCGATGCCGTTGCCGCTGACATGCTGCTGTTTCTCGACAAGTGGTTCGAAATATTCCCTGAAAGACTGAGTGACGAGTTCTATATCGCTGGCGAGTCGTACGCGGGCCAGTATATCCCGTACATTGCACAAGCAATTTTGGCTAGAAATAGAGAGACTAAGCCGGATAGCACACAGCACATCAACCTCAAAGGATTGATGATCGGTAATGGGTGGGTGTCGCCTGTCGAGCAGTATACAACGTACCTGCCATTTGCATATAACAATGGTCTCATCAAGGCCGGATCCGAAGAAGCACAGAGTGTTGAAAAAGTGCAAGACGACTGCATCAAAGCGATGGCTGCGCAGGGAGACAAGCTGCAGGTGCATTTGCCGGCATGCGAGGCTATCACCAATACGATCCTGGCCGTGCTCAAGGATAAGACCCCTGGAGGAGGAGAGTGCTTGAATATCTACGACATTAGACTATCCGACACGTACCCGTCCTGCGGTATGAACTGGCCGCCAGACATTTCGGACGTTACTACGTACTTGCAACGGACCGATGTGCAAAAGGCATTGCACGCCACAGCTAAGCATGGATGGCGGGAGTGTTCAGGACCTGTAGGCAGGAACTTCAACCCGGAGAACCCACCGGCGGTACAGCTGCTCCCCTCGCTTGTGGGCGAGATCCCGGTGATGATGTTCTCAGGCAGCAAGGACTACATTTGCAACACTCTCGGCACCGAGACGTACCTCGAGCGGCTGGAATGGAACGGCGACACTGGATTCAAATCGGAGTACGAAGAATGGGTGGGCGGCACTTACAAATCTGAGCGCAACATGTCGCTCGTCATTGTCGATAATGCATCGCACATGGTGCCATTCGATTTCCCAGACACGTCACGATTCATGCTGCACTCGTTTTTGGGGCTACAGGCATGGGATGGGTCGCACAATCTCTCGTCGACGTCGCCGCACGAGCATGAGAGGCAGAAGGAGCAGGCAGTCTCGGACGCCACCTGGCGTGCATACTACCGTTCTGGCACTGTAGCATTGATTGTTCTGCTCATAATCCTCGCGGTAGCCGCAGTAGTATGGTGGAGAACGCGGCATTACACACATTACTCCGGCGGCAACGATGACTCTAGTCGCGGAGGGTTTGTCGGGTTCTTGAACGGCATTGCGCGATGGAAACCGAGTAGAAGCCCCTCGGGCGGAGTGTACTCTGGGTTGAACACGCGCCGTGGGTTTAGAAGAAACCCAGACGTGATTCTAGAAGAAGAAGAAGAAGACATTGAGAGCCCGTTGCGGTACAGCTACGAAGCCCCAGCCGAGCTCGACGTTCCCAAAACGCGCAAGGACAAGGGCAAGGGCAAGGAGCTGTACGTTGACGACTCGAATACCGAACTAGAGGAATTCGTCGTTGAATCTCCTACAGATATCTAAAGAAACAGAACACACCTTTTTTGCATAATACCCACGACTACTAAAATATTTTATCCGGATAATATTTGCATTCATACGTTTCCAAGTCAATCTCGACCCCGTACGCGCGTAGCAACCCCAGGTCGTACCCGTCTGCCACGACCCTCTCCGACGCCGCGGGGATGACATCGCTGCGACCAAACCCGGTGGCCCAGTCGAACTTGCGGGTCGACACCACGAAATTTTGATGCTCGTTATCTTCTCGTATAGGCGTCCAGTACTGCACAACCAACAAGGCATTGGTTGGCTCTTTACGCTGCGACGGCAGATGGCTGGGGATAATGTACCCCCGCACAAACAGCAATGTCGACGGCATGACCCGCCGCTGGATCATCATCTTCTCCATCATCTCCATCCATCCTGCGTCGCTCACATCGAGGCTCGTCAGCGTGAACCCAAACCGCCGGTCGCCAAACCCGCTGTCGAACCGTGCGGCGATATTGTGCTTGCTGTATATGATCACCTCGGGCAGTACATTGTGGCCAAATCCCTGCGTGGTGAAAATGCATTCGGCGACCTGCTGCTGTAGCGTCTGCATGACAGCTCGCCGCAACGCGCCGTGGCGACTGAATACGATCCGGCCGCCGTTGGCGTGTGAGAAGTGGACGTTTTTGAGCTCGTCGTCTAGTTGCAACTGCTGCTCTATACGCTTCACGAGCCGGCATGCTCGCTGTGCGTCGTCGTCGTCGTCAAGGTCGGTGACGAGGTCTATGTTGCAGCTGTCCGGCGCGTCTCTAAGCAATGCCGATATCTCGCTGATGCACTGCCGCAGCAGCTCATCGTCGTGTAGTTTGGGTGCAATCGTAGCTGACCGTATCCACTCGGCTCCTGGATTTGCTTCAATTGTAATATTCATTGTAAAATTCATGGTGTCACTTTGTACGTGTGTGTTGAACGAACTACTTGAGAAGATGTTCTCATTGAGGAAAAGAAGCGCACAACATGGCATGCCTCGTGTCGTGCGGCTTGTTCATGTTTACCTTCTTCCCTCAATCATTTCCACTTTAGATCTAGTTCTTTTTTTAACGTCGAACCATCATCTGCAAGAGCATTCCGGCTAGACTATCATTCTCATTTTGAACCTCCTTGAAGCGTTCAAGTCATCCTTTTTTTATATTATTCAAATCGATCCTAGTTCTTGATCAACAATCCTACTGAGATCTCCATTAATCATACCAATCCGTTAGCTTACTATGCTCAAGTCGTAAGTACAAAGATTGCCTGTTCAGAAAGTTCTTTAATTATTTCTTGTTCTGTGTATGATTAAACTGAAAACATGGCAAGCGTACAGTGCTAGTGGGTTCTCCTAATGTCTCAGTCGCTCTCATTCAGGGACCAGTGCGGCGCCGGTGTGTGCGGCGCGGTACATTATATATCGTATGGAGATAGGGCTTTATCTCATGCGTAGAAAGACAATTTTTGCAAGACAGAACAATTTCTCCGTGAAAGTTTGTTTTTTGCTTACCATGTATACATTCGGCACAACGCATGGGGTGATCTTCGATGGAACTGCGGGAAGGATCGTCGGGAGGGGAGGGTAGCATGTACTGTACCTGCGACTCGTTTTCAACAGTCTAGAATCTGATCTAGAACAGAAGTATCAAAGCAATCTGCAGGGTGCAGAATCCTTTGCCCTCCCAAGCCGCACGTGCCGACAACGAGGGTTTCTTTTTTAGATTAGAAGTTGTGATAAAATATTATAGATGAGTCTATTCAGCTGTTAATGACAATTCCCGCTCGACAAAGAACTGCGCCGTTTCGCGAGCTCGCCGCCTGCCGTCTACAAACTCCATCATCTCGCCATATGTCTGCGGCAACACCTGCGTTTTACCAGCAGCTACCTGGCTCTCGCGCGACGAGGGCACAAAGTAAGAATAAGTAAACTGGCCCGTATCTCTCGATGCGTCCTTGTCGAGGTCGCGCACCGCCGAGTCGACGCGCACCTGGATCAACGTACCAGGTACCACTTCTTTCTCCCTTGTCAATGCATTCCACTGCGTGCGGTTCGTTTGCTCTGTGAATGCAACGGTGGCGGTGAGGTACAACACCGATCCGACCGGCACTGGCGCTCTGAACGTGGTCGAGTCGAGCGACACGAATCGCGGAGTGGAGTGGCCAAACGCTGCTGCGCACGAGTACGCGAGCTCAAACGTCTGGCGCAGCAAGTATCCGCCGAATATCATATACGAGTGCATGTTGCGGTACTGCGGCTGCATAATGGCTGTGGAGTACACTCGCGTGTCGGCCATGTTTATCATATTCGTCGGCATTGTGGATGACGACGACGAGATCTGCTTTTGGCGAAGCCACATTTGATGGATTAGAGCAGTCTCTTCACGCATCGGGGGTTGTACCTCCAGTGCAGTCTGAGAGGCCTTGAGTCGCTTCTCCTCGTTATAGTGCTGCGCCCGTTCAAAGTCCAGCATCTCGAACGGGTTCTGCGGCTTGAGCGGATTGATAGCAAACGCTTTACCGGTATCGGGGTCGCGCGCGACGAATGTGAAATTAGCAGTGAGAAATACGTCTTCATCCTTGATATCTCTTTCGGTCAATTGGGCCTTGGGGTCAATGTGATCGGCGTGTCTCGCGGCCTTGATGGTAATCTCCATGGAGCTCTTACCCGTCCACGTCACCACCCCTGAGAGTGTCACGTTGTAGTTGGCGATATCGTCAATCTGCTTGAGCATGTAAATACGGTCGACCGATGCAGTGACGATTACCGGGTGTGCCGGCGAGCAGTGCTTGTAAGCGACCACGCCAGCTAGCGCGTCAAGGTCCTGAAATATCTGCCCGAGTCTCAGTCGCCCATCACTGTTGATATATGCATCCAAGAACCACTCATCGTCCTTGAAAGGCAGCAGTGTGAACGAAAACGAGTCGGCGCGGGTCTTGTCAATGGCCTGCCGAGCTTGCACCGGCGACTTGTTGCCATTATTGCTGGGCACCACCTTCTCGCTTCGGTCGCTCGATCTAGAGGCGCGACTGCGCTCTCGCGCCTTGTACGCCGTCAACCATGGCGTCTTGATAGCTAGAGGAGAAAGCTTGTCCTGGATCAACACCGGCTGGAACGCTAGATGTTGAGATGTTGACCCGTTCCGCTTCACGACGACGACCGCCGCCGCCGAGCGGAACAGGTTGGGACGACGAATTGGTAGTCGTTGGAGCATTTGAGGAATTGTATCTCCAAAAGATCCAACAAAAACTTGCGAATACACGGAAATTTATACGGAGGGCAACAAAAATTAAAAGAAAATGATTCTTGGGTGTGTATAGAGAAACGAAATGTTCTGGGGATTTTTTTGGCAGCGGCTCAGAAACAGGTTGAAAAGTTCCAAAGCCGTGCGCCTATTACCATTTTGGCAGTTTGGGGGGATCCATCCAGAATAGCCAGACCACAGAACAGACCATGATCTGCGAGATTATTGGAGAGCGACTTGAGGCTGTGTGGAATATGGGCTGTATACGGATTTGGGATTACTTTTTTTTTTCCCTATTGGGTCCGAAGGATTGATAATATGAGGGTATCCTTGATAACGAGCTCCACGTGCATGTGCTTGTGGATTTGTGGTTTGTAATCGGTGTCGGAAACAAAACATCTGAAATAGATATTGAACTATTGGAGTTGAGACTTTTCGATATTCGTATACTCGCGGCTTTGCAGGTTGGTACGGTCGAAGCTATACAGGCACTAATGCCCCCACTGGCCGATGCAATAGCAATCTCCCGAATCTGGCTCCTTGATGCACTCAAGGTATTCCGTTTCGTAGTACTTTCCACCAAGAAACCCAGAATCTCCTGAATATCCTACGATCCTATCGACTTGGTTTACGGCGATCCCTCACCGTTCGGCACAATCTCGGAGGACACCAGGAGATTTTTCCCTGGACTAATTACCAAGGATACATAATTCGTGCCTTTTTCGCAATTTTATTATTTCCTGGTCTCCGTTTCGCTCTCTCCATCGCACCGGAATATACCCGTGCGTTTCCTGACTCCCCTCCTGAAGAAAAAAGGCATTTTCTCATCTCAGCGAATGACGAAATGTGTACCTGCTGCTTATCACTCACTCTCCGACACCGATCAACGTATACAAGCGTAACAGTGAGCATCT
Source organism: Blastobotrys indianensis (assembly GCA_030558855.1). Lineage (NCBI taxonomy): Eukaryota > Fungi > Ascomycota > Dipodascomycetes > Dipodascales > Trichomonascaceae > Blastobotrys > Blastobotrys indianensis. The sequence continues at coordinate 807,148 of JAKTQK010000002.1, forward strand.
GCAATACTACTTCAAGTAGTGTTGATAATAAACTCAAGTGTATCTCTCGTATTTGCGGCTTCTGGACCCACTGATATTTTTTTGTGTTGGTGTCTCGCCTCAGGTGATGCGGCGGGGTGAGTCAAGAAAAAAAACTTGTCGACCATTGCCACAGAGACCATCAAGCATTCAGATGCATTATACAAGAGCTCCAAAAAAGAAGATGCTCGGCAACGGGGAATTGAACCCCGGTCCCCCGCGAGCTATTCTTTGGAAAGAATTGACAGGCGGAAATTCTAGCCACTAAACTATTGCCGAATTCGATGAAGCGCTAATGTGCGTGGGCGAAACATATTCTCATTGTACACGCCAAAAAAAATTTTACAGCATTTTTCGCATCATTATTGTATTTAGATTGTGTTTCTGTATGTCTATTGGATATAGCTGCTTGTAATTGACAAATCCAGGTCTTTTTTGACGGGTATATGAACTTGGATCAAAGTGTTGTGCTTTAACGAGTGTACCAGGGCGGCGCCGGCCCGAAATAGCGTTTATGACTACCGCAACTCGTATGAAGCGGGGTTTTAGTCCATATATTTACTGGATAAAGTCCTCTATTCAATTATTTAGACGATTATTTAGATTATATACACAGAGTGTAAAATCCTATTACTCTCCTCCGGCAGCACATGATAGCGGGAGCTTTCTGAATTATCACTTGAAACGAGAAAAAATGCTGCAAAAATGATTTTTTTTTCTCAAATGTCGTATGTATACATGTATCAAGAGAGTTCAAAGAGAGAAAGATGGCAGCAAGTGCCCACCTGCGGAAGTATGAAAAAAATTCAGGGGAAACGAGTGTGTGGGGTTGCATCTCTCAAGTTTCCGATTGTATATATAAACACTTCAAATCCAAGGTCATGAAGAAATAAAAGGACGAAAAATGGCAATTGCCGACTGGGTGCAACTGATTGGCAACTTCCGGCCCAAGGCAGCACAGTACTTGCCGGAGCATTACCCAGACTTGACGGGCAAGGTCTTTATTGTCACTGGCGGGCCAACCGGAGTCGGGTTCGAAGTCACAAGGCTACTAATTTCCAAAAATGCAAAGGTTTACATGGCAGCGCGAAATAAGGGCAAGATTCTGTACGCCACTGAGCAGATTATAAAGAAGTATCCCAGCGCCAAGATCGATTTCTTGATGATTGACCTGAGCGACTTGACCACGATCCGGTCGGGCATTGAAAAGTTTCTGGAAAAAGAGACCAGACTGGATGGGTTGGTTTTGAATGCCGGAGTAATGGAGCCTCCGGCCGGTTCCAGGTCTGTGCAAGGTTACGAGTTGCAATTGGGTACTAATTGCATTGGCCACTGGCTAGTAGCCCACTTGCTCAAGGACAAGCTGATACAGACTTCGAGGATTTCGCCGCCAAACTCGGTGAGGCTCGTGTGGGTGACGTCGTCAGGGTACATGCTGTCGCTGAAGCACGGGCTGAATTTCGACGACATGGACAAGGGCACACCGCTGCAGCTGTATGGCCAGTCCAAGGCTGTGAATATTCACCAAGCCATGATCTACGGCGAGCTGTTCAAGCAGTATGGCATTGTGTGCGTCTCTGTGCACCCAGGGTACTTACAGTCGGAGCTGCTGAGGCACTACTTCAAGTTCAAACACTCGCTGATCAAACTCACGCTACACCCACCAAAATACGGTGCATACACAGAGCTGTTTTCCACTCTGAGCGATGATATCACTGTATCAGATAACGGTCGGTATGTAATCCCATGGGGCAAATTTGGCCGCTTGTCTCCACAAGTCGAAGAAAGAGGCCGTGGCGAAGACGTGGACCGATTGCGGTCTTGGCTTGATGAACAAATTAGAATGTATTAGTTTTTTTGTTTTCCTTGCAGACGTGATGTATTAAAAACAGTGTATCCAGATGCGGCTCAGTGGATGTCTTAGGCGCAGTTATGATCTTTTCTATAAACTTTTCCATTTCGTCTTTAGTGCACATAGTCGCCGATGGAACTGAAGAATGCGAAAAATGAGATGTTTGGTAGGACATATTGTTTTGCATTGCAAAGTCGGCTCCGCCGGGACGGGGGTTCCGTATACTAATATCCGGTGAGCGGTATATCACCATGCTTAGTACAGTTTAAGTCATCAAACTCAGCACACTATAAATTGCAGGAATGATAAGAGATATTTTTAACTCCGTGGATGGCTCAAACGGGCGGTGCTAATGCCGAGACGCTTCCACCTATGCGACTCATTTCCCTAAAGAATCTTAAGTCCGTGCCGAGTCATTTCACTAGACGTAATCCAGGATGGCAAAAGTGTCGTGAAGAGCATCATTCATTTATAAAAAGGAAGACACGCGGCGGGGGTCTCATAATGAGATTTGAAATGTAGCTGAAAGACATGAATGTCTGTCAGGGATGAAATCTTACGGAACTCGAATAAAACCCGGTGCCATTGCTTCCGTGCAAGTGTCTACTCCGGTAGCAAACCAAATTGCAAGTGAAACATTTCAACACTGAATAGTGTCCTAAGAATCCCATAGCACAGTATATGGAATACTCTTTTAATCCACCTAAAAACACCTATAAATGTTCAGCAGTACCATCAGATCAGATGTTGGCAAAAAATTTAATACTTCCTCGGGTTATACGAGAATCATGCACAGAGAACGGGCGGCTCGGAGTGAAACCAATGCAGCCGAGCTGCGCGGCTCACAGACGTCGTCGTCACCAAGGATGCAGCAGATATAAAAGGAGGCCATTTTCCCCCCGCTTTTGTTCATAACTTGTTAAAACTTGAATATCTATATACAATAATGGCTATTGCAGATTATATCCAAGGGCTGGGCCATGTGCGGCCATACGCTCCAGAGTACTTGCCTGAACAGTACCCAGACTTGACGGGCAAGGTGTACATTGTGACCGGTGGCCCCACGGGCGTCGGCTTCCAAGTGTCGAGACTGCTTGCGTCCAAGAACGCCAAAGTTTATCTAGCGGCAAGAAACCAGTCCAAGATCGACGAAGCGATTGAAAAGATTTCGACCGAGTTCCCAAAAGCAGATTTGGATTTCTTGATTGTGGATTTGAGCGACTTGCCAACAATCAAGCCTGGCGTTCAAAAGTTTTTGGACCAAGAGACACGACTCGATGGCTTGATTCTCAATGCTGGAGTCATGATTCCGCCAGCAGGTTCAAAGACTAAACAGGATTATGAACTGCAATTGGGCACTAACGCCGTGGGCCACTGGGCTGTTGCCAAGCTACTCGAAAATGTATTGATCAAGACTGCTCAAAGTTCGCCTGCAAACTCGGTGCGACTGCTGTGGGTTACATCGTCAGGTTACATGCTTTCGAAAACCGGCGGATTGGATTTCGAAAACCCGTCAACTGGCAGCGCATGGCAACTTTACGGCCAGTCCAAGGCCGTCAACTTACAACAGGCAATCATCTACGGCGAAAAGTTGAAGAAGCATGGCATTGTGGTTGTGTCTGCGCACCCGGGTAATCTGGAAACCGAGCTGCAGCGCCACGCCGGCAACTTTGCTCAGCGGTTGATGAAGTCCGCGCTGTATGAGCCGATCTATGGCGCGTACACCGAGCTGTACTGTGTTTTGAACCCCGATATCACCACTGAGGATAACGGCAAGTACGCCATTCCATGGGGCAAATTCGGGCGTATTAATGAATTGACCGGCGAGCGTGCCCGTGGCGAAGAAGGCAAGCGATTGACGAGCTGGCTCGATGATCAGGTTAAGAATTACGTATAAGAACCTTTTTTGGATAATTGGAATGTATATCTATCTCCTTCTAGGACTTTTTATCTCCTCGTATATCCGAAATGCACAGGCCTCCAAGGCAAAATAATATTTATTGCTCACTGTGAGAGAGAATCTTTTAAGTCTGTCGGGGTGAGACTAAGCAAGTCCGCGATGTTTCAGGAGCAGTGCGGCGTAAGTCCGCTTGAGCCGCACGGCTGGAAGGATTTAGCACGGCTGGAGAAAGGAGCGGAGATTGGATAAGGTGCGAGACCCTATCGCCCCACGGTGCGGCCCTGTTGTTTGAAAGATTAAACTCCGGATATCGACAAATGTTTTGCCACTGTTTCGGCGTAGCGATGATGAAGACCGTGATGGAGAAGGAGAAGGAGTTAAAGAAATTCAGTATATAAACCGGAATGTATTCTGTACATTTGTTGAAATCTATAATCTACAATCAACAATCAATTGAGATAAACAGATAACACAGAACAAAACAGAACAATGGCACTTGCAGATTGGATCCAGTTGTTTACCGACATTCACCCATCGGCCCCAAAATTCGTACCACAGAATTATGCCGATTTGAAGGGTAAAGTTTTTATTGTCACTGGTGGACCTACTGGTGTTGGATTCCAAGTATCAAGACTGTTGGCATCCAAACACGCTAAAGTTTACTTGGCGGCCAGGAACCAGTCCAAGATTGATGAAGCCATTGAGAACATCAAGCTAGAGTACCCTGACGCAGACTTGGATTACTTGATCACGGACTTGAGCAACCTTTCGACGATCAAACCAGGCATTCAGAAATTCTTGGATCAAGAGACACGACTAGACGGATTGATCCTCAATGCCGGCGTCATGACCCCACCGCCTGGCAGTCAAACAAAGCAGGGACACGAGTTGCAATTGGGAACCAATTGCATCGGACATTGGCTTGTAGCCAAATTGCTGCAGGATACTCTCATCCACACTGCGCGATTCTCCCCACCCAATTCGGTGCGAATGCTATGGGTCGCTTCATCTGGACACATGATGGCTGAGCACTATGGGCTCAATTTCCAGGACCCATCTGCCGGCGGCAAGTTTGCACTTTACGGCCAGTCCAAGGCAGTGAATATCCAGGAGGCCATCATCTTGGGTGAGCGATTGAAGAGCGAGGGCATTGTAGTGTTGTCATGCCATCCAGGCGTGCTCAAATCTGAGCTGCAACGACACTCTGGCAGTTTTGCTCAAAAGATGGCCGCTTGTATATTGCACGACGCAGTTTATGGTGCTTATACAGAGTTGTACTGTATTTTGAGCCCCGAAGTCACTACTAAGGATTCTGGCCGGTATGCGATTCCATGGGGCAAGTTTGGCCGAATCGTGACCCAAGTGGAGCAGAATGGCAAGGGCAAGCAAGGCGAAAAGCTGGAGAGCTGGCTCAATGATAAAGTCGAGATTTACTGCTAATTCATATAATTTTTCTTATTCTTTTTAATTCTTTTAACAATTTTTAATTTACTATGACACTATTATTCAAGGATCCGGATTAGTGCGATGGCGTTATTTGCGGAGAGAACGTTGTAATTGCGGCGACAGTTTCCTGAATCTCTATTTAAGATGACACGTTTTGATGCAATGCACCACACGGGAATTATATCTGATCTCTACGGTCGTACAGTGTAGCAGATGAGTGTAAGCGCAGTTCATCACTCATACTCCAGCTGTATGTGGCAACGATAATTGCATTACGTGCTTAAAAGTAGAATATCACCTCATTAGTCCAATGCCCATAGCGCAGACATGCACAGTCCGCTTCAACGGGGTAATACGGAAACCTAAAAAATTTGTGTGTGTGAGCGCTACCGTACGGTACAGTACACTGTACTCACAGTCACAGTCCTAGAAGCTACACTGGTACACTATGCAGCCACATAATACGCTTAAACATTACGGGACAACCTCGGCAAAAAGGTGGAAAGGGAATTCTAGGATGAGACATAACCCGGGTCTAATGAGTCTTTCTTAAAGAGTCCCTTGCTCCCTAAAAGTGAATGTGAATCATCAGAATCCGTCTTCACAAAAATATATACTTAACGTCTTGAAGAGAACATAATCAAATCATGATTCCATAAACTCATAATCATACCAACCAATGCTACACTGTCAACAAAAAATTCAGCTACCGGTACTGTAGTACACTCGTCCGACATTCGGGCCTTGTACTGTACCGGTATTTCCAACTGACAGACACCACGTACACAAGCCGCACTTCCATGCACATGCAGTGATCCTGTTCCCTCTGTGCATATGCTTGGAGCCCAAATTCTTAATCTGTCGAATCAGCGTCGCTCCTTGCACTCACACACACACACACTCTACGCCTAACCAGATCCATACAATTGTGTCCGTTGAATCTCAGATACACTTTACACTTCTCTAGCTCAACCCCTTTTATACAATTTCCCTATATAAATGCATACACACTACTATAAAACAAATCAATATATATGAATATAATGAGAGTGGAAATATATAGGATTTACCCGGCCCTTTTTGTTACACTGTACTGTATTCCCCCACTCGGTACAGTATATAGGAATGTTTCAGATTACCAATGTGTCAGTATCAGATTTCACAATCTCACGTGACTCCCATTGCTGTTTGCCAGCTCCAGCGCTTAAAGTTGTTCCCAATGAGAGTTTTTTTTATAATGTCCAACCCTCCCAAAATTTCTTTCGACCCTTTGCAACTCAACCATTTTTTTTGTATAGACCGAAACTATGAGCGAATTCGCAAACAACCATCTCGCTAATCTCAACCACATTGAGGAGTACTCCACTCCTCAGGATGACTCGTCTACGACGCACGACCTCAGTCTTTTCGCCAACACAAACTTCTTCGACTTTGACATTGGCCGTTCCATTGACCTGTCGGTCGACGAGATGCTCATGCAGCAGGAAAAGACTGTCCAGAAACACCACCAATCCGTCCACCCAAGCGCATCCTCTTCTTCCTCGTCCTCGTCCCATGAGAATATCGACTTGGTGAGTCAATTCTCGCTCGCCAATGACATTAATACTTCTACATCCTCCACAACCCCGTTGCCACAGTCTGCTGCGTTCAACTCGTCGTTCTCTGTCCACCATCCACTACCTCTTCCTCTACAGCGACAGCAGCAGCCTGCTTTGGCCCGAACAATGGTGCGACCAGCCGCCATTGAACCAGCGACTAAGAAGCGAAAGACGAGCACTATTGTCGCGGCGTCGTCGCCTGCGAGCTCGACTGCAGACAATAGCAACGCTAACTCTCCTTCAGATTCTAAAATGAGCGCCGAAGAGGACAAGCGAAGGAGGAACACGGCAGCCTCTGCCCGATTCCGAATGAAGAAGAAGCAGCGGGAACAGGAAATGGAGCGACATGCCAAGGAGCTACAGGACAAGATGTCGGGCCTGGAGCACCGGGTCATGGAGCTCGAGCTGGAGAACAAGTGGCTCAGGAACTTGGTCGTTGAGAAGAACGAGGCACGAGATCACACTGCTCTTTTATCTATGAAGAAGGAGATTCTTAACGATTCGTGACAGGAGCTTCCTATTATTAACGACCAATGATGAACCTTGAACGAACCTTGCATTTTCTCTTTTATAGACTCTTTTTTTTCTCGCGCATATAATGACCAGTTATTAACACAAACATTTTGGGATCCGGCTTTAAAAAAACATTCATCACTTCGTAGATTTTGTTGGTATTTATGTACAGATGGTTTTACACAGACTGTTTTTGGGACTCGTAGACCTTGTATCCCGTGAGCCCTACGATTGCTGCTGCAATAACTTTTGCCAAATGGCCATACATTCGTCCTGGATCGTCTGGCTGGGCGCTTCTAGGTCCCCATGGTCCAAAATTGATAAACCACACTGATTTTGTTAGCTTGACTTTATAGGGAAGCAAACATACTGGCCTTCTTGTCTTCGTCGGTTAGTAGCTTCCAGTCGCCTCTGGAACGGTCGTCGAGATAGAGAATCACTTCTTCTTGCTCAATAGAGTCCATCGTGTTCCATCGTTTCTCCAAGCTCATCAAGTTTGGAACTTCCGGGTTGGGGTCGTATGTGCGTCGGGTCCTCACGTCGTCGTCCTCCGGGTCGCCGATTTTGAATGCGGTCGCCAACGGCGATTCGTCGGCCTTGCCTGCTCGTCGCATATGAGCCTGCAGAGGACGGCTTAACGAGAAGCACCGTCGTTGGATCGTGCTGCGAAGCATTTTTTGTATATATTGGATCTGAGAAGGTGGGAAAAAATGTCGTTGGGAAAAATTGAATAAGATATAAATTCTATGTATCCTCTAATGCAACAGAAATAAATTACAATTTTTTTAGCAAAAAATCCTAATCGGAGTCCTCACTCTTTTTCTTGTGTGTTCTCCTCCTTTTTTTAGTCTCTTGTGATTCCTGTGGTTGTGGTTGAAGGGTATCGGTCTTCTTCTTCTTCATACTCAATGGGTTTGGTTGCTTTGGGCCCTTGCGCTTCTTTTTCACTTTCTCTTCTTCCTCGTGTGTATCATCCTCAGCAGGACGTTTCAATGCAGCATTAAGATCGTTAAGCCCGGAGGTGAGTTTATCCTGCTCAATCAATGCAATCTGTCTAGTGGTGATATCAGCGAGCGGTTCCATGATCATCACGTTCTTCTCCAGAAACACCATCGGCACTGCAGGAACCGTTCTTAGCGTTTTTCTCAGTCCGATTTTCTGCGTAGCGACCACGTATCGGTGCTTGTTTCTGCCATTGACACTGACAATCCCGAGCATACAGTCGTACGCACTCTGCGTCGTCTCTTGGTCGCTTTTAGGTCTGTGTCCGCACCGTCGCCGCTCAAATGTCTTGGCTAGACTAATCGCGTCTTCCCGTTTCGTCTTGTATAATGCTTCCATCGCACACTGGGTGATCATGAGCTTGATCTCGCCCTGCAGCACTGACCGGATCCCTTTGACCAAATCGTACTTGTGCGCCGCAGACTCCAGCACGATCTCCTCATCGATCAGGACCTGGTACGGCTCTCGGAACTTGAAATTCAGCTGTAACAGCTTCAACGCCTTTCTATACTTTTTCGCCCTCTTTTGTCGCATCTTTGGATTTGTGTATGTATTGAATCTAGTTTTTTTTAATTTTTTTTCGTATGCAAGGCTGAAATTTTCCTTTCCATCAAGTAGCGCGCGCGGCTCACACTGCGAGTCCACGGTCAAACCTCCACGTTCCAACTATCTCTCCAATCCAACAAATGTCGAGCGGAAGATACGACGTATGTAGAGCTGGGAAACCCCAAGTGCTAACTGAGTATAAAAGGAGATCTGGCAGACTGCGCCGGCGTATAATGGTGGTGTGCCATTGAGTCTCCAGCCGATTCTCGCCACACTAGCAGTCGTCATTGGTATGGACCACTTTTGGTGATAACACCACGCTAACTAAATAATAAGCCATCGCGTTCACTGGTTATTTCCTAGTGCTCGATAAGAAGTCGACCGAGTTCCAGCACGCTATGATCATTGGCACAATCGCCTCGGCAGCATTTGGGTACGTATTTGGTGGTTCCAGGATCTTGTGGATTCCATACAATCCCAAAAGATCCCCGGAGCAAGTGTCTCTCGCCATTGATTGACTCGCAACCCACCAGAGCAACTAGCTAACAAAAGTAGATTCGCCGGTGTATTCCTGATCGATTCTGTAGGTGTATACACTTAAAAAAAACTTATTTTTTCCCTGAATCCAAATATTACCGTATTTTGTACTTCTGTCCTTTCTCGCTCCCACGCTTCCTCACACTAGACACACAATGATTCGCACCTTGAAGTCAACGGCTCTAAGGTCGTCGTCCGTGACGACGCTTTTCAAACGATATTACCAGACTGTACGCACCGACCCTTCGCCGCTGTACGCACACGCATCGACCGACGGCTCGAAAATCTCGTTCAGCACCGACCCCAACGCTGTGCACCTTGGCACCGTGAGCACCGACGTGACGCAGGGATTCAAGCCCGACCAATTTTCGACCAACAAGCAGTTCCTGGCGCTGCTGCACGACACGCTCAAGTCGCATGTGCACGAGTGCTCTACTTATGGGCCGTTGGCCCAGTCCGAAGGCGTCAAAGCGAACCATTTCGGCATCTACGACCTCAGGAGCCCGCCGCCACAGGCCCGTATCGCTGAAGTGGAAGACACTATCGGCCATGTGCGCCTCGACGACGGCAAGATTGAGCTCGACAGCTACGAGCCCAACGACTTTTACCGGCTCGTCACCACGAACGGGTTCCTCGTGCTCAGCGACGACATGCACAAACTGCTCAAACAAGCATGCGAAAAGAATTAATTAATATATATTATGTGTATATCAAGATCAGTCTAGGTAATCGACACCCACATTGAGTAGATTGGCCTGGTCAATGCCTTGGTCCTGCAACTCCCACACCAGCTGTGTAACGTGCTGGGCGAGCTTCTGCAGCGACGGCGTTGAGGGCTTGCCGAGCGATACCAGGATCTCCGAGTTGAGCTCTTCAGACAGCTGGATCAATGCATTGTCGTCGAACAGCTCGGCGACTTCAGGGTGTTGCGTCGGGTCCTCGTACGCTAGCAATGCAAACGATTTCTCGAGATTCGACTTGACGTAGTCTCGTGCGTCGTCGCGGTACTGTTTTTGCAATTCTTGGCCGTACGCCAACACTTGCTTGATCTTATCAGACTGGCTCGCGGCGGGCAGATCGCTAGCAGTGGGCAAGACGCTATGCCGCACAAGCTCGATGAATTTGCGGCACTGCAGCTTGAAAAGGATCAAATTGTCCGATTTGCAAAACTCGGGGTAGTTCAGCTGCAGCCGCTTCATTGTGCCGTCAATGTCGCCTTTCAGCACCATCTCGCGAATCTGCTGCCGATTGTAAACTTCCATCTCCGCACTGCTCTCGTCGATATTCATGCTCTCGACCGAAGTCTCCGCATCATTAGTCGTCGAGGCAATGCCCGCCGTTATGCGCCGCTCGGATTCAAACGCTTTGGCAGTCTCCAGCATACCTACATGCGACAAGTAGCTCGCAACAATCTGCTGCACAAACTCGTCGGTATCACCGCCATTGCCTCCACTTTCAAACTTGGTGCCCCGATCTGTCGTGTTTGTAACAGCCTTGGGCAAATACCTTCCAGGATCAATCTCCTTTGCAACCTTCTCCTTCTCTTCGCGAATATACTTGTCGATATCATAAATAAACTCCTCCTTGCCGAAATTCGTTTCACAGCTCTGCCCTTGCTTCAACCCAATGCACGGATACAGAGCATGACCCGTCACATCCTTAAATGCAACCCCCAAATACACGCCATTCTTGGTATAGAATACACACCGCTTGCGGAAGTTCACGCCACACCCGATAATATCGCCAACACCATACTTGGGGCCAAAGTTCTTCGCAGTGCCTTGACATGCAATGATCCTCCCATCGTCGCTGTGATAACCCCAACTCTGGCCGTCTAGACCGGGCAGTTTCACCATATGCGCTTCACCTTCACTCAATCCAATACTCATTAGCTCTTCACTAACCATCCTAGTCACTTTCACTTCGTAGTAATATACACCGCAAAGGGTGGGAATCGCATGGTCCGACCGCACTGCGAATACGTCCTGCGAAAGGCTCATGCTGTCCGAACTCGACGTCTTGTCCACAGAGAACGTCACCGTACTGCCAGCATTGACACCTAGACGGAATTGTGGACTATCAGGCACAAGCTTCAACGCCCAGCTCTCTGGCAGCGGCGGCACTCCCATCTCTCGTCGGCTGCGCTTGGCATAAAGCGCCGCCTTTGTCGCAACGCTCTTTTTGATCTTAAAATCCGCCTTGCCGTCGTCCACCGGGTACGGCCGCATGACCCACTCTCCACGGGCATCTAGCTCTGCTGCTGATCGTGTAGGAAATATTTGTGGCAAGTTCCATCTCGTAGTGTCGTCAACTTGCCCGTCGTCGTCAACGCTATCGGCGCCGTCGTTATCGGACTCGCTCTGCGAGCTGTCGTTACCACTGCCCTCGCCGTCATGATACCGGTTGTTGTCCAAATCGTCAAAAAACATCTTGTACCGCTCCCCATACGCCGTCTGGCTGAGGTACTCCGGTAACCACCGCATTTTTCGTCGATTCGTTACCTCTCAGTTACGGCTTTCTCTTTACTGTCAAAGAGGAACGCTCCACACAAGCGCATGTTGCTCCCAAAATATCGCACGCGGATTTTAGATCTAATCCTTTTAGCCGCACCACCACGTATTTTTTGTTATCACAAGAATGATTTTATATTGATATATAAAAGAAGAAGAACTCGTACAGTCATTAGTGTTGAAAAATGCACAGGAAAAAAATATACCCAGAACAATTAAATAAAAAGGAAGAATGCAGTTGAAGCATTATTTACAATGTGTTGTGTGTTTTTTGGTTGTCGACACAAATTAGTATCGGTAGTGGTCAGCCTTGAATGGACCTTCCTGGGCAATGCCCAAGTACTCAGACTGCTTGTCGGTCAACTTGCTCAACTTGACGCCCAAGTGGTCCAAGTGGAGTCGGGCGACAGTCTCGTCAAGAATCTTTGGCAAAGTGTGGACACCGACGTTGAATGGACCAGACTTGGCAAACTCAACGTGCTTGGCCAAGAACTCCTTGTTGTCAGCGTTGAACAAGGCAATCTGGGCCAAGACCTGGTTGGTGAAGGAGCAGGACATGACGAAAGAGGAGTGGCCAGTGGCACAGCCCAAGTTGACCAATCGGCCCTCAGCCAAAAGGATAATGTGTCGGCCGCTTGGCATCAAGTATCGGTCAACCTGTGGCTTAATGTTGACAACAGACTTGGCATTGGCCTTCAACCATGCAACGTCAATCTCAATGTCAAAGTGGCCAATGTTGCACACAATGGCGTCGTTTGGCATAGCAGAAAAGTGCTCGCCAGTGATGATATCTCGGCAGCCAGTGGTCGTGACAAAGATCTGACCAACCTTGGCGGCCTCCTCCATTGGAACAACCTGGTAACCAGACACAGCAGCCTGGAGGGCGTTGATTGGATCAATCTCAGTGACCAACACTCGGGCACCCATTCCTTGAAGAGCCAAGACACAACCCTTACCGACATCACCGAATCCAGCAACGACAGCAGTCTTACCGGCAATCATGACATCGGTGGCACGCTTGATACCGTCAATCAAGGATTCTCGGCAGCCGTACAAGTTGTCAAACTTGGACTTGGTGACAGCGTCGTTAACGTTGATGGCTGGAACCTTCAACTTGCCATCCTTCATCATCTTGTACAAGTGGTGGACACCAGTGGTGGTCTCCTCAGAAAGACCAAAGCAGTCCTCGAGCATCTCTGGGTACTTCTCGTGGACCAAAGTTGTCAAGTCTCCACCATCGTCCAAGATCAAGTTGAGCTTCTTGTCGTCCTTGAACGCCTTGAGCTGCTGCTCAATGCACCAAATGTACTCCTCCTCGGTCTCGCCCTTCCAAGCAAACACTGGCACACCAGCAGCGGCAATAGCAGCGGCAGCGTGGTCCTGGGTCGAGAAGATGTTGCACGAAGACCAAGTGACCTCAGCACCGAGAGCGACAAGAGTCTCAATCAACACAGCGGTCTGAATGGTCATGTGGAGGCAACCGGCAATTCGGGCACCCTTCAATGGCTGGACACTGGCGTACTTCACTCGGGTCTGCATCAAACCTGGCATTTCATTCTCGGCCAGCTCGATCTCCTTTCGACCGAAAGCAGCGAGGCCAATGTCGGCAACCTTGTAGTTAGCAGCTGGAGAACTCATTTTTCTTCTTGGTTTTTAGATTGACAAAAAAAAAATCAAGGGTGTGAAATGTGTAAGGTGGGAAAGGGAAAAGGGGAGTGTGAAAACGTGCAAAATTTATACGTTTCGTTTAGCTCGTACCACTCCGGAATTTTTCATTTTTTTTCCATCAATTCTCAAATCCGGGTAACTGCTTAAAAGGGGGGAAGAGTGCGTGCGGCGTTCAGTTTTTGTCTCACAAACTTCAATTTCCCATCAGGCGACTTTTTTTATATGAAAAATGCATCTTAATCAGTTAACGAATGTTTAATACTAGAAGAAAAAAAAAATTTACCATGAATATGCCTCCTCAAAATAGTCCACGCGGCCATGCTCGGCAAGCTCGTAGTGCTGGCATACAGCGTCCCGCATACAGTCCATCATTGGCGGCGGGCCGCACCCGAGCACACACACGCTGCCGTCAGACTTCCTAAACAGCTCTTCAATCATCGGACTCAATGGCGGTCTTCCGGGCTTGATTTCATCGCGCCAAGTGCTACCTGTCGTGACATGTGAGAACTTGTTGATTGGCGCATTGAACCTGGGACCCATGTCCTGATGGTGTGTCGTCGTTGTTGTTGTTGTTGTGGCGGTCGCAGCGTTTGCAGCAGATGGGCCAGCACCGCTGCTGCTATGCTCGCCCAACGTCATGTCCGACGACAAGGCGATTTTCCTGAAATGCGCATTCTCAAAGTGTTGTTCGCGCACAGCGTTCACGTCTACTGCATCAATGGACAGCTCCGATGAAGCAATTGAGGTCACCTCCTCAGCGGCAGCGGCGATTGCTTCCTTCTCGTCGGCATGGGCTTGCAAGTAGCCCATTGGCACCATTTCGTTCTCGTTCTTCATCGCGTATATGGTAATCTGCACACGGTTCTCGATAGACAGCCGATCAAGCTTGTCGGCGATCATCTCCGCCTCGGTGTTGAGCTGCACGGCCCACAGGAAATGAATGTGCGGCGAGTGCGGCTCCTGCTTCTTTGCGAGCCATTCGACATAGGGAATGACACCTGTCACGCCAACTCCACCAGCAATAAGCATGATATTGTCGTACCTTTCCACAGGACAGTGGATCCCGTAAGGTCCTTCAATGAAGACTCGCATGGTTATAGGCGTTTTGGCATTGGCGCCTCGGTCCCTAAGTCGCTTAACAAACCGTTTAGTCATTCCTCCTCGCTGCTTGATCATCATTTGGAACGCTTCGCCATCGGGACTCGGGCTGACAATAGAAAATGGATGTGCCTCCCAGAATCGCAGCCTGCTCACGTGGATAAACGCATACTGGCCTGGCTTGAAGATCCATCTTACTGGAGTTCGAATTTTAACATTGACAATATCAGTGCCAAGCAAGCACACCTGTACAAATGTGGTTCGCCCGCTGCCAGCAGTTGGGGCAAGTAATATGGAGAAATTGACAAACACAATTCTGCCGAGCCGAATGAGCCAGTCACCGCACCACAATCCAAACGCCACGTACATGGGCTGTTTGTAGCCCAGACCATTAAGGTGGAAAATGATCATAATGAACGACCCAATCGCCGCAGCAATATGAAGGCGCAGAAACAATTCGTAATGATTTACTCTAAACGACCCGCTGATGAACATGAGCACCATAAGGAACATGGCTGCAACGCCATAGCGGTATAGCGGCACGGGGTAGAAGAACTGGACCAACGAGGCGCCAAACGATTTGGCAAAAACATGCTTTGTTATTGCGTGCACAATCATTTGCAAGTAAGACACGCGGGCAATTGCACGGTGGTATGTGTTGAACGTCGTATAGTTCCACCCAGTGAGCCAAATCATGATATTATTCCTCAACGCAAAGAGCGTCAGCAAGGGGATTTGAATAGTGGCAATAATACCCGACCTGTCAGACACGAATCGCATCATTGCAATCCAGTGCGTCGGGTAGAGCACGTCCATCGGCAAGAAATCGTACGGAGCGACCATGAACACAATATTCAAAATGAAATAGACTAAAATGACAAGCGACTCAAACCGCGTGGGGATCATAAAGTACGCACCCAAAAACTTGACTCGCATCATATGCTTGTATCCAAAACTCGCCGGCAACAAAATGCGGCGATGTATCCATCGCTGCCACTTGCTTGGACGACTCATGCTTGCTCGTCGGTGAGAAAACCGAATAGCCATATACCTCAAAAACCGCCCAATCATTGCCATGACCATGATTATCACCCAATAACCTACCAGGAATGACCCCTGCCATGTACTCACATCTTTCTGCTTCAAGTTGTTATAAACTGACCGGTAGGTGAGGCGGTATTGCCGCTTTGGGATTTTCACCGGCTGCCAATGCGCTGCCGTATCTGTTCTCGCAGTGCCAACTGCAGTCCCATCCAAGTACTCCATCGAGTCCTGGAAATCCTTGTCACTCAATGCTGCGTCGTGGATCTCGCACACCGAGTACGTGAACCTGTCCCATGCCTGGTCCCGCATCGACGCCGACTTGTTTGCGTGCTGCGAAATGCACAATGCAACCGTCGCCAGGTAGTTTTTGGACTTGCACAGGCACGCAATATCCTGCGGATTGCAGTCGTCAAACTTGAATTGCGCAGAGCTGTGGCATGCCTCGCTGATGATCCAGCTCTCGGGCCACATGGCCGTAGCAGCCCCTAACAGCAGCGACAGGATCAAAAGTCGCATCGTTGTTGTTATACAAATCTAAAAATTGAGTATCGTCTTTTTTTTAAAACACAGATAAAGAGAAAAAAAATGAGAGATGAGGGAGTGCTTGTCACTATACAAATAAAAAAAACCCTCATAGCGGTCCGAGCTTAAATAGCGGTATACACTTCTCTCTCGGGACAGCACAAAGAGACATGTAGCATTACAGACGGCCAAAAATGCTTGCTAGGAAATATGAGTCTAATATGTGACAAACCCGCGTTTTTTGAGGCTTTAGAGTTTGCACAGAAAGAGCGTTGGATTAAATAGAAGAGAAATTCAAAAATACACAGCCGCGCAGAGTGCGGTCAGTAACATGAAACGCTTAAATTGGGTGCAGAAATATGGATAAAATGGTCATAACATGATTATAATATTACAGAGGGAATATCAATAGAGATTATCTGGAGGAAGGGTATATATTTAAAGAAAAGAAAATAATGCAGATGCTGAGGGAGTTTTTGGAAGAATTAAAGGTCTTCGTGTTTAGGAGAGCCGTCGTCTTCGTCGATGCTGCTTTCGTCAACGTAATTTGCCGGGTCGTCCGCTTCTTCATCTTCAGCATCGAGGATGACAAACTCCTCCTCGTCTTCTTCCTCTTCATCGGCCGACTCTGGCGTTGGTTGAGGCGGCTCCACGGAGACGTGGGCATCCACAGATTCGACTTCGTCATCGTCCTCTACAGCATGCGCATGAGTATGGGTCGGCTCGGCAGTTTGCGTATAGAAATGAGTCTGTGTCTGTGTAAGCGTAAGCGTCTCGGTAACGTCATCCTCGTCTTCCAATTCTTCATAAATCTCCGCATCCACCTCTTCCTCTTCTTCTTCGAGCTCGTGCTTATCCTTTCGTCTAATTCGCTCTTGATACAAGTACTCGGCCTTGCCCCGCAGACCACTCATATACTGCGCCGCGTCCCGTGCCAGAATATTCGCAGTTTCTTGCGCTTCCCTCAGCATTTTGTTGATCTCTGCCATGTTGATCTCATGGTCAACAATATCTTGCCTTGTTTCCAGCAAATGGTCCTTGAGGTTCCGGTACTCTTTCCAATCTTTCCAGTTGACCTTTGAGCCATCCTTGTTAGATGTGGGAGTCTTCAGCACTGAATCGATCGACACCAGCTTTCGCCCAATCTCCTGCAAAGCTACTTCTGCAAACTCGTCTAAAACTTCAACAGTGTTAGTTCGAATTTTTTCTGTGCTTTTCAATGCAACTTTAGCAAATGCCTCAGCCTCTGAGCGCACTGACAAAGCACTGACACGGATGGCCTCGGCGTGAGCTCTAAACTCTTCCTGCATTTTGGATACTGAGACGTCTGCACCTTGCTCAATGTCTTCAACAAGCTTGGCGAGGTCTTGTACTGCGTCTGCTTGCTTGCCCTGGAGAGCTTGCAGTAGAGTGGTGAATTTTGGTCGAACCTTGTCAATCAGACCAGCTTTTTCCACTTCAACGTCATCCAAAAAAGAACCAAACGCTTCTTTGGTAGTCGAATGTACAAGCTCGCGCCATTGCTCAAGCTCTGAAACAGCTTCAGTGACCTCTGCGTCAGCAAGCGTCGTGGTGGTACTAGACTCGCTACTGCTAGTTACTGCCGTAGTGGCAGATGCCTTGACATCTTCCGTCTTCTTGTCACTCTCTTTTGTTTGTGAGGAGGTCAAGTCGAAAAATTTGTCCTTCACAAACAGTACGCTTTCATCGTAATCAAACACATCCTGCCTATCATTAAATCTGTTCCAGATCTTTGCAACCTGGGGCTCAATTCGAGTAGCGTAAACCGTGTGGATATGGGGATAGACCTTGGCCAAATACCAATCAAGAAACTTGCTCCATACCCATCTTCCCTTTTGCGACCCATAAGCCACACCACGTCTCACGACTGGTAGTACCCTTGTAGTGGCACCATGCTGACATTTCCGCAACAGCACATGCGAGTAGCCGCACACTGGCTGGATCACTTTTTCAAGGACCTGCTGCGATGCGCAAGCAGCATAAGGTGCGACTTTGTCAGTGACAATTCCTATTTTCTCCACATGGGTTGCCAAATGGCGTTCGTATTGCTCTGTGACCTTATCTGTGACTGGCTGCAGCGCATCGCGACTCTTCGCATACGTCTTTGACACAACGGGACAGACATATGTACCGACGACCTTCCGGCCACGTTCGACATGTGGCGAAACGACATTGACTACAGGCTGGACATATTTTTCGTAGTGCGGTTGGACGTGTGGAAGTAGCAGATCAAATCCATTGTGTAGTGGATAGCACAATTTGGGTGAGCTCTCGTCTAATTCTGCGCTGGGCGGACATTTCCAGAATGACAGGAATAGCAAATAGTATACGAATAGCCTGTATGAATTAGTCTCATCGCTTCTTCTGGAAAAGAAATACGTACCGTAGCACTATTGAGCGCAATCGCCCTAATGCCGCCATGCTGCTGCTTCTCTGATGGTCCACTCTGCAAAATGCGCTTGTGATATCGAAAAAGCGCGTGAGCCGCGGGCGGGTTGGGATCTTTTCTGGACTCTGATTTACCCGGCTGCGCAAGAGATCGCAGGGCGGCTGTGACTCTGGGTGGGTGGTGATCGTGGACAGCGACAAACAAAAACACGGCAAGTTCAGATCAGGGAACGGTTTTTTTTTCTCTTTGAGGACGAGCTCCATAGACTAACACAAGATCACCTCGTCGCGCTTGGAAAAAAGAGTGGGGTTTCCGTAAAGTGTGAGTGAGAGAACTATTAAAATTCTGAGCATCCACGAATCATGGCGTTTTGGAGATACAATGCCGCAGATTCGGGCTCGGACGTCGATAAGATCCTAGAGCGCCCAGACCACACGCTGGTGGAGTTGCTAGAAGAACCAGAGCTGCTTCAAGAGCTCCTGTCGCCTAATACCAAACTTGTCGAATACCTGCGGACGCCAGAAGTGCTGGAAGAGCTGGTTGCTCTTGTGGCCAATAAGCCATTGAAAGATATCGGGCACTCGGGTGATGCTGATGATAGCAATGAAACGACAGGGGAAAAAAGTGAAAAGAACGATGAAAAAAATGAAGAGATTGAACAAGAGGAAAACGAGGATATAGAAAAGGACGAGCCAGATAGCGACGAAGAAGCGTTTCCTGACCATGACGATGACGAGCCACACCATTTCCGCCATGGTAGTGACGGCACTGGAAGCATTTCAGATGACGATCAGAAGCAGGCACTCGCGCATGTTTCTGCAGAGATTCTTTCCTCTGGAGTGTGGAGTCTGACTGAGGCATTGATGCAGTCGACTGAGTATCTTGATCGAATATGGACGATATTAGACTATCCCGTGCCATTGGAGATCAATTACGCAACTTCATTTACCAAAATCAATGAGAAGTTGCTTGAGAAAAAGACTTCGGAGTTGCTCAATTATATCATGACGCAGAAGGATTTTGTCAAGAAGGTATTGCGACATATGGACAATCCCCCGATTATGGATTTCTTGCTAAAGGTGCTTGCCACAGATAAATGGGGCAATTACGTTGGCATCATCGATGTAAGTCTAGAACAAAAGCAGCAAACGACAAAAAGGGCTTTTATACTAACCGATTAATAGTTTCTCCAGTCTCAAAAACTGATCCCATCCTTGATTTCCTTCCTTGGCCCTGATGTGTCTTCTCCCGTCCAGTCAGCAGCTGGTGACTTCCTAAAGGCATTTGTCACCATGTCAGCCAATTCAAACACGGAGAATAACACGCTCGGACCAAATGAGCTTTCTAGAGAACTAGTGAGTGAGCCGGTTGTAAAAGAGCTTATTCGGCTGATGCTTCACGGCGGAACGGGGTTGGCGACTGGTGTCGGAGTTGTGATTGAAATTATTCGAAAGAACAATAGCGACTACGACTTTGTGCCAGTAATGTACATAACGATGGAATCCCACCCGCCTGGTCCAAGGGATCCAATCTACCTGGGCACTCTGGTCAGGTTATTTGCACAGAATATTCCAAATTTTCAAGCATTGCTGAAAAAGGAGAGGAAAGATAAACTACAAACAACGTTTGGCGAGATTGAACCATTAGGCTTCGAGCGGTTCAAAGTCTGCGAGCTCTTTGCTGAGCTCCTTCACTGCAGTAACATGACCTTGTTGAATGATCCTAATGGTGAAAAGGTCGTTAAAGAGCGGGACCAGGAGCGAGATCGTGTCAAGAATATGATTGCGAAAGTACGTGACGAGGCTGACACTGACGATACGGAGCATGATGCCGATGCAGAGACCGACATGTCGGAGGCAAAGGCTGGTATGAGTCCTACGACGCCCGGTAGAAGCGTCGAGACTGGTTTGGAGGGTCTGGATATTCAGACCGACAAATTTCTAGACGTGGAGGATTCTCTTATGCAACAAAACAAGGACAGTGACGTCGAGATGCATTCGCCTTCTGACGAGTCTCCTACTAAGCCCAAAGAGATTAAATCGGACGATGATGAGCAGGACTGGGATCAACAGACCAATGCCGCACAGTCTGAAGAGTCGATTCGTGCTCACGCTGTGGTAGGCGACCAACTCAAGATTGCTCTTGCTGATAATGAGTGCATCCCCACTATTCTCACAATGTTCTTCAACTTCCCGTGGAACAATTTCTTGCATAATGTTGTGTTTGACATTTGCCAACAAGTTCTAAACGGCCCCATGAATGACGGGTTTAATCGATTTCTTGCAATTGATCTTTTCGGTAAGGCGCATCTTACCGACGTCATTTGCAAGGGCCATGCCGAGTGTGAAACATACGAGGCTGAGCACAATATGAGGCTTGGATACATGGGCCACTTGACGCTCATCTCGGAGGAGGTGGTCAAGTTCACCGCGGTGTATGCCCCTGAGACTGTGAGCCAGACTGTGGTGGATGCAGTTTCTAAATCTGAATGGATCCACTATGTCACACATACCCTTGTCAAGTCCCGAGAGCAATACAATGCTGTGCTTGGAGGTGAGCGGCCTGATCAGACTGAGGTGCATGTCAACCCTGACGCTATCATTCCAAGTGACCCTGATGCCAGCACGAACGAAGACGACGAGGCCGTGGCCACAGCACTTGGTGAAGAGCTCCCCAAGGATCCAAAGCGGCTTCATGACGATGACGAAGACGATGAGGATATCTCTAGGGAACCACCAGTGAGCAGCTATATTTCCAGTCAGCTATCTTCCGGTGCGGGACATCATGGAATAACGACTGAAGATGACGAACTCGAAAATGCATCACACGACAATGATAACGAGGAGGACGATGAAGACGACGAATCGAACGAACGTAATGACGACGACGACGATGATGATGATGATGACGACGATGATGAGGAAGATGAAGACGATGACCTCAACTTGACTCGAAGCCGCAGCAAGCACGATACAGACTGGGACGCCGAAGAAGAGAAGCGGTTCTTGATGAATCAGATGATCAGTAAGAATCAGGCTTCTCAAAGCTCATCATAGATGTCTCTTCAAAAAAGAAACAGAATAAAAGAGCGGTACTTTTTATATATTTACCTGCAAATACCCCCACCCACTTCTCCATTTTAATCTTCCCTGTTTGTGTATAGTTTATTTTACAGTCAAAAAAATCTCACTATTCTTGTTGAAACAATTTACTTTCTTCGTCGAGTAGCACCGACTTTCTGAGCCGCCTTTGGTTTCAATTTCTTGGACTTGCCATCTTCGGTCGTCGCATCATCGGTGGTGCCGACAACATGGCCATCAATTGGTTCTACCGGTCGCTTACCCGTGACCTTGTAATATAATGCCATTGGAAGAGTGTAAATGATCGTTTCTTTCCAAGTAGGATCCACAATGTCATTGATATCAAGTGGATACTGCTTGGCGCCATCCTCTTCGTCAATGAGCGACACTGCTCCGCCTGGGAAGACCATGAAGACTTTGCCATTTGGGAAAGTAACTTTTCTTTGCGAAGTTGGCATCCCACCATTCCAAGCGGCTTGCTTTGCTTCTTCGATGATCATGGTCATGTGCTTCCTGTGACCGCTGGCGGTGAGCTTTTTGTAGCTATACTGCACAACAGCAGATAGTACGTACAAGAAGACAATCACACTCAAAAGCCCTGGTCTGTATCTTGAATAGTAATAATCAGTGCCTTTCCACCGCGGGAAGCCTTTATTCAAGAAGAAATCATATCGGTCACGGCCCTCGCTTCGTAGCACTTTGTGTACGAGACCCAGCCTAGCAAACCGCTCTGTAGCGGATTTTGAGTGGTTCTTGACTTTATCTGGATGCAGTCTCTGCGATAGCTTCCTATACGCCTTGGTGATCTGGACGTCGGTAGCTGATTTGGGAATCTTGAGCCAGTCATAGAATGTCTTGCCCTCGCCGATATCCTTCTCAACTGCGTCACGTAAATGGAAGATTTCACGGTCTTGAGCCGTCCATGCAGCTACAATCGCTACCAAGGAAGCGAACAGCATCAACGCTTGGACCCTCATAATTGGAGCTGGTAATTTTCTGCCGAGATGATTAGATGGTGACCTGGCGCAAGTAGGGTTTTTCCAAGAACCAAATTTCACACGTTTCAGCCGTGCCACTCACAACTCAACCACACACTCACACTTTTCGGACCCAAACTTTCGAGTGTTAAACCTTCTTCCCTGATGGCGTCGCAGGCGGTCACGAATTATCTTACTTTCTACAACACGGTAGGTGCTTTCCTTTGGGGATGTGCGCTGGTGCGATTGCTTGTGCTGTATCCGCTTGTTGGGCCGCGGTTTGTTGCTGGAGGATTGGCTGAATTTGTCAAATGGGTGCAGACGCTGGCGGTGCTCGAAGTGGTCCACTCGCTGTTCGGGCTCGTTAAGTCGCCCGTTTTGACTACTGCTATGCAAGTGGCGTCTCGATTGCTGCTAGTGTGGGGTGTCGTGGACCGGTTC
Source organism: Blastobotrys indianensis (assembly GCA_030558855.1). Lineage (NCBI taxonomy): Eukaryota > Fungi > Ascomycota > Dipodascomycetes > Dipodascales > Trichomonascaceae > Blastobotrys > Blastobotrys indianensis. Next base: position 830,310 of record JAKTQK010000002.1, read on the forward strand.
CCAGATGTGGCGGAGAGCGTATTCTACTCGACGATGGTGCTTGCATGGAGCGTTACCGAGGTTGTGCGATACAGCTACTATGCTTTCAATCTGACTAGTAACCGAAGAGTTCCTGGAATCTTGGTGTGGATGCGATACAATGCATTTTTCATCTTGTATCCATTAGGTGCCGGAAGCGAGTGCTTGTTGACATTCTTCTCGCTCGACGAAGCACATGCTTGGTGGCCACACTATGCGCTGCTGCTCAAGGTCATCCTGTTGATCTACATTCCGGGCTTTTATATTCTCTTCACACATATGATCAAGCAGCGACGAAGAGTTTATAAGAATATCGGCAAACGGCTGGTCGATGATCACAAGAAGAATGATTAGTCTCCTTGCATGAGAGATGTAAACAGATGTAGACTATACAGATATATACTATAACTTTGGTTTACCACCGCCTTCATTCTTTTGTTTGAGTTTGAAATCGTCGCTCAAGTCTTGTTCCCAAGTCGGTTCGTCAAGCTTGGGCTTATCGGGTCTAAGTTTGGTCTTAGGAATAAATACACGGAAGAGTTTGGAGAATGGCACCACAAAAGTTCTTGCAAACCACGGTGTGAGCCACAGAGAGAAAGCTGCTCGCACGGGCAATAGGATTTTGACTATAGCGTATGCAGCGGCACCCTCAGCAAGCGTACGGGCACCGGCCTCTGTGGACGTGAAATCCCATCCGTTTCGATCTGCCAAGACCTTGATGAAGTCAACACCACTTGTCGTGAGCCATTCAGGTAGTTCTGTCGGCAGCACCGAACCGTAGTGGAATAGTCCCCAAAGCCCAAACAGTGGTGCAATTGCGGTGATTTCGTGTAAGATCATGAACGAGGTAAGGTACGACACTGGCCGGTTGACGAAATTGACCGCATACTTATGCAACGATTTGGGCAGTCGCCTCATCACAGGATGCTGTGAAATATCGACCATCTGGACATTTTCGGGGTCGATTTGATTGTTGCTGGATTGCTGGTTTATGGGCGTCGACAACTGGTGGTTCTCACTAGGCACCTCAACTGACGACCGCTCCTCGCCCAAATTGCGCGACGCACGGGAGGCCCCGAATACAGTTCTTTTTATCGTAAATGCTGGTGATATGCTCTGGTATATGCATGGGCGTAGTATGGGCCGCAGCGTGCGAAGATTCGTTCTGAACATCGTGACAGTTGTGTGAGTGCTGGTGTTTTCACGGGGAGAAAATTGTCTAATGGCCGGTCTCGTGGGTTTGTAGCGACACTCAGTTTCCCCCTGCTTGCACACTCCCGACCTGTTCCAAAAATAATCGCACCAGGATATATGTATATGTAAGTATATTATATTATGTTCAACTATGAGGTGCAATCTTCGCTTTCGGAAAATTTGGCGATGTAATGGCTTGTATATCTTCATTTCTGATATCGTACGACGCTTGCGCAATACCAATCTGCGGATGCTGCAGGTCATATACAATATAAAAGCCTCTCAGAAATACATCACCAAAGATCACTAGTCGAGAATTGTCTTCGCTGCTGATGAATCCAAACACTTGATGGTTCTTCTTGAATTCGGGCCCAATCTGCTCGCCACGGATAAAAAGCTGTCTCGGATACAGTTTATAGACTGCTCCGCTGAAATCAAATGTCAATGGCTTTTTGGAAATAGACGCCAAAGAGTCGACATAGTAGTACTTGCCTTCGGAGTCGTACTTCATTTGCCAATACTGTTGAATGCTTTTCAAGATGCGGTTCGGGAGCAGACCAAGGGTAGTTCCAGAGTCAAATGTACCTGTAATGCTACCAATAAATGAGTTGGTAGATATTGAACATTGTGAGCTGAAATTTCGATTCGACTTTCGCGGAATAACATATAGAGGCGGCTTGTACTTTGCGTGATCAATGCCACCAAATAGCAGCTGGCCCTGGTCCGCATCGACAGAGTTGAGATACAGCGAATACGTCGGGGTCTTGATATATCCTTGAGTGTACATACTCATTGGTACATTTTCATAGCGTTGCCACGATACAGATTCCAGTGCCGGCATGCCAATGCCAATCATTCCCGGAACTCCTTCCAGTGCCGCACCTTTCGTAACCACAGCTATTTGCTGATGCTTCAATGTAGCGCCTTGAATATTGACAGAATCCTTTCCCCAGCTGCCAGAAGCGCCGCCGGTAACATAGCGGATGCGGAACGCTTTGTTGCTTCCTTGCCAAGTTTGTGACTTTCCTGGGTCAAATGTGACTATATCCGGATTGTTACTGTGTCCCTTAGCATAGACCCACATGTCGCTGGACCCGGTATCCACCATCAGCTCGACCGGCTGTGGAGGAGTGCCAATTTGGGCGTCCAAAATGTAGTAGTCAATCAAATTATCCAGTGTGGCATTCACGGTACTGCTGTAAGACCGCCTTCGCAAAAAATCTTTTGTCTCCTCGTTCATCAGTCTCTTTTTCATGGTGCTTCTAATCACACCGTCTGGCAGAGAATCGCCATCTTCAATCTCGCCTATAGTAAGGCCACGCCTCCGGCGCCGATCCGGATCCTGGGGGATCTCGGATTGATGTTGGGCATATTCAGGTTCCCTATGGAACTTTTCGCCTCTAGACTCCAGTGGAGAATCGTACATGAGATTGAGCTCGTCAAGATCATAGTATCGCTTGATCTTGGACCATGCGGTTCGCACCGAATCCTTCCACGCTTGTGGCTGCGAAGCTTCGAGCACCTGTTTTGCGTGCTCCTCTCTCTGGTACAGTTCATCGCGAAGGTTAGCCGGAGTGGCATGCTCCTTCTCCTGCTCTTTCAATGCTTCAATGACAATGTTATCATCACAGAATCCAGGAAGGTCCTTAGCAGCGACGCCCTGCTCCAGTTTCATCTCACAATAATCCTTCGCTGCCTTGCTTAGACTTCGCTTGTGGCCCTTTACCAAATGACCAAAGAACTCAATGGCCTGTGGGTCCTCCTCCTGAGGTACACCGGCTGCTGGCGCTACCTGCTCGTGGTATGTGGCTCGCTTCTGAAACTCGTCTTCATCGTGGTATGCTTCCTTGACTTTTCTCAGAAAATTTAAACTCGCTTGTCCGTACGGACAACTACGATCTTGTTCCATCCCGGAATCTTTTATGTAGTCTTCCTTAGCATTCCCCTTGTGATTGAGAAAATCGGATTGATCTTGCCCAATGCCAGCCTCGTTATCGTCCAACGAGTCAGAACCATCTAAAAAGCCTTCTTGGTCATTGCCACGCTTAGCCATCAGAAACCAATCGTCGTCCTCGCCTCGAATCTGGCGATAGAAAGCTCGTCCAGCAAAGCTATTTTCGCTTCGCTTGCCGTGTGGGAAATGTGATTGGTATTTGCCTACAAATGCCTTGTAGAAAGTTCGACCTACAAAGCTGTCTTCAGCACTCTTTGTGCTCAAAAAATCCTTTTGGTCCTGCCCCTCTATGGCAAATTCGTTAATAGGAGAATCATCGGTACTCTCGTCGCTTCGTGCGTTAAGCCTGTCATCTTGGTGTTGCCCATACACCTTACGGAAAAAATTGCGACCAGCAAAGCTATCCGATGAATCCAGGAAATGGCCTTGATCATTTTGCCGGTGGCCATTATTTTGGTCATTTCGTTGGTAATGATCATCTTGTCCTTCCTCACCATCGTCGGAATCTACCTGATACTGACTCTGCACCGCACGATAGAAATTGCGGCCCACAAAGGTTGGAGCATTGTAGCTTCTCTCCTGAATATCACTATTTGTGCGGTATATATCCCTCACTTGCCGAAAGAAGTTGCGGCCCCCAAAGGTTCCACTTGCAACATGCTCGCTTCGCTTGTAATTCAAAAAGTCGTGCTGATCTTGATCAAAAGTAGAATCGTCGTCCTCGTTGAACAACAACTCCTCCTCCTCATTATCATGCGAATTTCTTCTGTAAACTCCACTGCTCTTGACTTGCGTGTAAAACTCACCGCCGGCATATGTCTTTCCGTGCTCTGTTTGCATGTCGTTCAAGAAGTCGCTTTGATCCTGGCCAGGGGCGTGCTCATCATCACCCTCAATACCTTGTTCTTCAAGGCTGTCTCCTAGCTGCATAACATCAGTATGAGCTCTCAGCGCTCTGTAGAAGTTCTGACCCACAGAGCCGGAGGTCTCACGCTTTCCATGTGCGTAGTCATTCAATGCAGCCATGTAGTTAGTACGGAACTGAAGGAAAGCATTGCCTCCTGGTGGTGCTCGAGCTGCGTGCGGTGGAACATATTCACTGTCAAGGTTCTGAACATCATCTTTCATGTCATGGTACTTATTCGCATTAATTTCAAATACCGTGGGCCCATCCTGCGCACCAGCATTTTGGGGGTGCTTGTGATGTATGAACTTTGGATCAATGTCTTCAGCCAAAGCCGCAGACCAAATGACTGCTAAAGTCCCTGCCACGATCCACTTCATCCTCGATTGATTAAATGAACGATAAAGACGGATTACAAAAATTCCTGGAAAATAAGCGATCTGACTCGCATAGAGATATATATCAATTACAGTTTACGAGCACAAGAACAAGCCGCAAAATGTTAAAAACTAATGCACAGAGGGGCGAAAGAGCCAAAACCGTAAACTCTCATACCCCGCACGGCGTAGAGAAATAAATAACAAGGACAGCCTACTAGGGTTTTAGCTTACAGCTTTGTCCGAGCATAAGCTAGCTGTGTCCAATAATCTCATGCCTTGGGCAGCTCGACCACCTGGTCAATGCCCGGGAAGTCAGGTAAATCAAAGTTGAACTGTTGAGCAAACTCGCGGGTGAAAAACCGACCGCCAACAAAATGACGTCCTCTGAAATATTTGGCGGCAGTCTTCGGTGCAGTCAAGCTCACCAGCACATCGGGATGGAAGGTGTTACCGTTTTCTGGGCCATTATCAACGTTCCAAGACGAGGGTATATCAACACTGGTGACCGGTAATTTAGTATGTGTCAAGAGCTCGATGACCTTGGGAAATGGTTCTCGAACTGGAGGCTGGAACGAAAACCCAAACAAGGCGTCCACAATATGATTTGTTGATGTAAACTCTTTCTGCAAGTCGTTCTCAATGAATGGAATCTCGAAGTTGTGCAATTGCTTAACCAAACGTTCAAATAAATCGCCCTTGGTTCGTTTTGGATAGTATACCGATGGCGAGTAACCTAAAAGCTTCAAATGACGGGCTGCAACCAGTCCATCTCCACCTGCATAGTGTTAGCATCGTCCTTGCAGTTCATTGTCTCATATACCATTGTTCCCCGGACCGGCAAGTATCAAGACTTTATTTTTGCCTGGCTTGGGAGGCTGGACTTTGAAAATAGCTTGTGCAACGGAGAGTCCGGCCAATTCCATCTATAAAACTTTGGTCAGCAATGCTCCATTTGAGATATTCAATTCCGCGTACCAGTTGATCGAGAGAGAAGGCACCCGACGACATGAGCTCCTCGTCGATTGCCGCTGCAACTTTGGCAGATAAATACTGCAACTGTTAATAAACCGATAAATATAATAATTCTTACTCGAACACTCATTGGTCGTAATATGCAGTTGGTATTGGATAACCTGAATAAAAGTGGAGTGTGGGGATCGATAAGTGTTTGCGTTCCTCGAGATTGCGGATTTTGAGGCTGCCGGTTTGGGACGATCTCGCAGGCAGATCACGTCACTTGTATGCGGCCTGTGCGACCGCTTCCACTACCAAGTAAACAAAAATGCCGCTGAGAGACTGATTAATCGAAAATAATTGATTTAGAATACAGCATGTTGAAATCAGTATGTTCAGGATGTTATCTACGAGATTTATGAGTGCAACTGGTGATATCATACGACAGATGTGCTTACTTCCTCGTCCTTAAAGTGTTAAATTGACTAATTTATCAGGTTTCTAGTAACTTTTCAGTAATAACATGTGATTCCAAGAGTCTTTTCAGATCATCTCAGTAAGTTTGCTGCTTTACAAGCCCAATACCTTTGAGCCTCACTTTCGAGCGGCTTGGAAATGCGCGCGTGCGAGTCTGCACGCGAGTTCACTCGACACGCTAAAACTTCCACTCACCAGTTTGAACGATTTCGGGGGACAGAAAATGGCGTCAAAGAGGCCCAATGCCGATGAAGCAGTGAGTAAAATTCTAGTGCTGAAAAGTGGTGGCTAATATTCTAGTTTGATGAGAGTGACCTGTTCAAGTTCGTTGCGCTAGGTGGTGGAAGCGAAGTCGGACGAAGTTGTCATATCATCTCGTTCAAGGGCAAGACGATCATGCTAGATGCTGGCGTGCATCCAGCGCATTCTGGTCTCGCGTCGCTTCCTTTCTATGACGAGTATGACTTGTCGACAGTTGACATTCTCTTGATCAGCCATTTCCATTTGGATCATGCGGCATCGTTGCCATATGTTATGCAACATACTGAATTCAAAGGTCGAGTTTTCATGACGCATCCAACAAAGGCGATTTTCAGGTGGCTGCTTAGTGATTTCGTTAAAGTGAGTGGCTCTCCCGAATCTGCACAGCCATTGTATACCGATGAGGATCTCGCGGAGGCTTTCAACAAAATTGAGACGGTAGATTATCATTCGACAATCGAAGTAGAAGGCATCAAGTTTACTGCGTACCATGCCGGGCATGTGCTTGGAGCAGCAATGTTCCTAATAGAAATTGGTGGACTGAAGGTACTTTTTACGGGCGATTATTCTAGAGAAGAAGATAGACATTTGAACCAGGCTGAGGTCCCTGCACAAAAGCCAGACATTTTAATTTGCGAATCAACGTACGGTACAGGTACGCATCGACCAAGACCAGAGAAGGAAGCGCGATTGACGAGCTTGATCCATTCAACAATCAACAAAGGAGGCCGATGCTTGTTGCCTGTTTTTGCTCTCGGACGAGCACAGGAGATCCTTTTGATCCTAGACGAGTACTGGTCTGCGCATCCCGATCTTCAAAATGTCAATATTTATTATGCATCGAATCTTGCACGAAAGTGCATGGCAGTATTCCAGACTTATGTCAATATGATGAATGATCGGATTCGGCGGCAATTTCGAGACTCGAAAACAAACCCATTTATTTTCAAGCACATTAAAAGTATCAAAAATCTCGACAGATTTGATGATTTGGGTCCAAGTGTAATGGTGGCCAGTCCCGGTATGCTTCAAAATGGTGTTTCACGAGAGCTGTTGGAAAAATGGGCCCCTGATCCCAAGAACGCGTTGATTATAACTGGTTACTCTGTAGAAGGTACGTTGGCCAAGTCGATCATGAATGAGCCCGACTTCATTGCATCCATGAACAATCCAGAAGTCAAAATCCCCCGACGACTATCAGTGGAAGAACTTTCCTTTGCGGCTCATGTCGACTTTACTGAGAACTCGACTTTCATTGACCTCATTAACGCCAAACATGTTATTTTGGTACACGGCGAAACAACTAACATGGGACGTTTGAAGAGTGCACTATTAAGCAAGTATATTAGCCGCAAGGGCACAGAAAACGAGGTTAAGATATACAATCCCCGAAACTGTGTTGAAGTGGAGTTGCCCTTTAAGAGCACAAAGATCGCTCGCGTTACCGGTGCACTTGCTGCAAAGCCTCCCAACGAAGGACAAGTGCTTTCAGGCGTACTGGTCGAGAAAGACTTTCACCTCAGTCTTCTTGATGTTGATGACCTCCGAGAATACGCCGGGTTGACCACGAGTGTGGTGCGTGAACGGCAACACGTTGTGGTCGATGCAGGGCCGGAGCTGGTAAGGTATCATCTAGAGCAAATGTTTGGTAGCGTTGAGATAATTGACGAGGAAGACGATGCAGCAGTTTATCAAATTATGGATGCTGTAAGAGTTATGCATGCAGGCAATCAAACCACTGTGGAGTGGCTCGGAAATGTGATGAACGATGCAATTGCCGATTCTGTCCTTGCTGTCTTGCTCTCTGTTGACAATTCGCCTGCCTCCGTGAAGCTTTCCAGTCATGCATGTGGCTGTGGACATGTTAAGGAGGAACACACCAACGAAGAAAATGGACATGTACATTCTAACAATTTGCACGCAAACGGGGAGCTCAATGCCGACGAGAAGATCCAGCGAATCCTTAAGCTTCTACGCGCTCAATTCGGCGAGACCCTTCAGCTGAATGAAGACAAACGAACTGCAACAATCAAAATAGACAATAAAGAAGCCAAGATTGATTTTGCGACTCTGCAGGTGGAGTGTGCCGTTGCCTCCTTGAGTAACAGAGTAGCGCATGTGCTCGAGCGGGCGGTCAATACGGTAGCGCCGCTAGCTCATAGCAGTGGACCCTTTGCCGAGGTTGTTTAAAGTCTTGACCAAACTTTGAAATGCATGATTGTTGATTTGCAGTTGCAGTTTGGAATCTCCTGTACAGTACGCATTGGAGCGGTCGGCCGATCCGCCAACTTGCGTTCTCGGCCAGTCGATTTCAGATTAGGCGATCGCTTACGTCGTGGGGAACGAGAAGCATTTTTTTTCATGCACCCATGTCTAACGAAAGGCTGGAAATTGATCTGCTCGTTTGGTTCCTGATTCATCCTATGCCCGCACGTGCGGCTGCTCCCCGCCAAGGCTCCTTCGGCAGCAGCTAAACTCTGCAATTGGGGAAGCTATTTACGAACAATGCTTGTAATTTTGTCGTGAGCATAACGTTGCATTATGGAAATTATTATTATTAGCTAGTATATCTGAATACCTCGCGGGGTGCTTCAATAAACTTTTATTCTTATTACGTACTTTAAAAATTTGCCGTGCAGAGAGAAGTGTAATTAGTCTAAGTCCACTCATTCTCTAATTGCGTCAATCCGTACCTGCCAATCAATCTGACACCCTGGTCGCATTCGGTCCTGAACTCGCGTCCGCACAGTCGAGCGAATGGCTTGTTCCGCGATCGAGTCGTACACTCTGAGGATTCTTTAAAGCCGCAGCACCGCTCTAGCTTATTGGGTCCACAGAATCATCCTCAAATCAACTCTCGGGCCCATCAACCCTAAACACAAATCGAAGAGTTCGATATTTTCTACTCTGGCCCTTTAAGCCTTTCATGCTCATCGTCCAGACGCGCCCAGCGGGACGCACCTCACTTGCATGGCATAAACAGAAGTTCAACTCGCCTCTCCGGGCCAAGAGAATGCTCCACGTGCGGCGCCGTCCGCTGCGCTAACATGCAGCACTCAGGCATCTACTACCTTTATGCGCGATAGCAGCAAGGCTTTCGGAGATTCATAGACATTGCCGTCCGACAAGAGAAAGCTAGCCTTTTTCTCACTCATTGGAGATGAACGACCTGCACGTGGGATGCCGGGAAGTGCCTGGCGGCTCGGATCTACGACATGGAGCTCGGAACAGTGATGGCGATATATATATATACCATTGCCGAAGGTCAGTTATGCTTCTTCTATTCAGCCAGAATTGAATCCAATGCTCCTCTCTACCGTGGCCCTCGCTGCGCTTGTTGCTCAAGCTATTGCATCTCCGTACCCTCGAAATGCCCAGCCGGTAGTGCGAGACTATTCCGATCCAAGCTCTCCGCTTTCTCAGTATCGGCTTGCTTATAACGGTGCAAGTGGTATCACCGTTTCTTGGAACTCTCCTACTGAAGTCTCCAACCCTGTTGTCTACTATGGTGTGGATCCAAATAACCTGGACCAGACTTCCTCTCCAGGAACCTCCACTACTTTCCCTTCCGCTACTTCTTATGACAATCATGTCCAGATCTCTGGTCTTAGCCCATTCACAAAGTACTACTATCGAGTGTCTGGCCAGGATTCCTCTGTTGATCCAGAGAGCGAGGGATTCTACTTCACTACCTCCCGAACTGCTGGCGATCAATCCCCATTCACCATTGCCTTCTTCGCCGATATGGGAATCGTTGTTGGCAATTTGTTCAACAAGTATGTTCCACCAACCTTTGGCTCTCTTTACGAAGCTCGTGATGAGTATGAATTCATTTGGCACGCCGGTGACTTTGCGTATGCTGACGACTGGCTTGAAGAGGAACTTGAAGGTGCCGAGCCTCTTGACCTCGACGGGGGTGCTGCTGCGTACATGAACATCTTCAATTCGTATTTTGATACCCTTGACAATGTCACTCGAAATGCTGCTTATATGACCGGTCCTGGCAATCACGAAGCCGACTGCATCGAGCCTGACAATGCCACTGTCAACGATATCCTCGGCGTTGTGGGCCTCAACATTTGCCCAGACGGTCAACGAAACTTCTCCGCTTATTTGAATCACTTCAGCATGCCAACTGAGGATCAAACTGAAAACTTTTTCAAGAATATGTGGTACTCGTGGGACTACGGTATGGCCCACTTTGTTCAGATCAACACCGAGACGGATTTCCCAGATGCTCCAGATGAGCCAGCTCAAGGCGAACTTGACTCAGGCCCATTCGGTTTCTCTGGACAGCAGCTCCAGTGGCTTGAGGCGGACCTTGCTTCCGTTGATCGATCCAAGACTCCATGGATTATCGTTGGTGGCCACCGACCATGGTTCTCTGCCGAGGAAAACTGTGCTGCCTGCCAAACTGCTTTCGAGGATATAATCTACAAGTACAACGTTGACATGCAGTGGTTCGGACACATCCACTATTACGAACGAGACTTGCCAGTTTACAAGGGACTTCCAGATCCAAACGGACTGAACAACCCACGAGCTCCATGGAACATTGTCAGCGGCTCTCCAGGTAACTTTGAGGGTTTCTCTACTCCTAACTCTCCTGCACCAAACTACACGGAGATCGTGAACGATAGCAATTTTGGCTGGTCCAAGCTCATTTTCCACAACTCCACTCACCTCGAACAGCAGTTCATCTCTTCAAACACTAACCAGATTATCGACTCTGCCATTCTTTACAAAGATCACGGACTCAGCTGGTAAGGTATTTATGCCAGAGATAGTATAGTTATTTTATAGACAATGATATTCGAAGTGTGAAATATTCGAAGTGTATTTCACCCAACTATTCGTTGCCTTTCTGTGAAGTCCACCTGCAAATACGAATGAAATCTAAACGAAACCACATAGTCCGGCTTCTCATGCGGAGCAAGAGAAACAGTGGCGCATATATTGAAAGAATGCGTAAAATACGAAGAAGCACGAGCCGTGCTAGCCAAAGTCAGCCCGGAACTTGACTTGAAGGTCCTACTCGATACGAGAAAGGGTCTTTGGGCGGTGGTCGAGTTCCTTAATCAATTACCGCACCTACTCACTCAGTAAAGAGCCCCTTTCGAGGGTCGTAAGGTTTTCCACCCGACAGATTGTACGAAAAGCAACTAATAATGGGTGGTTTTCCCTGTGCTGGATCTCCGGATAACAGTACGAATTTATAAGCTCTTTTCTGTGAAGTCCACCTGCAAATACGAACGAAATCTAAACGAAACCACATAGTCCGGCTTCTGATGTATCTTATGTACTCCTTGACTCTAAACATGATCTATTATTATTATTATTATTATGATTGCCCCAATTGCTGAGCAGGCCCCGGATTTCCGCCGCCTTAGCGAAGCTCTAGGTTCAGCCGACTATCGACTGCTTCCTGAGACTGGGTCACCCTGTCCTCAATTGTCCCCATCTGGGCTTCATGAGACTGGGTTAAAATTCCAGTTGAGCCGCATTGTATGCGGCGCGCCGCGCGGCGCACAGTGATACTAATTGTTTCTAAAAACTTTAAATTCAGAAATGGTCGATTGGCCCAGTTGGTTAAGGCATCGTGCTAATAACAACTCTTCGCATACTTGGAAACAAGTATCACAGTTAACGCGAGGATCAGCGGTTCGATCCCGCTATTGACCATTTTTTTTGCTTACTGTGTAATTATGTCAACTTTGAATTTGAGTAGTAAAACGGGATGAAAAATACGCACTATGACTGTTGACGACTTCGAAATCCTCTATCAAATATTTATTTATTCCATGCTACATTAGTGTTATATTTTGCGAGTTATGCCTTGCTTAATTCGCTGACGATGATATCTTTGATCACCTCCATCTTAGCCTCCTTCGCAAATAGATGCTTTCGTTCCATGGTTGCAAAGTCCTTGAATTGTTGTGGCAAGACGTCATTCTCGAAATTGAACCCCTCAGTTTTTTTCAACGCGATATCAACAGCATCTGCGAACTTGGCAGGATGGGCAGTCGACAATGCAACGTAATTGTAAGATTGATCCTGGTCGATTAATCTCAATGCTGCGGAGACTGCAACTGCAGAATGAGGATCAAGGATGTATTTTGGAGTCACCTCGGTGTACACACGATGAATTGTTTCTGTGGTCTGCTCATCAGAGGTTCGCTCACTTGTGAACTCTGCTTTCGCTGCTTCGAATACCGCTTCTGGAACTTGAAACGAGCCTTCGGTCTTAAGCTGTGACATCCACTTATTCACAGTGGCACCAGCTTCTGATGCAGACTTGGCGCTATTTTCGTAAGCAACGTACCAAAGGAACCGTTCAAAGTTACTTGAGACAAGAATGTCCATGGCTGGAGAAAGGGTAGCGTGAACAACGGGGGCAGCACCGTCTGCACTCTTGGAATACTTACCCTCTTGGAAAAATCGATAGAGAATATCATTAGAGTTTGTGGCAATCACAAGTTCAATTGGCAAGCCCATTCTCTTGGCGTAAAATCCAGCGAGGATGTCGCCAAAGTTACCGGTTGGCACAACATACTTGATCTTCGGATTCGACTCGCCAGTCTTCTTAACGAGTTGGAAGTACGAGTAGAAGTAGTATGTGATTTGAGCCAAGATTCGAGACCAATTGATGGAGTTGACAGCTCCAACATGGTATTTGGCGTTGAACTCCTTGTCTGCGAATGCCTCCTTGACCAAGTCCTGGCAGTCATCGAAAGTGCCTGTTACAGAAATGGTGTGAACATTTTTATCCAACACTGTAGTCATCTGAGCTTCCTGAATAGGTGACACTCGTCCAGTTGGGTATAGAATGAACACCGAGACATCTTTCTTATTTCTCAAACCGTAGATAGCGGCGGAGCCAGTGTCACCACTGGTAGCTCCAATGACAGTAATGATATCACGATCTGGGGCGTCACTAGATTTACCGACATTCCGTCTCGTCAAAAAATACTCGAAAAGGTTACCCACAAATTGAAGGGCCACGTCTTTGAAAGCGTATGTTGGTCCGTGGAAAAGTTCGAGCAGATATAGCTTCTTAGCATCATTGAGCTGCACCACTGGCGTAACTTCCTCTGATCTGAAAGTCGAGTAGGATTTCTCGATCAGTACTTTCAGGTCATCAGCCGGAATCTCATCCTGCGATATATATAGTGATAGCACTTCGAATGCAAGCTGATTGAATGAAAAGTCCTTCCATGATTCCAGCGTCTTTGTGTCTAGTGTAGGAATTGCCTGTGGAATGTACAAACCACCGTCCGAAGCCAATCCTTCGATAATAGCCTCCTCAAACTTGAGCTTGGTATTCGACGATCGAGTCGAGAAGTACTGTTGACTGGGTTGAGCCATATTTTTTTCTTTGTAGAATAGGTTGTTGGCAATGACAAGTAAAAGTGTAAAAGAATCGAACTCTGAACGGTCTTATGCGTTGAGTCACGAAACGTTTCCTCGACAGCGTGCATGCGCGGCTGGCGGTATCGCACCGACATCGGGTCATCGATTATGCACGCTGGACTACAATCTTTGAAATGCTCAAGGAGAGATTAAACTAGACACGACTTAAATGCATGTATATAAATTACAAAGGTGGGGACATAAATAGCTAAAGGAGATCCTTCAAGAGCATGCAAACTTCTATGCTCGCTGTCGGTTTTGTGCCAAAAAGTACTGCACATACTGACCAACAAGCTCGTCATCATAGAAGTCCGATTTTCGAACTTCTTCTTCATTGAAACCCTTGATGCTCTGGATTATTCTAAGATCTCTAGCTTGAGAGGCAACCCACTTGTTGACGAATTCCACCGGGTTCTCCGACATTGACTGAAAAAAGTCCCGTTTGAGTCTTGAAGCATTCAGTGCTTCTACAGTCAGCGCGATCTGCTCATCAATTTCTTGTATTTCATTTTGATTGCTGTACCAGTTCTCAAGCACTTTGGCCATCTCAGCACGGATAGGATCGTCCATCTCAATCTCAAAATCGTATACTGCTTCTCCCATTGTGTTCTCAACATCGACCTTGATCTCGTAGTCTAAATGAATAGGTTCTCGTGGAAGGAGATGCTTGCTCAGCAAATCTACAATCTGAGGGAATTGTACAGTCTCCACGCCGAAAAGTTCCTTCAAAGCTGCGTCGCACTTGATGTTTCGCTTCTCATCGCTATCTTGCAGCTTATGGAATTTGATATACTGCCACATCGCAATGACCACACCAGCCTTTGTATCCTCTTCAGCTGCAAGGGTTCTCGAAAGAGCAGGCGAGAGTTTAAATTTGTTAGGAAATTCCTTGAGTTGGAGTAGGATCTTGGCTTTTGTGTTTCGATCACCCTTTCGCTTGATATCCAAAACGTCAAACTCTACATTAGCCCCTTGCTGCTGTGGCTCGTGCCATTCAATAATGTTGCTTCCATCTGTGGGTGGCTCAACATCCTCTGGTGTCTCGAGCTCGACGCTAATACTTGTGAAAAACGAGCTAAACCGTGGTCGCTGCGGTGCATCTGCAGGTACATTATCCACGAGTCGACCTTCAATCCTCAAGTTCCAGGAAGCATTAGATTCAGTGTCAAAATCAAAAGTACTTCCATCTAGCTGGCCCGAAGTTTGCCATGGTTGATCCATTGCTGTGTTAGAAATGAACACTCGGAGTGTCTGTGATTTTTTCATGCTTCGCGATGCCGAATCCTGAAGATCGAGCCGCTTTCGGCTAATCGTCGCATCTAGTTTTCTTTCAGCTGCTTGCAGCTCCTTATAGAATTTCGCCTCTGGAATTATTTCGTAAACACGGTCGGGAAGGTTTCTGTCGGTAGGCTTCCGTTGGTAGTGCTGCTGGAGAGTGTCCTGGGGCGGAGGTGCTTGCTGTTGTGGTTGGGCCGCAGGTCCAGGCGGACCACCTGTGTGCCCTGGATAAGCTGGTCGTGGCGGTTGTCGCATCATGTTTTCTAAATATTTTGACGCGTTCGAAAGATTCGACTGAACAAGACGGCGTGTCGAATAAAGCGTTACGCGACTGGTGGTGATTGTGGAGTTGAAAATTTCAGATGCGGTTGGGAGTTGTTCGCTAAGGCAATCCGGGTTTTTGAGAGGAGCTTGTACAGATGCTGGTCAGTGGGGTTTATTTTTTTTTTTAGATTTTTATGTTAGCTAGCAAACTAAAAATCTATTTTTCAAAGAGAATTTCACGAATTCGTGATAAGGCCAATCATCAATTGGCAGATTCATTCTCTGTTGCCTAATCCGGAGTATGAGAGCTATAAGGCGTGCTGAGACACTCGAGCTCAGCCCAATACTAGTATTTTAGCGCAAGAAGAAGTGGAAATTGAATCTTAAGAGGCACGAATCAGTTCTAATCAGTTCTAACTACTCTAGATGAAAATCATGATTTCTGGGTGTCTCGAATGGCTATGTTTAGTAGTTATCACTCTTGACCGTTACCGCCTTTTGGCGGTAATGTCTCACTCCGTAGAACGCCCGCTCTCACGCATCTCGCCTTTGAAATCTCCTTTGCAATCATTTTTCCAGAAGAGTCAGAATCGTCATTATGCCAAATCAGATCCTGAGAAGATGAGCTTACTGTCACTTCCTACGGAGCTTGTACACCAGATCATTGCGTATACCCCGCGTAGTGTTCCGAATTTGAGTTCAACGTGCCTGAAACTCGATCAAGCTCTTGATAATCCAAAGTTATGGATGCCGCTGTGTGAGGAACTCGCTGATATTATTGGACTCTCCTGGAATGAACGCAAAGAGATTACAGATTATAAGGAGAATTATCGGGCGTTAGAGGCTTTGAATTCAGCCGTTGAAAGCTGCCTGAACCAGATCAGAGTAGCGCCTCGGGTACAACAGGAAGAGCTACGCCGCGAGATTTTGGATTATGGAGTATACTCTCGTCCAGCATTGCTCAAATCAATTACATGCGATATCGGGATGGAGTGTCAAAAGCTTCTGGCTGTCATTCGTCTGCGGAACGCTTTGGACAGGCTTGGTACAGTGGCCGGGCGAGACCAGCGATGCTGCGATGGGCATGAAGTTCACGAGATCATCCAATATGCATTCGAGCCGATCGGCGAAAAAGGAGATATCGAGGGCTATTTCAGCATATTGGTAAACGGATTCGACTTTTATGAGGATTTGACTCGGGACCTAAAGCTGCGCGTCCGCTTGATGGCGAAGGCATACCAGAAGCATTTCGAACTAAACTTTATGCGTCGAAAGGCGAGGGGTATAACAGCAATCAAAATGAGATCGCATTTAGCCCTCATATTTATGTGCGGGTTTTTGGATGTACTCCGCCGCAGAGGTTACGAGGGAGCGCTGATGCTTCACCAGCAAGGAATGACATGGCGCGGAATTCTTAAATTGCACGACCCTACTGAAAAAGGAGGTTACAGATATTACGATATAAACAAGGACGCTTACATTGTGACAGAGAATTTTGAAAAACTAGATAGTGAGGGGTATTTTCACTGGGCCAGTCCTCAAATACTTGCTCTGTCGTGCGCCGAAGTGGCCAGCCGACAAGTATGTGCACATGAATACGGCAAGCATATGATCCAAGCGATCAGGGCGCTATTCAAAAGCAACGGAAAGCTGTTCAAATGGGCATATACCGGTGGAATAGAGCTAACATGCAACATTCACATTGTAGTTGACAACGTGGTCATTGACGCCAAAGAGCTACTTTCTAAGCTTTTACATTCTTCGTTACCTTGACCTTATTGTCAACTCATGTCAAATATAATAATTAATATTGCAGTCTATATGTTATATAAATTACACAGCGCAACGGTATACTTTACTTCGCTGTGCCCTAAATTGAACTGTCTCCCTCCTCTCCATAACCATCAATGTCTTGTCGAGCTCGTGTTTCGAGTATTCACCATTATTGACATACTCTCGTACAAGTGTCTGATATGCAGTGCTCCAGCCAATTGGAAGTCGGCGCTTAAGATCTCCCTCTAGCTTGTTCACTCTTCGGATCATCTCGTCTTGGTTGTCACCCTCTTCACCTACTGCGTTCATCGTTGACGCGAAAAACAATCTCAATGCTTCATCCACATGCTCTTCTGTGGCAATAGGCTGTAAATGTAGTTTTGCAATTGATTCTGTGATTCGAATAATAGCTTCTAGCTGACGCACTGTAATTGGAATTGAAGACCGCTCACCACTTCGAGCTTCTTTTTGATGTACCTTTCGACGAATCTCCACAAAATTACTAGCAAGTTTCTCAGCTGCTTCTTCTGAAAGACGTGGAGCGCACTTTGCTCGGCAGTACGAAACGTACCGCTTCATAACCTCGATAGGGATTTCACCTACCACTTCAGTCTGGTTCGACCGATTCATGTGGATGTTCATAACGTGCTTTGCAATTACCAGATCTCTAGCTTCATTGTGCTCGTCCTTGACGAGGAAGATCATATCGAATCGGGACAAGATTGTTGTTTGAAAATCAATATTTTCACCGGCAGACTTCATGTCGTCATACCGACCAAAGATTGGATTGGCGGCAGCCAGAACGGAGGTTCGAGAATTAAGAATGGTAGTAATGCCTGCCTTAGCAATAGAAATGGTTTGCTGCTCCATGGCTTCGTGAATAGCGACACGATCTTCATCTCTCATTTTGTCAAATTCATCAATACACACCACGCCACCATCTGCCAACACCATAGCACCGCCCTCAAGGTAAAATTCTCGCGATGAGGTATCTCGTTGCACTGAGGCTGTTAAACCCGCAGCTGAAGAACCTTTACCAGATGTATAAATAGAAATTGGCGAAACTTTCTCCACAAATTTAAGCAGTTGTGATTTGGCGGTACCGGGATCACCAAGCATGAGCACATTAATATCACCACGCAAACGCATATTGTCTGGCAAAATACGCTTGGAGCCACCCATAAGCAGACAGGTAATTGCTTTTTTAATGTCCTTGTTACCATAGATCGAAGGCGCAATACTGCTTGCAAACTTTTCAAAGAGATCCGGCGTTCTAGAAAGCTTCAAAAACTCCTCTTCCTCTTCTTCAGTGAAAACTGCATGGCTCTGGCTGTCATGCTCAATCTCTGTTTGAATGCCGACAACACGTATGTATGGGTTTCTGATGGCGACTGCACTGGTGCCTTTGACTTTGCTCTGGTAAATCGAATATATACCCATCACCGTACATCGCGTACCTGGAATCACCTTATTTGTGAGATAGCGGTCCGCAGACATTAAAATATGTCTGGGCATTTCACCCACTGGTACCATATCTGGAGCTTCTTGAAGCTTCAGAGTTTGCTGATCATGGAACGTTGATTTATCATGTGCAATAACGTAAGGATCACTGGGGCACTTTTGCGAATCTTCTCCACTTACACCGTCACCAAGGCATACTTTGGGCATGTTGATCTTTGAAAATCCACCACCGACTTCAAGCCTGTGCATGTGCTTGCAATTTCGGCAAACGAGTTGTAGTGTCGTAGCCTTGGAGGAAAGCGTGGAAGCACCGATAATGATACCCGGAATTCGAATGAGCTTGGAGATATAGTTTGCATTAAGTTCTCGGATCGGCGTGACAGTTGCTTTAGACTTTAAAATAATCTGGCAAGGCGGGATATCATTCATTTCTTTCTTCTCGACTTTTGATGCAATGTTTAGAAGCTTACGCGCCACCTCCCTAGCAGCTTTCTCGAAGACAGGGAGTATTTCCGAAGGTTCGTCAGCCAGTCTCTGACCAAGATCTTCGCTGTATGCTAAAACGTGGCCGACATCGACCGATAAGCTGTAGTTTTTGATCAGAACATTCTGCCGAAGTTGATCTCGATAAACAAATGTGTTGTCAATCCAAAAGTCGTGGATAAACGACCTCAACTGAGACTGGATCAAAGCCAAAGAACTCTCATCGGACTCTTCTCCTTGAAACACGCTTGTCGTGTATACTCTGGGTGCGTCGTATGACATTGTATGATGATTGTACTGTTTGTGTGTTAGTTGTGATCGAAGTTGACGGACGCGAAGAGAAAGAAAAATCAATTTATGAAACGCGTCTCCAAGTCGCGTTTTTGTCAATTTATAGATGCCTGCGCGCGCGACAAGTGTGCCACGACGCGTTCAGAATTTCAACGCGTTGAGACTGTGAAAACACAAGCGTCTGTTACTTTATTCTTTGATTACGGTTCTCATTTGGAATTTGGCTTGTTTTCAAAATTATTAGGATTGATTGTTCTGTAAGTTTTACTGCTTTAATGGGCTCCAGTCTCATCAAGCTCTGCACCACTTCCATCTGGTAAAGCCACCCAGGGTAGATATACCCGCTGCGAATCACGATGCAATCTGAATACTCATTATCTGATAGCTTTTCAATACCCGTATCTTGGGAATCTTCATCGAGAGAAGCCGCACTCTTTCAATTTCCTGCGGCTTTTCGGTCATGCCCTCCTCGCGCCCCACACGGGGCGGCCGCGGCAGTACGTCCCAGCACGGAAAACCGCCAAATCTTCTGGAACTTTCAGCGGTGCACAGTATAAGAACTGCGGGTCGAAGCTTTTCCACTGTTAAAGTCACTTCCAAACACAACCACCAATGTCTGCTGACGAGGTATGTCAACTCTCATTATTTATTAAGATAAATTTCTAACTGCGGTCTAGTTAAAAGCTCAAGGTAACGCCGCTTTTGCCGCGAAGGATTTCGAAAAAGCTGCTGATCTCTTCACCCAGGCTATCAACGCCTCCGAGACGCCAAACCATGTCCTATACTCTAACCGTTCCGGTTGCTATGCATCGCTGAAAAACTGGGACGAAGCTTTGAAGGATGCCGAGGAGTGCATCAAGATTAATGCGACTTGGGCCAAGGGCTACGGCCGAAAGGGCACCGCGGCTCACGGCCAGGGCGACTTGGTGACTGCTAAGGATGCTTTCGAGGAAGCACTCAAACTTGATCCAAACAACGCACAGGCTAAGTCTGGTCTCCAGAGTGTAGAAGATGCTATAGCTCGTGAGGCTGCTGCCGATGGAGAATCACCAGATCTAGGATTTGGACAAATGTTCAATGACCCAGGTTTGTTGGCTAAGCTGGCCACCAATCCTAAGACCAAGGATCTTGTCGGCAAACCGGGCTTTCAACAGAAACTACAAGTACTCCAGTCCAATCCTATGGCTGCTCTGCAGTACTCACAGGCCGATCCAGATTACATGGCCATCATGTCTGTGGCGCTTGGCATTGACATGAGCACTGGCCCGGTACCCTCCCAGGAAGAAGAGAAACCTTCTCCACCTCCGCCACAGCCTAAAAAAGAAGAGCCAAAACCTGTTCCAGAATCCGAGCCAGTCAATGAGGACAAGCAGCGAGCTGATGCAGAGAAGGCCAAGGGCAACAGCCTTTACTTGAAGCGGCAATTTGACGAAGCCATCCCTCATTACGCTGCCGCATGGGAGATCTTTAAGGATATCACCTACCTCAACAATAAGGCCACCGCCGAATTTGAAAAGGGAGACTATGATGCCGCTATTCAAACTAGTTCCGAAGCCATTGAATATGCTCGGGAGACCTTCGCCGATTACAAACTCCAAGCCAAGGCCTATAGTCGAATCGGGTCCTCATACCTGAAGAAGGACGATCTCAAGAGCGCAATCGAGTTCTTCAACAAGTCCCTTACAGAGCACCGAACTCCGGATTCCCTCAAGAAACTTCGAGATACCGAAAAGCTCTTGAAGACGAGGGAGATCACTGCCTACATTGATCCTGCGAAGTCTGATGAAGCACGTGAAGAGGGCAACAAACTCTTTAAGGCAGGCGATGCACCAGGCGCTGTGAAGGCATTCACTGAAGCAATCAAGCGCAACCCAGAAGACCCACGTGGCTTTGCCAACCGAGCCGCCGCTTACTTGAAGCTCATGAACTATCCAGATGTGGTCAAGGATTGCGATGTGGCCATTGAAAAAGATCCAAAGTTCATCAAAGCATACACACGAAAGGCTACTGCACAGAAGGTGATGCGAAATTACAGAGAATGCCTTGAAACCCTGGAAGCCGCACGGGTGCAGGACACCGAGGGAAAATACGCTAGAGAGATTGCCGACATTTACCAGTCTGCTGCTAGTGCACGATTCGCGTCACAGGATGGTGAAACGCAAGAGCAGACCTTGGAGCGTGCTTCCAAGGACCCAGAGATTATGGAAATCCTCCAGGATCCATCAATGCAGGTCATTTTGCAGCAGGCGCAGAACGACCCAGGTGCTCTGAGAGACCACATGAAGAACGCCGAAGTGGCCCGAAAGGTCAATCTTCTCGTTGCATCCGGTGTTATTAGAACGCGTTAAAAGTGATTATTTAGTTTGTGTAAAAAATGCACCAGTCCTAACATTATGTACTAACAGCTTGTTCCGTTACAACGCCGCACGCGAGCCGCAATTCAAATGTAAAGCTTATTCTAGTAGACGAGTCAGTGTCTGCGGATGCAATTGAGTTTGCATATCGCAATGTGAATTGTTTTGGTTCCTCCGCGTCGATGCCAAAAACATGATGCAGCAAACAGAATGCCGCCGCGCGCCCGATGCCGACGATGGTCACCTCTTTGTCACAGTTGCATAACGTCTAGTTGCTCGAGCCCTTCAAGAACCTGTTCCCGCCACTTTCCCTCTCAGTCTACGAAGTTCCATGTTGTGACCATGAGTTCCATACGGGTGCCATTGTATCTCAAAGTGCTGCGCTTCAGCTGTGCGGTAATATACTGCATCTTAGCAGGCGGGCCCATTTTCGTAAGTAGAGCAGACTGCGGAAGACAGCTGCCTGTGCAAAAGCTAACTCATATTAGGGTTTCGCGGCATTGAAGCCAGTTCTAGTAGCCGAGGGAGTTTATGCAAATGTGTGCAAACAGAAAGAAGCAAAGAATGGTCGATTGGGGTGCGTCAAGCAGGAAGAGTACCTCAACTTCATGTTTATTGCTGCTGCGGCGGCAGCTAGTGTGGCGTATATCTTGGTGTCTACCGTGCTCGACAGGCTCGGGCCACGGGCATGTGGATTTCTCGGCTCTGCAATACTGGCATTGGGGTCGTGGATGCTAAGCAATGCTACGACTTTCGAAAAGATAGACGGATACTGGATTGGCTATATGCTGCTAGGACTAGCAGGGCCATTTGTATTTTTCAGCACCTTACAGCTCTCAAATATGTTTCCTCGCCGCTCGGCATTCATTATTGCTTGTTTAACCGGTGCGTCAGATGCTTCTTCTGCAATTTTCTTGTTTTATAAATCGACATATTCGCAGCATACCGTTTCACTATCCAAGTTTTTCCGGTGGTACCTTCTTGTTCCAGCATTTATATTTTTGACTGAAGCCCTGATAATGCCGCATAGCCATGATTACAAGACACTTGGTGGCATAGCCAGAGTATCGGAAGTGCAGATTGATAACCTCGATGACGAAGCGGAAGAGAGTGATGAAGAGACTGAAGATCGACCTTTATTGGGCGATAGAGTCCACAATCAAAACAATTATAATGTTTTCGAAAACACAGACTTGCGCACGAGGGGTCCTAGGGGAACACTAAACGATGTCTTTAAAGATCCCACTGAGTCTTCGGGCGTTTGGGGAGCACTCCATGATCTGGCAGCTTCCAAGCAGCTAACCTCACCTTGGTTCTTGCTAATTGTGACATATAGCGCTACGCATATGGTCATGATCAATCATTACATTGCTACAATAAATACTCAGTACTGGTATATGCTAGGCTCTGAGCAGGCCAAGCAAGTCACATCTTTTTTTGATATCGCATTACCAATTGGTGGTATACTAGCAATTCCACTCGTATCCACAATTTACGACCGATTTTCAACGCTCAATGTTGTCACTGGTATCAGCGGTGCAGCAGTGCTCGTCGGCTTGCTTAGCTTTATACCTGCGCACTGGGCTTCCGTCCTTCGGTCTGTCATTTTAACGCTCTATCGACCTATACTATACACATCAATTTCCGACTATTCCGCCAAAGTTTTTGGGTTCGACTCATTTGGAATCATGTACGGCCTCGTCATCAGCGTTGCTGGTATGAGCAACTGGTTCCTCGTGTATCTTGAATACCTAACACACCGTGTTTTCCGCAACAATCCCTTGCCAGTGAATGGCATTCTCACGGCACTCAATGCCACGATGGGCCTGTTGCTTGTCATATTTCTTTATGCCAAGTCCAAGTACATTAGGCGAAAGCAGCTCGGTGTTGAAGCAGCTCGTGCAGAGATTTTGCAAATGCCGGGTGCGGATCATGAAGACTGTGACGAAGACTATCATGACTAATTATCATTATTATTATTATTATTATTATTATTATTATATATAGACATTTTTGTAGACATAAATCATTGCCTTTTTTTCAAAGCCAGCTGTCCATTGATAACCTCCGTTTCAAACCCGGCCTCTTCCAAAGCGTCTTCGGAAACAGCTTTCTTAGCCTCTAATTGAGCTACTATGCGCTGATTCTCCTTGTTATTTTCCAGTAAATATCTGATACACAGGATAGCCCGTTCCCGGATATAGGGATTGTTCGTATCGATGATACAATTGGAGAGCACGACTTCTAAACCATGCCTTTCGCGAATTTCGTCTTGGACCTGTGTATTCCCGCGGGCGAGGAGACTCAGAATTGCAATAATCTTGCCTTTTATAAGTGGGAACTCTTGCGGATCCAAGTCCCTATCATTGTGTTTGACAGCCTGCTGCAAATTAGACAGTTTCGAATGCGCGGGGAGATGAAGTTGCGCAGCACCGAGAAGTTCAACTAGCTGCTGCACGATATCCGAATCGCGCTCGACAATCGTACCAATTAGTGGCTCGGTCGGACTTGCGCACTCCAGTATTGCGTAAATCGAGTCCAGAATAAGTATGAGGCAATTCCAGATATTCGCAATTTGTACCTCGATCACTTGCGAATACTCGGGAGACGTATCAGCGTTCGTAATAAAAGGCATCGACTTGGATATAGCAGACTGTAATGCTCGGCAATATGATTTCATCAAGTTAGAAGAGGCGTCTTGACTGAGTGAGCGTTTTGATCGTTCAGCGATGGCGACATCTAGCAATTTTAACAGAGAAAGGTATTGATCTTCATTGACTTCAGCGTCGTTGAATTGGTCCAATATGCTGGGATAGGTGCAGTTTTTCACGGCTTTCACGATAAGTTGGTTCAGCGAAATGCATATATGTTTATCGAGCTCACTCTCAGAGCTGAACCAAAGCTCAGTGTGGCCCAAGATCTGAAGAAATATCGCCTTGCATGATGGATTCGAAAAGTCGGTATGCGATTGTGAGAGAAGGACCAATATAGGATGTGCATAAGTCGAGTTGGCGAGCAGTCGACAAAACTCTTGTTGTGCTCTGGTTTCTGTGTCGAGCCTCGTGGTCAAAGAGTCAAGTACATTTACCCCAGTCTTGGACGAGAACGCTTCAGTAGCAAAATTCGACAGTACTTGAAGTATTGTAAGAACGAGTTTCTCATCCCAAGTTGATGTTATGCCAGCAGAGAGAAGAGTGGTGTAGTATTTCGTTGTGGTAGCTACAAAGTCTCGACCGAGATTTGACGATCCGTCGACACATGCGAGACTCCTCGATATCAGTAGCAGCCCGTTGAGATATCGCTTATATGAATCTTCCCCAGTCCCATATATCTGCGCCCTATCGACGCAGTGTGTGAGCACCCTCCAGTTATCTAACTCTTGAGCACATTCCTCACTGACACCGTTAGTAATCGAAACAACCATGCCTTGTTCACAAAACACGTACCGGAATACCACGTCACTTGCCATCTTCCTCAATACCGGATTAAGAGATTCCGGTATATAAGCTTCTTGTATGTTCTCAATACTCGAGAAATCATCTTGTGCGTCGCGTAGTAAAGCTGCAAGGTCGCTCATATCTAGTGGTTATATTTTTTTGAGACACGGAACTTTCCAAAAAATCATGCTCCAAAGACTGCTGCTGCGCAGACAATTCAGCCTAACTTCGACATGTTTAATCAAGCGGAACCAGTTACCTCCTCGACCGAAGATATCTGAAGACGATATAGAGGAAGTGTTTATCAAAGGTGGCGGCAAGGGCGGACAAAAAATCAACAAGACGAACAGTAAAGTGCAGCTGCGTCATGTACCCACAGGTATAGTGGTCAGTTCCCAGCACACTCGATCAAGAGAGCAAAATAGAACAAAGGCTAGAGAGATTTTGGCAATGAAGGTTGAAGAACTTATAGCTCCGGAAGGCGAAAGTCGCGCAGCTGTGGTGGCAAAGTTCAAGCAGAACAAGGCTCGAAAGAAGAAGTCACGGTCTAAGAAGAAATATGCTGCATTGGATGCAGCCAAGCAAGCAGAGAATAATAACGATGATGGTGGTGCGAAAGAAGAAGACAATGGTGAGACTGCCATTGATGACTTGACAGACCCAGCTCCTGACGAGCAGCAAGTGAAAGAAAAAAGGGGCATCTAAACTTCATTAAAATTACATATATTACAGGCGAACTACTCCTCGTCGCTATCACTGTCCTCTTCAATCTTTGAGTGGCCGTTGGTTCGAGACTCATCATCGTCGAATCCGATCCAACCATCTTCATTTTCATTGTCGACGTTAGTAGCGTCTTCCATCTCTGAGTCTTCTTCAAGCTTCTCAAGAACATCCTCAGCCTTCGACTCGCCAGCATGGCTCATTAGGAACTCCATAGTCGACATATTGACCATGGAAAGACGCGCAATGTCTTTATTTAGTCGAGTGGTGAACTTGAGCAATTCTCGGAGTGCGCTAGCAAAGTTTCGCATGCGTGATAACACGAACCGTCCATGGCTCGTGATCAACTCCTGAATCCAAAGGAGGTGGAACTCAATGTGCGGAGACTGATCTACAACAGAGGCGACAAAGTTGAACATTCGCTCCAAATAGACTTCGGGTATTTCTCTAGCTGTGAGTTCAATGTCACCGAATGGTACAGATTCGTAGACTTGATGGATCAATTGCCTCTCGCCGAGTCGGAAGGCCATAATCAGTGCAGTTAGGTACTCTTTTTCTGCAAGCTTCTGCTTGGTAGTGTCCACAGTAATGTCGATATCCAAGTCAAATGGATCAAAAAGCAACACCTCGTCAATCGCATAGAGCAAAAGACCCTCCGTAGAAGCAGCTCCAAAACTTCGGCTCGTAGGCGAGAACTTGATGCTCGTCGTTCGAATAGCAGGCTTAGTCTTCCTTAGTGACAAATCACCTTTTTGAGCTCCAGGCAAGGTGTGGTCAAGCCTATCTTCGAGATCTGATGCCTCACCAGTAGTATCAATAAGATCAAGTGGACCGGCTTCAGTCATGTTCCTCGAGTTGAGCTTATCTAATGTACCCTCCAGTGCCATATTACGAGAGATTGTAAACTTTCGTAGCAGCACTTCGTTGGCGACGTCGTACAGGCAGATATACTTGCTCGTGCCGCCAGCTAGAATACTCTTACCATCGGAACTATAACAAATTGTAGTGAAATGCTTTGATCGAGCAGCATTCTTGGCAGCAAACCGATCATTCGCATATCTACCGCCAGCAATATCTTCTCTACCGTCTATAGTACCGGTCTGTCTGCCCAGTTCAGGGTCCCACATTGTGACTTGTCCGTCTGTAGTGGCAACGGCAATTTCCTTAGAATCTGGACGCACAGCCACGCTCATTACATCTGCTTGAAGCTGGAGAGGTTCTGTTGTAGATGTTCGAGTGAAAATGCTCCAGATTCTAACCGTTCGATCCCACGATGCCGAGACAAGCAGGCCATTCTCGTCGCCAAACGCCAAACTAGACACTGGACCAGTGTGTCCGCTCAGTCTATCGAGCAGCTGTGATGTCTGCACTGACCACACATGAATGTCAAAGTCGTCGTATGAGCCCGCACAGACAACTTCTCCACTTGGGTCGATCGCAAGGGATGTGAACTGAATTCTCTGAGCAGCCGTGAATGTCCTAAAGTTTCTGTATCGCACCAAATCCCATGCACGCACAGAACCATCCATTGAAGCTGAGAACAATACGTTGCCTCTCCTCGAGAACTCTAGATCTGTGACGGCAGCGGTATGTTCCGTGAATGTGACAATGCAAAAGCCAGAAATAGCGTCCCAGACTTTGATCTTGCCATCATCTGCGCCAGTGACGATTTTTGTGCCATCTGCCGAATACACTAAAGTGTTCATGGCGTCAAAATGGCCCTGTTGCTTGAGGATATAAGATTCTGACTTCCATTCCCATACCAGTAGCTGCCCTAGTTTAGCCGCACCAAACGCTAGCCACTCTCCTGTACTGTTTATGGTCACAAAGTCGATTTCATTCTGAGATATACTGAGAGTCTGCAGCTCTGTGTATTCTGGTAGTTCGTAGAGCCCAAAAATACCTGAAGCGAATCCAACTACCAGCATACTAGATGATGGATGAAAAGCTGCACACTTGACAGTTGCATCTTGCTTGAAATAGTGCTTATTGACGATTCTCCAATTCTCTTCACCGCCGTCTTCTTCGCCAGGCCTTGTGGTGTACTCCCACACGAACAGGGCACCATCTTTACTCACTGTATAAATAATTTGCTGGTCTTCACTAAAGAATGCTGAGATCACTGCGTCACGATGGCCGCCAAGTGACGTTGCGGCAGCACTATCTTTGGCATCCAGCGAATATACTCTTGCCGAAAGGTCTTTTGAAGCCGTGAGGAAAAATCGAGAGTCTTGTGACCAAGTTATCAATGTGACGTCGGCATAGTGGCCGGTATATACTCTGTGTCGAATGAACGGGGCAAACTGTCGTTCCCCGTCGCTTGGGGTTCTCCATACTTGAATATGTCGTCCTGCCGCAACAGCAAAGTGCTTTCCATCGGGCGAAAACTTGATGTCAAGCACTGGGCTCTTGAAGTTGAAATGATGCAAAACCGTTCTCCGGACGTAGTTGACAAGAATTGCACGTCCGTCAATATCGACTGAAATAAGTAATGTCGATTGTGGGTTGAGTGCAATTCTGGCCACATTTTTCCGATGCTCGTATGCAAATGTGAATGATTTATTACTGAGAAAGTTAGCTCTTTTCGGAAGCACTCAGGTGGTCACGTACTTTACTAGGTCGAATATGCTTACCCTGTTACCGACAGGACTCAAGATAGAACCTCCATCGGGAGAGAACTGCAAGTTACCTTGTCTGTAAACTGTTCCCAGTAACGTCGACAGCTAATTTAATTAGTTCCTCTATTTATTCAAAATCTCGAAAATATCCTTACCTTAAAGTCGATGCTCATGGTGGGTATGTGATGGTCAGGGAGATCAAGAAATTTCACCGTCAAAAATATTTTGGTGATGAGCCAAATTTTTTTTTTTTGAGCCGCTGGGACACTCTCACACTATAACTTTGTAGCACATTATCGGGGAAGGATATCAGCAGCAATGATATCTAAAAAACAATTCAAGGGCCCCGGACTTGACGGTGGTCCTAAAGAAGACAAGCCCGCGACTGCTACCAATAATGCGTTGAGCAAGTTGATGGAGATGAAAGTACGTTTAGTACAAAGTATATCTGATGCTAATTCTAACTAGTTTATGCAACAAGGCGAAGCCAAGGAAAAGTTAGAGGAAGAAGAGAAAGAACAGAAAAAAGTCGATGATGCTTCGAGGTGGAAGCTGGATGATAAATTGAGCAAGAAGTCTAAGAAACAAAAAGCTAGTGTGACCAACTACTCTGATATCCTTGGCGAGACACAAGTAGCCGGTCGACGAAGCTGGGGCAATTTCAACAAGCCAAAGGTATGCGTCCATTATACCCCTCGCACAGATTTTCGCTAATGAAATAGGAAAAAGAGGAGAATCCAGAATTCGATATGCAACAGGACGATGCGCCAGAAAAGTCGAAATCAAAGGGACAAAAACGCCGCAGCACGGACGGCAAAGGCCCCAACAAGAAGCGCAAAAAGAGCTCGCATTGACAAGCTTGTTGACAGCGAGACATGCCCTATTTATTTCTTCTTTTTCTTGGAATCATCGATAAACCCTCCTTTCACTAATGCATCACGAGCACATGAATTGATCCGTTTAAATCTATTACAGTTAGAATTCCACTTCGTTCTTGCATTGTTAATAACAAGATTATCATACCTATCCGGTCCTAATTGTATTCCTCCGTACCATCTAGAAACACATACTACCACATTGACTGATTCTGTCAATTGTAGGAGGTGGAGCAGTCGCCCGCCAGCGGCAGTCTCACCGTCGTCGTCACAATCTTGCTGCATTCCAACCTTTGTCTCGATACGATAAGCCGTCATATTGTGAGTCGCTCGGGCTATTCGCTTGTCAAGTTTCAACTTGGATATCTTCGCAATTGCCGCCTCCGGCGATGTCACGTACGCTGCCCTGCCAATAAATACGCTCTTCCTATCGATGACTTCCTCCGATCCTATCCATCCTTCAAATATGTCAGCTGAGACTTCATCTGTCTCCGCTACTTCTTCCTTCGCCTCTAGCTCCTCATGTTGAGACTCAAGCATCTCCCTAGCAGCCTCCAAGAAATCGAATACACACACTTGCCC
Organism: Blastobotrys indianensis; assembly: GCA_030558855.1. NCBI lineage: Eukaryota > Fungi > Ascomycota > Dipodascomycetes > Dipodascales > Trichomonascaceae > Blastobotrys > Blastobotrys indianensis. The sequence goes on from JAKTQK010000002.1 coordinate 859,998, forward strand.
GGGCACAAACACCTGCGCCAGTACATCTTTCAGTACGTCTTCTAAACGGTTTGCGGCCCATATACTGGGTGGTTCATCTGGATATGAGCGTGGAAACGAGATCTGGAGTTTGATCTCAGTGTCCGGAATCTGCAACTTGAACAGACTGCCTTCGTGAACAAAAGCTCCCGGGTGGATCGCATCCAATGCCTCGACTTCCTCCAGTAGCTGCTCGCTCATCGTCTCATCGAAACTTGTCGCCGCTGTTAGTGCGCGTGGAAAACTGTCTCGGTGAAAAAGGCGGTCGTTACATAAGCCGGCAATACTCTGATTAGTCAGTGGATTGCATGGGCGCTTAGTCATTTGGAGCCGCGTGCGTTGTGCGCGGTGCAGCCTCCAGCCGCTCGCTTGGTCCCAATTGTTAAAGCCTCTCTCTCTCGCTAGCGGCGGCGGGTTGAAAACTCATAAAAGGATTTCGAACTCCGACATCTTTCTAGAGAGCCGCCTTACCTGTGGGATTTCAATACTTTGTTAAAGTTGATCCATTTCGTTAACTTAGAAGCGAACTGACACATGTCCATCATGGATCAGTCCCAGAGCCTTACTCCAGATTTGGCCGGAAGTAAAATCGACAAGCATGGGCGCGACTCCAAGAAGCCCAAGAGCAGAGCTACGTCCTGTGAGCGGTATGAGATCAACCTGAAATGGCGTGAAGTGTGGATAGCTAACATGTCTAATCTAGGTGTAAGCGCAGAAAGCAAAAGGTATGTCTGATTAAGGATTTGAGAAATAACCTTATTTCTGTGTTTGAATCTAACTTTGACTTTTTAGTGTGACCATCGTTTACCTACTTGTACAAACTGCTTGAAAGCTGGCGCAGAGTGCGTCCAGCCCGAGAAATACGTCCAGCATGTACCGGAGAAGTATGTTGTATCAAAAATTATGAGTTATGAAACTAACTAGTGCTTTTTCTCAGGGACGATTATACCCTTCTTTTGGAGAAGAAAGTAGCCAAGCTTGAAGATAAGCTCAGAAACGGAGGATATTCGCCTGCTGCTCACTCGCCGCAGACGGCTACTGGTTCGAATCTTGTATCTAGGGCATCACCTTCGATATCGGCCTCAGCAACGCCATCTGCTTCACACAACTTTGTACTACCTCATCACAGCTATCGTGTGTCTGTAGATGGTAGGATAACTTCACAGCATTCGACGCCTAACACTACGCCTACGCCGCCAGCGATACCGATACCGCAGTCATCAAGAGTAAGCATTTTGAATATCGATCCAAGCTCGGGAACGACAGCCCCTCCACCACAAAGTTTCTCGGTAGTATCTTCGCTGCTGCAAGATACGTATTGGGGCCGTGCTGATGCCAAACGGGTACTGCCGACGAATTTACAAGAGAGTAAAGGGCTCATGCCCGATTACGACTTGGAGGAATATCTTAAATGCCGGCCCGTAGAGGTGCCAAACGATGCTGAGGGAGAGGTGCTACTGCAGCGATATCACAAAATACACGGCAAGTTTACCTTCATCGACAGAAACCTATTCTTGAAGCTACACCATGATCGCCATATACAACCACGCAATCTCGACGACCCGACCTACAGATTTAACGGTTTTATGCTGTTTGCTGTATATGCGATGGCGACGGTTTTAAGTCCTTTATCTGAGAGCAGGGCCCAAGCAGTCACAAATTCCGAACGGCTCTATGCGACTGCCTTGTGCCATGCGCGGCTGTGCAAGACGCAAGATCCGATCATGCAAATCAAGGCTCTTGTAATGTGTGCGCTATTTCAGATGCGAACTGACAAGGACAATGGCTGCCATTTCGACATGGTGAATAGAGCTATGAAGCTATGTTACGAGATTGGTTTACATGAAGGAAGGGGCTTGGACAGCTTGCCGCTGCATGAACAGGAGATGCGTAAACGGCTGTTTTGGTCAGCATACGGCCTCGAACGCCTTTATGCTGTCTCAACTGGTCGGCCATTTGTTATTGATGAAAAAGATGTTACGCTTTCATTCCCTGTCGATGTCGATGATGACGAGCTGACCGATGAAAAGATCACCGCCGCACGTGAGGCTGAGAGACAAAATGGCCAGCCGCTGCATAATGCCACACCACTGTCGTTTGTCATTTACCTTTGGAAGCTACGACGACTAGAGTGCGATATGGTCATAAAAATATACCAGAAGGACAAGTCGATGGAGGAACAGCTTGCCAAAGTCGACTATTACCTAGGAGCGCTGAGGAGATGGCGAGACGAGTATCCAGATCTAACGCCGCGTGAACACAATATTGCGGCCATTGCATATTCAAAAGCGGTAAGGTTATTGCTGCAGCCATTTCTGGCTAGTCTGGATCCTAACGGCCCGTTGTTCAAAAAGTGTGTTCTGGAGACTGGTCGTATATGCTCGGTGTTTCGGGATTTTTATAGAAAGACTGAGTCTGGCTTCACGACGATTGCAATGCATACAAACTTCATTGCCGGTCTGACGCTTATTTATTGCTTATGGCTTTCGAAAGACGGCGACTACTTGCCAATCTTGGAAAGCATCCGCGCCTGCACTGCGTCGCTGTATGTTCTGACAGAGCGATCGCATCTTTGCAGGAACTATAGAGAGACGTTTGAAAATCTGGTTACTCAGATTATCCAGACTGTGACTAACCGCACTCGAGGCGTTACCGACATGCCTACCGAACCTGAAGAGAGTGAAACGCCCACTGTGGCGAGCCAGGTGATTCCGCAACGACCGCCACTCGTGGCTGCCGACTCTACTACTTCCGTTTTCGAAAATATGAATGAATCAGCAGCACAGCAGGTAAAGCAAGAGAACGGTCAATTCGAAGATATGAAGCCGAGTGTCGGCATTCTGGATCAGCACCATCTTGTGCAACCACAACCGCAGGCAAACATTCCCGTTCAGGAAGGCGTTATGGTTCCACCTCCACCGGCGTCTCAAGTACCAGTCCTTTCTGGGCCCTCGCCGCCCAATGCTGCAATCGCCACTAGTGCGCCTCCTGAGCCCTCTGCGGCGTCGTCTGCGGCTCCGAATATCTGGGCCGGAGTAATGCCATCTGGTGTGCCTGCCATTAACAATACGCAGCAGCAGCAACAAGAGCAACAAACACAGCAGCAGCGACCACCGCCTCAAAGCAATCGCGGTTGGATTGACGCATATGGATATGACGACTCGATGTACAATATGATCCAGGACATTTCCTCCTGGACGCGCACTAACCCGGTTGTTGCAGACGGGATCAATAACAACAACTCGCAGCAAATCGCTGATCACATGTGGACTAACTTTACGGACTTTTCTTTAACTTAAGGGATATATACATATATATATACCTGGTTTATAATACTGCAATTTATTTTTATTTTCCCCCGCCCTCATTGTGTTTTTTTCATACAAAAATCTCGCCCGCGCGGCGCTCTGATCGACCCTTTTTTTTCTATTCCAACTAAATGGCCACAGCAGAGCAGCTCAAGAATCTTGGCAACGAATCGTTCCGCAAAAATGATCTCGCTGGTGCCATATCGCATTATTCGCAGGCCATTGAGCTCGATCCGTCGCTCACAGCATGCTTCTCGAACCGTGCACAGTGCTACATCAAGCTAGGCAAGTTCGCCGAGGCGGCGCGAGACTGTCAGCTCGGCATTGACTCGCTGCAGTCGGGAATTGGCGACGTCAAGCTCGCGACAAAGTTATATTTCCGCCTCGCACAGTCGCGCAAGGAGCTCTCTGACCTTTCGGCGGCGCGTGAGGCGTATGAGACGGCGCGGGACTTGGCTCCAGAAGGGTCGAAAGAGCGCGACAACATTGAAGCCGAATTGAGCACACTGCAATGGGGCGAGCGGCGGGCGAAGCGGGAGTCTAAATTCTCCATGTACAATAGACATACTGCGCCATCTCGGGTTGTATTGAATGAGAGCGTTCTCAGTGGTGGCGATGACGAAGCGGCGGCGGCGACGACACCAGTACAAGTAGTCGACGAGCTGCCGCCACATTTGCGCCGCAAAACTAGGCAAGTACTCACGGGCACGTTCAGACCGCCTGGGAAGCTGACGAATTTCGCATTCACTCAGCTGATGCGTGCTAGCACCGGGGATTTGCCTGCGATTTATGAGTACATATTTACGACGCTGAGCGAACGGCCGGCCCAGCTAGCGAATACCGTGTTCAAGCTCGGTGGGGTCAATTACGACGCGATCGATTTCATATTCGATGCCATTCTATCTGTGAAACCGAAATTGAGTGATCAAGAATGGGCTAGCAAAAGTATCGACATTGTGCGCGGCGCCGCTGACTGTCCTCGCTTTAGTACCGTCAAGCTATTTGTCGATTCCAAGAGAATAGCGCAGCTCAAGTCTGCAAACTCTGAACTTGAAGCTTGCCTAAACGAGCTGTTTTAACTCTTTCATTTTTTTTTTGGCATATCACTAACAGATTTTTAACAGCAATTTCAATTCACAATTCAATTACATCCAGCGAGAAAAAATTATAGCCCACCATCCCAAACCTTTTATTATATTCCACCATCTCCTCCTCCCGGTATTCCTCCGACCATCATCGGCACTATCGTCATTCTATCCTTTTCTACACTTCTCATTGGGGGCTGCACAATGCCTGGCCAAAAGCTGTCAACATAGCTGCATGCCATCGTCTTGAATCGATCTGGAATGAAAAGCGGTCCGATACCTATCCCAACAAATAGCATCATGGTCGCAAAATATAACATAATGTAGCCAGGGACACGTTTTCGACGCAATCTCCTCAACGACTGCCTCATTGGTGGAAGTCCCCTCATAGTGCTTTTTGGAGAAAGCCAAAATAACATTAGCGTGTGGCACCGATCCATGTACGGAATGAACACAAGAGGAGTCTGCACAAAGAGAAGGAAGTGACCTAATATAAAGTCCATGGTAAACATGCTCATTTCAATGCACTTGCAGATAAGTTCCCGCAGTGGTTGCGTAATCATATGAAACCCGAGCTTCGAGTTGAGCCATTGGCCACTCCAAAATATCACATTCACTTGTCCATTTCGATACTCGCGACTCATTCCCATCGCCTGTAAAGTTTTGAAAATGAAAGACTGGCACATTAATGCTGCAATAGTTCCGAGAAGGGCATGTGGGAAGTTCCATCCTTCGAGCAGCCACATCAACTCGAAGAAAAACAAATGATTGACAACTGCAAATCCATGTACCAGTGCTGCTTGCATCATCTGTGGTCTCTTCCATTTCCTGGTCAACGTACAGATCACGGTGGCGGACAGAATGAACGAGATCATGAGTACAACAATATTGACCAAGATAGGCCCAAGCGTTACAATCATTAGTCTCAATAGAGGATCCGTGGGTCCGCTATCGGCCAGGTTGGATTGAGAATTGACATACAGATACGGAACCACAACCATGACTGTATCAATAAGGGAGCGCACAACTTCCGTCATAAATGAGTTCATCTTACTGGGCTTCGGAGTAACCTTGTCTGTTGGCGCATCTCCAATTGCTTTTCGTTTGAATCCAGTCACACGAGTGCGTATCACCCGATGATATCCGATCCATGAGTTGAGATTGTACCTCTCATTGCCTCTATGCAACCAGTGCACAAAATTTCTGTAGTCCATAAAAAACTCCCCAAATGAAAATTGGTGTGGATTGAAGATGCACGGAGCCAGACATAGTGCTACAGTTGTAACCCAGAACCACAATAATGAGATACTCCACATGGTAGTGCTCACAAAAACAAGAGTCAGCGTCAGCCTGGCTCCCAGATAGATTGATGTAGCCCCAAACCGACTGTATAATGTTGAGAACGGTAATCTCGTGGTAGCAAAGCCTCGCCCGGTCGGTATATATCTTGCGCCCCCAACAGACAAGTCATCGGAAAGAGATTGTGAGTATATCTGACAAACAAATACCTCAAATAGTGGCGACAAGGACCCAAAGTGCTTCGCTAGTCTAGTGACTGATCTAATAAATCCACGTTCTGTCAGTTCTTGAACAAAGAGTGGTAAGAACGAGATGAAAAATACGATAAAGATCGAAAGTACACATCTTTGCACCCATAAGAATACCGGTATCAGGTTTTGACATCCTGGTGGCTGATGCACATCAGTGATTGGAGCGTTTGCGTCATGTTTGCAGATGACAGCTTCACGAGCGAGTGCTGCCAAGTTCAGAGATACAACCAGAAATAGCTCAAGAGAAATTACAATAAACTTGTTATTGATATGAAACCCGGGGTGAGCGTAGTAGAACGATAAGAATCGATCTATTGGTAGCATGGTCCCAATATAGTAGTATTCTCTGGATAGCATTTGCTCTCCCATTCCAGCACCAATCTTTGTCGTAAAATTCAGAATGGATCCGAATCCTAAATCTCGTCCTTTGCCGCATTGGTTGTACTCACAATGTTTTATTCTTCCTCCACGAAGCAAGGCATTCATACCGGCATAGATGTCCTCATTTAGGTGCAGCCCTTTTTGCGCCTTCGACACACCTCCTCGAGTAGTCATGAAGATACCATTTAAAAAATCTGGATGGCCATAATGTAGCTTGCCACCGATTTTAGCCAACGTTCGGGCGAAGAGTGTGCCGAAAGTTTGTTCTTTACCAGCTGCCACATCACCGAGTACACCAATATTTTCAGAGAAAATGTACTCTCTGGCACCAATAATTGCCACCGGAGGCTCTGAAATACCAACCATCTCTTTACGAGTATGCGCATATGGGTGCTGTGGAACGTCCATTTCTTCAAATTCAGCCAATACGGACCGAATCTTGAGACACTCTTCGAGGTAGTTGTCTTGATTCGCATCAACCAACTGAATATACTCACCACGATAAAATATCAAAGCGTGATTCTGATTGTCACTTTTCCCATCTCCTAGAATTGGATTTCCTGATAAGCGGACTTTATACTTGGGCTTTCGTTGGCCGTTTTTCATGATTTCAGATTCCCCGTCAATCAAACACGAATAGTATACCTTTTCCCTAGTTTTTGAATCTATTTCTTCTTCAAGGTAGGCAATATTCAGCTCTGGGTAAGCACGCAACATCATTTCCTTGTCAGTAATCTCCTCACTCGAAAACGACGACAGTCTTTGAACGGCTGCCAAGAGCCTGAACTTTCGTCGGGCCATCACAGACAAATCGCGCTCCATCTCAGCACGCTTTATCGGGCTCTCTATCATGTGGTCGAGAGTCTCAACGCTATAAAGGAGCTTGATGGCGCGAGGATAATTCATAAATCCGGATATTGTCCGATACAATGTCTGCGTTCTGAGCGACGCCCACAGACGAGTCCGCAGAATATACTCTGGCGATGAGCTCTTAAATCCCACGCAATAGAATGGCAGAGTCTCTGGTTTACCGGTGGCATTGTCCTTGTCTTTGAATTCTTTGGGAATTTCACCGTCGTTAGCTAGACCCATCGAATCTTTCACAAAACAATCCCATTCAACTGGATGTAGCCCTTTCAAGTACTCTAGGAGCGAGATTTTACTATCTGCATCCTGTTCTACAATTGTCTCTCGCAGTGACAAGACAATCCTTTCACTAAAGTGCGGGATTAGCACGGTAAATGTCGGCATGCTCTCCACGGCGACAGGTTCAGGAATAGGCGTCGAGAGTGACTGGGCGAAGAATGAAATACGTCTCTCTGCTTCTGACTGGCCCTCAAAATTGCTTGTGTGGAACGAATTATCTTCCTGTGATACAAAAAATGCGGGCTCGTAAAGCATCTTCTCGCCGGTTTCAGGAGATTTTTCTTGGACATAAATCAGTCGTTGAACTTGCTCGAGTGGGATCAGGTGTTCCCGGTACATGGAGACCACTATTGCATTCCAGACTTGAGAAACAAGAAGTTTAGATCTGCTGGATTTGGATAAGTGGCGTGTATACATAACTTTGGAAAACATTCTCTTCGGTAGCCGACAATACACATTGCGCCAAGGTGTCCAGATAGATGCCCCAAGATAAAAGGATCGGCAAACAGAGAATATTGTGTTAAAAATGATATACCAAAGATAGGAATCCAAATTGAACAGCACCAAATCAGTAATTATTAGCAAGCAGAGGACCAATTTTGCTTGCTGCTCGCAGAGTAAGTGACCAATGTAAGCGGAACCGATGCATTTGTCGAGCTGCAGTATTCCGAGTTCTCTAACGGGGTCTCTCAATGAGAGCGTAAGAAAGAAGTAAGATTCTGTTAGTTTTGCGGCCCATACGCATAGCCATAACCCCCACGACAGCGCCCGATCGTTTCCTTTGAGCCCAGCAAAATCTCCAGTGAAGACAGACGCACGATTCTTGCCTCTAAATATCTTTCCCAATGGTACTATACTGAATGCAATGGTCACAATCGCTGCAACTACCATTTGTATTACTGACATAATTATTCCCAGTAGGTGCGGCTCAGTTCGCGATGTCATCAACAGAATGTAAACTGTTGGGGCACTCAATAGACATATGAGAGCAGTGAAACCGATAATTCTGGGTAGAACTGGGTGTGCACTAGGCCATCTTCTTGGTATGTATCTCATCTCACACAAAGTTGCGATCAAGTTGATAACTGGTCCTGTGTTCCCTCCTAAAGCAATGATCGTCCATCGAAGTTGAGGTGATGGCTGGGTGTTCTTAGTATAGTCGTAGTTCACGGTGTATAGGGATGGAACATTAGCGGCTGTATAGAACCAGTAGATTGCAAAATGGAGAATCCAGATTCGATTGAAGTTGATCAACATATGAAAATACGACCGTCGTTCTTTGTACGTTTTGTAGAAAGCACGCTCCCAGATCACAGACGAGAGGTAGCCATATCTTTTCCATGGGTCAAGTTCAAGCAGTTTCTGACCATCCTGAGTTTTAAGAGTTTTCAGATCCCGGTCATGCCAAAACAATTGGTTCATATCATCGTATCCAATCTTGTCCTTGTGGTCAGCTTCCTTTTGAGTAAAATCTCCAGCGTCGTTCTTAGTCATCTGCTCGCTAACATAGTAATTATAAAGCGGTGTGATTATTTTTGACAAAAATTCACCCTCTTTTGCCTCAATCTGATAGTCTGATTTGCAAGCCACGTTCTCGTAATAGTCGAGCGCACATTTGAAAATGAAACATAGGCACTCAGGCATGAATCTCACCTGATTAGCTTCGCCCCAACATAGAAGATACAAAGCAATTTGAATGACACGCATTCTTGGTGACATTCTGTTCATTTTTCGCCGGTGAGTTGAGTCAATATCCGCGGTACTTGGAGAGTATGTTTTGAACTGGAGGGTACCCCCTTTTTCAATGTCAATCACTTCGTTCAAAAGAGTATCCTCATTATCACCTTGTCTCTCCTTATCCGGAAAAAATTTGTGGGTTGCCTCGAGTGTGGGATTCGAATGTGGAGTGGACAGAATATCTTTCGGCCACTCGTACTGTTGATCATTTTTCGCCATGTTTGACGCTTGTGTCCATTTGTGAAAGTTAGAATTGGGGCCGCCAATATAATCTGCGTGCATAGTTTCGAGAGCGAGATCACAGGGCATCCTTGCGGATCGTGAGTCTAACTGCGACATGAAAAGGTCAAAGACATTTCGCATATTGTCGCTTTGAAAGCCAAATACCAACTTCAAGGTCCCAAATATCTCTGCAATATCCGAGGTGCCTATGGGCACCGTATACTTTGAGGACGAGTTCCACGCTGGATACGAGTCCGATTTCCAATCTCTTCCAAATACCGGGGCAGCAGCATAGTCAAAATCATAATTATGGTAGCCCTCGCTCATGTCAAACGTATTTGTGGATTTCATTCCCGGTGTCTCAAATCCATAAGACGTGCCGTCTCTCCATCTGCCACCAGACGCACCTACAAAGTTAGCCCTAGATATTCCCTCGAATAAGATATACCATTATCATTCTTATTGCTTGCCGTGGATTTGCTAAAAGAGCTTGCTCGGCTATCGTGCAAGCCAATATATGGCAGGTCCGTGGTGTACATAGTCTCCTTTGGTCCAATCGTCTCCTCAGAAGAGGATGCCTCGGCTGATCTGTCATCTCCATCATACGTTCTTCGATAGAATGTATTGTCAGTTCCCTTGATGGGAGTGCTCTGGTCAACAGCCGAATTTACCTCCGAAGCTTGAAGCGCCGAGTCGTGAATAGAGCTTCGGCGAGTTGTCTCACTTTCCTCGTTCAGCATCCTGGACTGATACTGTGAGGTCGACTTTCCAGTCGAAGACAGCAGAGCCGAATTCATCTCTGGAAGGAAGGTATGGGTCTCGTGTGATATGTGAGATGATGGGTCTTTCGCTCTTTCGTTTGGGATCAAAACATGGATATTGACGGAAGTGAGCCGCACGCGCAAAAGGAATAAGAGTTTGACTCGCGAATGCGTAAATACCCAAAAGAAAAAAATCTTCTAGAGAGTAATTTCTTTCCCTCTCTTTCTCTCTCACACCTGAAATTGCGTAGTTGCTTAGTTTTGCCTCGCGTGCGAAGATCTGATCTATCGAAGCTCTCATGCCGCCTGCAACAGATCTGATTATTTTCTTCTTGATATTAATATCACTAATATATTGCTTAAATTAAAAGACCTATGTGAAAGTTTTTGCGGAGATTAGGTATGCAAGTTTATCGCTGCGCGTGCGGCTTTCTCGATAACCTTATCGCCATGCGTGAAGTTACAGTTGATGTGATTATTTACGACAAATGGACCGGGATATTCAAGGGCTTTAAGCCCAGTATCTCAGAATACAAAAGATGGTCTTCAGATGCAAACTTCGGATTAACTCGATTCTACGTACTGTACCTGCAGCAAGGATTTCAATCGATGCTGCGCTATTTTAGTACGGCAGCTCAGCCGCACCAGGGCTCCGCCATGCGGGAATCAGTTTGCGGCGACGACCCTTTGAGTCTTAACCGAACACACCTCTATTAATCAACAAACTCAACATCGCTATCTCAGACACTCGTCGTGATATTATCAGCTATTAATTTATACTTATCGATAGCTCACGATCACACGTGCATGCTTCATTTGGTAGTTTCGACTACTTAACTCGGTGATACAATGATAGGTCTTGTGAAGTTGCTTGTCTGGGCAGTTGTCGGAGACTTCATAGTGGTCGAAGGATGCGGCGTCGGTGTCCATTTGACGCTACTGGAGAGATCGCTTCCCTACATGCCCGACGAGGCTATTAAATATCATGACCTCACTCAGAGTGGTGCGTTCTTCCCGGATGCATTTTACGGGTGTGCAGGGCTAAGTGATGCCGCTGAAGACACACACTGGCCGCCATTCTTGAAGATAGCTGTAGACTACTGGCGAGAAAAGTACGGGACAGACAGTTCAACGAATCAGGTATCAGTGAAGCTCGATGAATTGACAATGGTCGGCAAAATTCTTGGGCTATTTAAACAACCTTTGCCGACCAGTGCTATCGGGGCTAAGCACAAAGCGGATGGAGACAAGCTCAAGGCATTTATTTACGGCATACTTTCACACCAGGTCTCGGATGTCAGTTGGCACTCACTGGGATTACAACAGGGCATGCTTAGAATGCTCGCGAATCTTGAGTTCAATGGAGATACGTCAAGGGCCCACACAGTGCTAGATGTCGGCGGTGATATGATCATGGTCCGCCGTCTTCTCGACAGCGGCCTCGATCTCGGCTGGCTCACCGAAGTGCAGTGGGATTATCCAGTGGATGATATTTTAGAACTATTTGGAAGAGCAGGGTACTCGGTATCGAAATCAAATCTGGATTGGTGTATGTGGAGAGGATCGGCTGCTCTGCATGGTGAGCTTAGAGTAGCAAGAGCCGCATTTATTAGCTATGCTATGGAGGCCCCAACTCTATTTTCCAGCATAGAAGATTATTATCTTGGAGGGGGTGTAGAGATGGTCATGTCTATTCGTCATTGCACCCGAAATCTTGACGATTGGTTTGAAAATGGAACGCCCGAAGATCCATGGAGTATTTGTGGAGTCTTCGAAGGCAGACACCGCAGGAAGTATACACATCACGATCACAATCATTCACAATTCGATATCGAAGAGTACGAAAATAGTACACAGTCGGTGGTTGACGTGATGAGAACAGACAATATCTCACCCATGGATGTAGATCATGTTATCGCAAGAAATGACCCGATAATCTTGAGCACCGGCGTTCGAGAATCCCTGTTTGGTTCTTCAGTTGCGCTTGGAAAGTTTTTAGACAATGAGGAAAGTATCGCAATTGGTGCGCAGTACGAATCCTTCTTGCAAGACGACGAAGAGGTACCTAAAGGTTCTGTTTATGTTATGAAAGAGAGCCAAATTCGCGATAGCTCCGTGCAGTCCAATCGCATCCGCTCTGATAATCAGATCAACGTACAATCTGAGTTCTACACATTCAACGAAAGATTTGGAGCTCAGGCTGTTGCATTGAACATTGGAGATAGTGATGTACTTGCGGTGTCACGACCGGGCATTTCTACCATTGATTTCTTCATTGAGAATCACGTCACTATCCAGCTCGTCTGGAAAGAAGCCAGCGTCAAGTATGGGTCTGGAGGTGAGAAGCTCATCGGAGAAGTTTTATTTGTTGGCGACATTGATGGTGACGGTATGGACGATTTGGTTATCGGTGCGCCTAGGAATGATGTGTTCGACGAGCCCCAGCGAGGTCAAGTCTACGTTGTCACAGGTCAAGCATTAAAACAACTTTTACAAGTTGGTCTAGGTAAATCTAGTCCACCTAGTTTCAGTATTTATGACGTGGCGGATACTATATTGGATTTGCCGGATAGAATGGGATCTTATGCATTATTTGGGTCTCAAGTCGCTCTTGTCAAGGCAGGTTCTTCCACGGCGTTGCTAGTTGGTGCGCCAGGGGCACATAAGGTTTTCGGATTCGACTTGACCAAACGCCACAAGAAGCATATTTTCACCCTCCAGTCGGATGATATAGACAATGATTTCAAGTCAGATTTCGGAGGCGCTCTGCTAGCTGCGGGTAACGACGGTTGGATAGCGGTTGCCAATAGTCAGGAGAATGTCGGCTCGTGTACTCAATGTGGCGCTATTTATCTTTATAGGTACGAAGAAGGCACAGCACATCGGCGTGACAAAATAAGGTTTCAGGGATCTTCTTTCAGTAGATTTGGAAAGTCTGGGTTGAAGCTTGACGACGAGCTCATTGTAGCGTCGCCGCACGCAAAGAATGAACGAGGTTCGGTGTGGCGAGTTAAATTGAACACTGGCGGGACTACCTTTATTGAGACAATCATCGAGGAGGGCCCTAGACCATGGAGTAATGGGTTTGGATCATCGTTGGCTGCTCGTCGAAAAGATGACCGTGGCATATTGCTCGTGGTTGGAATGCCACATTTTGGCACTGAAGACGGGTACATGCAAGGTGCTGCGGCTGTGTATTCTATCAGTAGTTAGTTCTATAGCTATATTTACATAACAAAAAAATGCATTAAGTTTATGAAGATGAGTTGGGGGTGAAATATAGCGTCATTGGACCTCTGATCGTTCCCTGGGGGCGTTTGTACTCTGTGCCCAGCTCTCCTGCAATCTCTTTAATCAGCTCAACCACCTTTTCCCTTCGTTCCAGCTCCAGGTCAGTCAGATTTTTCGGATTGTCGAGGTATCGCATCTTGGATTTGAGTTCTATATGTGCTTTGTGGCCACGGGTCATTACCGATGCAATAGCTTGTTTCTTCTGTCCTCGCAAGTCATTCTCGCTGATCGTCCATGAAACTGGGACCCGCTTTTCCTTCTGCCCCGACGGCTTTTGCTTTCTAGACTTTTTATCTTCCAGATATCGTGCCTTGGAATCGCTGACATAGTCCTCCGGCAGTGGCACTACTTTGCATATGAGATGGGGATCCTGTTGCTGCTGTGGCGAGTTGGACTCCGTTTCTACAGCCTGTCGCATGGATACTACAACTAGCTGGAATTTCTTCTTATTAAGTTCACGGGAGACGAATCTTGAGATTGAAACGCGCTCTGTCCTTTCGCCATCTTCGCCTATGACTGTCGCCTTTCCACGATTGGGAATTAGATTTAGAATACTTTCGTTAGTATTAGTGACCTTCGGTTTTGGCACGCTTGATATAAATCTCGTATTGTATATGCATTGTAATTGTGGGTAGCGCTTGAACGTCAGTGGAGCGTTGAGTGCTCTTCTATACATGTTTGGCACGCTACTAACTGTGCTGCCAAAACCGAAATTTTGAAGTGTGCACTGCGAGTGTGCGGCTGAGCGTGAGAATGCGGCACACGGAGAATCCTTATGTCATGGTAAATCTCAGATGCGATAACAACTTTTCCTAAGACTTGCCAAATCTGCCGAGATTTTTAATTTGTAAAAAAAAAAAAGTAAATTTTGTTATTTCCTCATCTCAAACTATAAGCTTATGACTCCAGAACTTGCTCGCAGCCGAGGACCCAACTATCATCAGATCTAGATCCGAGAACACAGCTGATCTCCGGCATTTCATCAGCTTATTGATCATCAAGTAATGAGTGCAAATGGCGACATTTTTCAATCTGAAGATGAGTGAAATTAAAAAAGTTGACGTAGTCTGCTAAATGTCTCAATCGTGGCTTTGCAGTAAACGGCTCTATCAGATAAATGAACAAAGCCATAATCGCAGAGATTTCGGAATAGCCGCAGCGTTGCAATTTCTCCTATTTACCCAGATCTAAGATGGCCATGGTGCGTCGAACCTAAATTTTGTCTAGCTGAGCAAGGGGTCAGTACGATTGTCAGAGAGCGCATCAGATCACTTGCCAAGCTTCATATGTGAATAACAATCAGGATCTTAGATGCACAGGGGCAAACCCGAGAAGCAGAATTCGGCGGTCTGGGACTGTGCCACCACCGCCACCTGCCGAGATCGCTCGTCTGTGGCACCCGAGCGTAGCCAATATACTCTATGATTTAAGCACCAAAGCCAATTAACTCTGGTAGGTCTCCTCTGTAAGTGATCGAATTCTTGAATACAATAGGAACATCGCTAAATAGGTTTCAATAAAATAGCCAACAAGACTTCCTTGTTAAACATGTGTAGTTCGCAGCCACCGCGACGAACTTGGCGACGGGGCTTGACCAGCACCAATTGTGCAATAAATCGTATTCTTGTGGCACCGATCGGCAGCCTCTTGTGGCTTCTAGTTCTCCAGAAAAATAAAAAGTGGAGAAGCTTTTTAGTACAGACTACAAGGTGAGGACCGCAAAAAAAAATTCTGCTTTACGCTATGTTCATGCGGCGTCGCCGTTGTCAAAAACATGGGTCTCTCAGATTGCGTGATTAGGGGCACCGATTAGATCTCTGAACAGGAACTTTTCGGATTGAGATGTATGATTCAGGATCATGTACTGTACGTGAAAGAAAACGAGGCTATCATTAGCCGCATTGACGCCTAGATTACCTACAGTTCCAGTCCGAAATATCAAGCTTGAAAGTTAATCGGTTTAACCTATAAACCTGCACCCTAGCATCAGTCGACAATTTGGCGGAGTAAAGATTCTACAATAGCACTTTAGTGCAGGCTTAAGAGGTACGTTCCAAGCAGGGCTACCGGTGTCACGATAAAGCCACCGAACGACATTGATTGGAAGAATCTAGCGTCAGGTGCGCCACCGGCCGTTTCTCCATGCAGGCTAGTCTGTGGCTCCAGCCTGAGTGGCGGGCCACAGCTGTGCAGATGGTGTGCATCGTCGACGGTCCTAAATTCGTGCTATTAGAGATAGATGAGACTCAACTTAGAGACCTGAGACGTAGTACTCTTTGTAGAAATGACTACACCATGGACCAGAGATCCGACGGCCGTTAACTACAGAGATACGAGTCAGGGACCCTAGATCTTTCCGCAACGTCCTTTGGTGTAGATGTAGCTATACACTAGCCACAGCGCAACGCTCGTTTTTTTTAAAAAATTTCAATGATTCATTCAAGCCCCCTCCTCCTCAAACAGTGATTTAATCAAGCACGCCATCTAGTCGGCTGAAGTGACCATTTGTGCAGATGCCGGTCTGGGCACGCACGCGCAGGAATTCCCCAGAAGTCACGTGCGCTCGTGCCATTTGGGTAATATCGACGACTATGAGAGCGATCTCGAGTGCAACGGAACTTTTTATGTAATATTAAGCGCGATGATTTCTATCGGGTGCGACAATGATCTGCAGGCCATAAATACTGGGCTTCTAGCCGTTTTTTTTTGCTTGCTAGTGAAATTCCCATTCTCTTCGTCGTTCTTTTATCGCAATCAGTAGAGGTTGACTATAGAGAAGGATAGGAATCATCATGGCGACGACATACATACAGGACAGTGTGCCCAGCTACGAAGACGAGCGGGCCTCGGTGATTGTGACCGTCAAACACGTCTTCTACAGAAACCCATGGTCCTTCATCAAGAATTATGTCATTTCGCTTTTCCCCATTCTAACATGGATCCACCGATACAACTTAACTTGGCTTTATGGTGATCTTGTCGCTGGTATCTCGGTTGGTTTGGTGTTGGTTCCCCAGGGCATGTCATACGCCCAGATCGCAACTCTTCCGCCAGAGTACGGTCTTTACTCGTCATTTGTTGGTGTAATGATTTACTGCTTCTTTGCTACTTCTAAGGATGTGTCGATTGGACCTGTCGCTGTCATGTCCCTACAAGTTTCGAAGGTCATTGCTCACGTTGTCACCGCGCATCCCGAATTCAAGGGCCAAGAGCCATTGATTGCTACTACCTTGGCGCTTCTTACAGGCTCCATCGCTATGGGGCTAGGTGTCTTGCGACTGGGCTTCATTCTTGAATTCATCTCTGTGCCAGCAGTCATGGGCTTTATGACAGGTTCGGCCTTGAATATTGCAGTCGGTCAGGTTCCTGGCCTCTTTGGCACATCCAAGCTCTTCAACACTCGAGCTGCCACCTATCAAGTCATTATTAATACTTTGAAGTACCTCGGCCATTCTAAGGCTGATGCGGCTTTCGGCCTTATTTCGTTGTTCGCTTTATACTTTTCCAAGTGGTTCTTTACCTGGGCCTCTAAGCGATACCCTCGATATGCGCGAGTCTTTTTCTTCGGAAGCGTGCTTCGAAACGGTGTCACCGTCATCCTTGCCACCGCCATCTCGTATGGTGTCTGCCACAGCCACAAGAAGAGTGGCAAGTTCCCCATTTCCATTCTCAAGACTGTTCCTCGAGGTCTCCAACACACTGGAGCTCAGCAATGGAATAAGACTTTGATGGGTGACCTTGCTGGCGAGCTTCCAATTTCTACTGTCATTTTGCTTCTCGAGCACATTGCCATCTCCAAATCGTTTGGCCGAGTAAATGACTATAAGATCAATCCAAACCAGGAGTTGATTGCCATTGGCACCACCAACTTGATTGGTACCTTGTTCACTGCTTATCCATCCACTGGTTCTTTCTCTCGATCTGCATTGAAGGCCAAGTGCGGTGTTCGAACTCCTCTTGCTGGTATTTTCACGGGTATTGTTGTGTTGATCGCTATCTACGCTCTTACCGGTGCATTCTACTGGATTCCAAATGCTACACTCTCTGCCGTTATTATCCATGCCGTTGGTGACTTGATTGCTCACCCCAAGACGACGTTCAGATTTTACAAGTGTTCTCCTGTAGAGGCGGTGATTTTCTTTGTCGCAGTCTTGTTGACCGTGTTCATCACTATCGAATCTGGCATTTACTTTGCAATCGCCGCTTCTCTGGTCTTGCTGCTACTGAAGCTCGCCTTCCCAACCGGCCAATTCCTCGGTCGAGTCGAATACTGCCAGGTGAACAGCCCATCGATTGTTCAGCAAGACGCTCAGCCAGCTGTCGTGAACGAAGGTGACGATGACTCTGTCAGCAAGCAGAAGACTAAGGTCTCTCCAGAACCATCAACGGACGCTCCACGAATTGCTCTTGAAAACAAACAGCGACGATACAAATGGGTGCCAATCAACCACAAGGGTATCAACCCAGATGTTCAAGTGCGGCCACCTCCACCTGGTGTCTTTGTGTTTCGTCCATCTGAGTCTTGGACTTATCCAAATTGCTCGAGGCAATCAGATATTCTGATTGATGAGATCAAGAAGTTGACAAAGAAAGGTCTCACTCCTGATCAAGAGCCAAAGCTTGGTGACCGTCCATGGAACGATCCTGGTCCACGACACAAGGTTTACGATCCAAACTTTGTCGATAACAGACCGATTTTGCGAGCTGTGGTGTTTGATCTCTCTGCTACTCCCCATGTTGACTTGACTGGTGTTCAGGCGCTAGTTGACATTCGATCCGTTCTCGACAAGTATGCCAATCGAAAGGTTGAATACCACTTTGTCGGCATTTTGTCCAAATGGACTCGACGTGCATTGCTTTCAGAGAACTTCGGTGGTGACACTGCTAATCCACCTGAGCAACACTACGTTTTCGCCGCTCCTGCCATTGACCCTCGATTCCGAGGTCTCGATGAGTTTGGTGCTAGCGGATCTGGCTCTGAGGATAACACTGAGGAGCAAAAGAATGTTCAGTACAAGGATGTCGAAGAAAGAGACACCAGTTCGGCATTCAACCATGAGACTGGCGAGTTTGTTCCATTAGTGGGCACCAATACTCCGTTCTTCCACTTTGATATTCCAGATCTGGATGAACTTTACACTTAAAAAACGCATCGCTTGTTTCATTTTGTTTTGTTTTGATTTTTACTCTTTAATGATTGCTCTTTTTTAATTTGTAACGACTATAATGAACTTCTTAATCTATTATATTTCTAACGAAAATCACTCATACAAGAAAATCTTCAAATTCAAGATGTATCAAGCAACGCCAGAGATGGCTCTAATCCAATAGATGACAAGAAATCTATCTTTTTCTTGGAAAAAAGGTCGATTGCTATGGCACTATGTATCGACAACTCACGTGACTTACGTGCGGCTCATGCCGCCAAGCAAACATATTCGTGAGAATCACTTTATTTCAGCCGTGAAGCCTACTACACCGCCTGTGGGCATGTCCTTGGTTATCTCAATCAAGCGAGCGATCGGTTCTGGGAAATGAGGCAGCTTTGGGGTTCGGGGCTGTGGCCAATGTGAAGGTGCATGCGTCAGAGGACATTGTAACCGCGGAATGACACGGCCTGGATTCTGTACTAGTATTTTTTTAAGTCCGCCCCAGTTACTAGTAGAAAGAAGCTAAAGCAGTCCTGCCCCCAGTCTATAGTATCCTAATTCAGAAAGCGGTTATTGATATATCACCAAAGCCTGCAAGTTTAGACATGTAAATAAGGGTATCTAGCAACCGTAAAGTTTTCCCCCTGCGGCACTGTGCGCAGCGCCGCCTCGGAGCAGAGAAAAATCTGAAACTCCAACAAGCTATTCTTCTGCCCATCTAAGCTCTCGACCTTGAAGACGGTTGGCTTTCACAGTCCATCATATACCCTCAAAGCCTTGACGGCTGCCGACCCCATTAGTCTTGCATCGTCAAACACACGCGCCTATTGCTCTTGTCCGGCTGTACCTTCCCGTGTTGCGGCGACAAGGCCGCAGTTTTCTTCGAAAGAGCCGCCTGTGTATAAATCCTCACCACAATATTGCAGCGCATTATACGGTCATTTTTTAAAAGGCCTTTGAAAGTCACAAGCAACATATGACAGCTGTTCAGGCTGCTTGGGCCTTCTGGAGACGCATAAAGTCTGCGATCTCCAGCTCAGGCATATCCTTTATTGGGTTACACTGTAAGTTCGACCAGACGTGATCTCGTGGGGTTTTTCATCACAAAATGACTAACATCTGATAGATATTTATATTATTTCAGCAGTTATTGTTGGATCAGTTATTATTTACCCGATTCGCAACATGGCTTACATCGATGCCCTGTTCATGGCTTCGGGAAGCTCGACACAAGCTGGGTTGAATACAGTAAATGTGAACGACCTATTTCTGTATCAGCAGATCGTACTTTACCTGGTCCCGATGGTCACTACGCCCATTTTTATCCATTCGTCCGTGGTTTTTCTGCGATTGTACTGGTTCGAGAAGCATTTTAAGGACATCAAAGTTCAGTCAAAGATCCAATCTCGTATGCGGCGTACGGCGACCATGGCACAAATGCGCAACAATGACGATATTGAAATGCAGCCTACAAACATCCCGAAGCCAGGAAAGAACCAACATTCGGGCTCTTCCAGTACACCTGTAGATCCACTGGAAGAAGAAAGGAAAACGCCCGATAGCGTCTCCGCTCCTCCACTCAACAAGGATATTCGTTTCGGTGAACTACCACAACCTCATCGTCAGATCCCCGTTGCTCCAAAAGATGTGTATGAGTCTCTTAACATGATGCAAAGAAACAGAATGGAATTCGAAGATGAGGACGATGGCGACGGTCCAGCTTTGGTTATAAAAGGTCCAAGAGAAATGGACGAAGAACATGAACGCCAGGAATTGCAAGGGACGGTGCATTCCCATATTGGAGCAAATGCAGAAGTGGATGAAAAATCTAAGGAGCAGGGCAGTGATGCTACTGCCCATGAGTCGGATAGTATTGAGCATGCAAGCTTGGCAAGGAAACGAAGCCATGATGACAGCCTAGAATCGTCGGATGAAGAGGATGGGCATCGTTTGACACGATCGGTATCCCTCGCAATTTCTACCCCAAAAGAATTTGCTGGAGTTGAGATGGGTACGCGAGCACATACTATCGAAAACGGTGTGTTTGTACCGCCTGGCGTGGATGATACAGATGTGGATGAGCGACATAAGCACCGCCGGCGTGGCCGACCCCATTTACGGCGATCGCACACTTTTGAGAAGATGATACATTCGGCACGTAATAAACTCTCCAATAGAGAAGAATCTACGGACAGGATAAGGTTGCAAAGGACTATGACTGCCAACTATCTCTCTTGGGAGCCTACTGTCGGAAGAAATTCGCAATTCGTAGCTCTCAATCAGCAGCAAAAAGAGGAATTGGGTGGTGTTGAGTACCGTGCATTGAAGTTGCTCGCAAAAATTCTGGTATGCTACTATGTTGGATTCCACTTACTCGGGCTCTTCATGCTTTTACCTTGGGGCGATCTTACTACTAAATATGCCGACTACATTCGATCCTGCGGTGTCAATACTTCATGGTGGGCGATTTTCACTGCAGAATCAGCCTTTAATGACGTTGGTTTTACGTTGACTCCTGATTCTATGAGCTCCTTCACGCATGCGGTCTATGTACAGCTCGTCATGTCTTTCCTCATCGTCATAGGTAACACTGGCTTCCCTTGTGCTTTGCGATTCATCATATGGGTTATGTTCAAGTTGAGCCCGAAGTTTGGTCAAACTCACGAGTCCCTCGCATTTTTGCTGGATCATCCCCGTCGGTGCTTTACGCTGCTCTTCCCATCGTCTGCTACCTGGTGGCTGTTTGCAGTTCTTGTGGTGCTGAATTCTGTTGATTTGATCTTTTTCATCATTCTCGATCTCAACAACGATGCTGTTGTAGACATACCTGTCGGCTACAGAATCACCTCCGGTTTGTTCCAAGCCTTTGCTACTCGAACGGCGGGTTTCACAATTGTTAACATCGCCGACTTGCACGCAGGCATTCAAGTCAGTTACATGATCATGATGTATATCTCTGTTTTGCCAATTGCTATTAGTATTCGACGAACAAATGTGTACGAAGAGCAGTCGCTTGGTGTATATTACAACTCTAAAGAGGACGAAGAGGGCGGTGCATCGTACGTCTCGAATCATTTGCGAAGACAGCTGTCATTTGATCTGTGGTATATTTTCTTGGGGCTTTTCGTTGTTTGCATTGCTGAAGGAGGAAAAATAGGAAATAAGTCATTGGTATCCTTTGATATATTTGCTTGTTTGTTCGAAATCGTGAGTGCATATGGCACAGTCGGCCTTAGTTTGGGGTACCCCAACACTAACACGTCCTTCTCCGCGCAATTCAATGTCATTGGGAAACTGGTAATTATTGCAATGATGATCAGAGGACGGCATCGAGGTCTACCATATGCGCTTGACCGAGCAGTGATCAAACCCAGTAGTAAGCTGGAAGAGCAAGACCTCATGCTAGACGAACAAGCGAGGAACAATAAGATAGCCCGCGAAACCACTCTTCCACAATCATTGGATCAACATCCCACGCAGACAAATACTGCGGTTACAACGGGAATAAGCCGGCGAGCATCATTCGGGTCTGGCGTACAAAAGCTCCGGCGCATGTCTTTGGGCACCATTGCAATCGGACCCCCTGCATCTCGGGTCAACCGAGCACCCACTCTCACACTGTCGAACACCACTACTTGGGCAAATCCTCCTCTTGGTCGAACAGCTTCCAATCCGTTCAAAGGCCATCGCCGTACGGGCACTTTCGGCAGCGACATTGATCCCACTATGAGCAGAAATAGCATGGCGGTTGAGGACGACGACGAGTAGTCTATTGTTTTATAGTTTTTTTTTGCATATCTAATATCCTATTTTCTTGTATCACAATTACGAATGTACCTATCTTTCAAGCGTAAGTCAAAGATTTCAAACAGACTGAAAATTTCAGGTTCAAACAGCAGCAGCATCAGTGAGCCGCAGACGCACGCTAAAGTTGCTCGCAGACGCTTCACAAAATTTCACCGCGGGGCGCGCGACTGGGCGGAAGGCGGCGCAACTGGTGCAGCAGCGGGCAACTTGTAACCTCCTCTACACGCACACTTCATCACGAACCAGCAGCACCCATTTCTCACTTCTGCGAATCTGCCTTGAAAAGTCTTCTGCGATTACATCTTGAAGGACAGCTGGTCGATTTCGAGCCTGTATAGACTATCCGACTGGCTTCGTCTCACGGCAGCACCTATACTGTACTGGTCATTGGACTTATTGAATAGCCCACGCCCCTTCGCTGCCAAGACTTTTCTTGCTCCACAAATAGCACCGCCGTGGCTCCCTTCTCTCGTGTTCATTACAACAGCGACACTATTATACATCTAGTGAACCTCGACTGCTAGACATTGTCATCGTTTGTTGAAAGGTCAAAGAATACTAGATCTGTGTGGAGTACCATGTCTTCGCAAGATGATAAGACTGTGCGGCCTGGCGATCTGACTAGTCATCCGGAGAATGTGTCGGAATCTTTCGAGCATTTGTCAGTGAGCTCATCACACTCCACCGTGCCCCATCAACCATATATCCGACATCATGCCTCTACTATCAGTGGCCAAATACCTGTTAATGGCGCTGAAACCCATACGCGACCACCGATACCCGTGACGCACTCTGCAAGTGCTATTCACCACCATCTGCAACAGCGTCAACAACAATTTGTACCAAAAGCATCACCACCCCTCTCTGCTCCATTGCCAGTTGGTCATCAACACTTTCAGCAAAATCTGGCTCCTGCGACCAGCCCATACACAGGTATGTTTGTCTTATGCGCCCTTGAAAAGTGCTCTAACATGTTTTAGGTTTGTCTGGTCAGCTTCCGGCCAATGTTCAAGCTCGGCTGCAAGCATTCCAGCAGTCGAGACAGCGGTCTAATTCCGCCTCGAATACCAATCATCCTGTCATGTCATCAATTACGTCTTCGCCATCTGCATCCAATATCCAGCATCAGTTCCAGCATGTCCAGCCGCATATGAGTCCACGCGTGGGCGGATTCACTCCAGATTTGAGCCGTTCGCCTTCTTCAGGAAGTACATCTTCTTATGCTATGCAGAGTCATACAGATTCTTGTGCAACCTCGCCAGTGGTATCACCACTAACCGACGGAATTTCGAATTCGAGCATACAGACTGTCTCTGAACAGCAAGTGAGTAACGATGAAGCCACGACTCTTTCTTCGCTAAATTATGCGGCCACAGCTCCGGCCGGACCGGTGCCACCTGGTTCCAACACCCCTAGAGCTCTTGGAGCGCTTGCTACTACTCGTGGTGCAGCTCCAAGTATCGCGAATACCGCCTCAGCAACAGCGGCTGTGAGTGCAACGGCCGCAAATCAGACATTCTCTGGTGCATTATCTTTCACACCCAACGCTACTCAGCTTAAGGGTAGCAAGCCCTCGTTAAGTGCTAGGCGAAACATTCCAAAACTGTCTACTGATTCGCTGTTTAACAACAGCAGTAACGGAGGCGCTAATGGAATGCCAGATGCTCTAGCATCTGGAAGCAAGAGCGATTCAAGCGTAGTTCAGCCAAATCGACGGCCCATGAAGTTACCAAATATGTCAAAACCTCGAGGTGGTATTTTCACCGAATACTCTCGTTACATTGATATTTCAGGAGGCAAGTTGAACTTTGCAGGCAAAGCGTCATTGCATTCCAGAGGCATCGAATTTGGTACTGGATTAAAGAAAAAAGTATACAGTATTTCTTTGGACGAATTTGAATCACTTGGAGAGCTCGGAAAGGGCAATTACGGCACGGTGACCAAGGTTATGCATAAGCCGACTGGAGTAGTGATGGCGATGAAGGAGATTCGTCTCGAACTTGAGGAGGCCAAGTTTGCCCAGATTATCATGGAGTTGGAAGTTTTGCATAATTGCCAATCCCCATATATTGTTGATTTCTACGGTGCGTTCTTTGCAGAAGGCGCTGTTTATGTGTGTATGGAGTTTATGGATGGTGGCTCTCTGGACAAGATTTACCAAGGCGGCGTTGCGGAACCGGAGCTCGCGGTAATCACCAAAGCTGTCGTAGAGGGTTTACGGGAGTTGAAGGACAAGCATAACATTATTCATCGAGATGTCAAGCCTACGAATATTCTAGTATCCTCCGCAGGCAAGGTCAAGCTCTGCGATTTTGGCGTTAGTGGACGATTGGTGCAATCGATTGCGAGAACAAATATTGGCTGCCAGAGCTATATGGCACCAGAGCGAATCAAATCTGCAACTCCTGCAAGCGAGTACACAGTGCATTCTGATGTATGGTCTTTGGGATTGAGCATTTTGGAGATTGCACAGGGGTCATACCCATACCCACCAGAGACGTACAACAACATTTTCAGCCAGCTTAGTGCTATTGTCGACGGTCAACCTCCAAGTTTGAGTGATGAATATTCAGAAGAAGCCAAATCGTTTGTGCGCCAGTGCTTGAATAAAGTCCCCAGCCTTCGGCCACCATATGCCAAATTACTCCAACATCCGTGGATGAGCAAGTATAAGACTGAAGATGTCGAACTGGGCAAGTTTGTAAAGGACGCTCTCGAGCGACGAGCTCTGGGTATCACTAGGGATGCCCCTAGACCTGCTTTGCATAATGGCGGAGCAGTGACCGATTCAATTGCGGAGGAGTAATTGTGATTTTACGAAGACGAACGAAACGAGCATTTGACGAATTCCCCACCTATTTTCTTTTGTGTTCATATTTAGTTATTATTTTTTTCTCTCCATTTTAAATGAGCATTCCATACGCATACATAGTACATCTAAAAATTATTATTCAAAGAATTTTAGTATTTTTGAATCATAAATTTGACGGGCTCGAGAAAGTGCCCTCCCCTCCCACCCATCCCATCGCATCGGCAAGTCAGCCTCACCTTATCGGCCACCAACCTGACCATATTCGACTTTTGAACTGACGATGGGCTCCCCCCGGGCATCGCCCCGTATTGCGGCGATATTTCTGGTCAAGTTCGATGTGCGTAAGGGCAACTCCATAGTCTGGTCGAAAAGCGACTCGGCATTCAGCGACGATGCAGCATTACTTGGTCACAATCTCGAGTTCCGGGTCATGCCCTCGGGCCTACACAGTACCGAGGACGATGTCATCTACTTTGTACAGCCTTATGACAAGGCACAGTCGCACCTTGATGGAGTAGCAGTGTATCGTCAGAAAATATTCGGGAGCGATCACGCAGTGCTGGACCGGACGAATATGGACATGTATTCGCTAGGCATTCTGTGTGGCGAAGAGCCGGCGCATGATAGCATCGCTTCCACGTCCGTCAACGAGAATAAGGCGTGGGTTTATGTGGACATTATGAAGAGCTTACTTAAAATATTCGTCAGCAGTGGAGCCCATACGACGCACAACTATACACGTTTCGAGCAGTTTTTCGACAAGTATAGTTCCGCAGCGGGCCTGCGGCCCAATGTCAGCGATTTGATGCCGTCAGTACACCCGATCACTGCCATTCGGCAGCTCTTAGTCGATTTCGGCCCGCTGGTATTCGAAGTTTATAAAAGCGTGCTGCTGAGGAAACGGCTGTTGCTAGTATCTGAGGCATCTTCGCACGGTCATTTAACTGTTGAGCTTTCCTGTCAGTTTGTTCATGTTCTCAGTATCTTTGGCGCAATCCCAAGCGACATTTCACATCTATTGCCACGCCATAATGGAACAGTTCCCCGGCATGTCAACGCCATGTATAGCGTGAGTCTGCCGGATCTTCAGTGGCTGTCCTCTTCAACTGTTGCTTCGTCGTCGTTCGTTGCTACTACAAGAGACGCAGTCTTGCTCGAGAAATCTAAAATTTACGACCTTGCAGTGCACACAACAGACGAGAGAACTTCGCTAGTAGTCCCAGTCGAAGGGGTACAGACGTACAAGTACGCAACTTCGCGCTCAAAGCGAAGATTCCAAGTCCTAATCGAGGCGCTCGGTATGCATGAACGCATCCATCGCAATTCGAATAACACTGCCAAATTTGGCAGTGGCATTGGTGGTATACTGGACAATCTTTCCTCCGTTTGCAGCTCCAACACCGTTAATGGCTTTCTGTGGTGGGCATCGGCAGGTGAACAGAACGCCGACGAGGCGCACCAGGACTGCGAGGGTCTGCCGTTACGAAGCAACCTGTGCCAAGCAGATGCATACCATGACGAAGAGTATCACTTGCTCACAAATGAAGAAGATCGCGGAGATGGCACAGCAGCTGTTGAACCAGAACCTTTGGAGGTCACTGCTATGGGTTATTTCCATCAAATGACCCGCAGGTTATTCCAAGCGACGTCAAGCATTATTCAGACGCAGGACTATGAAGAAGCCGGACAAGCAACAGTGATCACTCTGCATGCGACGGATTTGCGGCGAATGGGGCTCGATGCTTACGCGCCGCAGGATGCAGAGTTTGCAGTAGAGTTCATCAAGCATTGGTGGCACCGCGATGCTTTAGTGAAGCGATCGGCAATGTACTTGCCATGCTGCAGCTGATGCGATCTATAATTTAAAATTACAGTGTAAACCGAGTATGTACTAATCTGACCAAAATATATATAAAAAAATTCTCTTCAAAACTGTATATCTTGGTCCATGTTGAAAATGAGCAGTAGCTTTTTTACACCTGCAAGATATGTACTAGATGATAAAGCGCATTCAGATTTCCAAGATTATATCGGCAATAAAACAGCTTATGGAATTATTGAAAAAAGCTTAATGCAAAAAAATCCGCAGTTTTCCACGACGTGCGGCTGAGCACTTTGATTGCTCGATACTCAATGTAGCAATGCCCGCCTATTGATTTCATACATATCTAGCATCTAGAAAATATTACTCCATTCAGCACATCATTTTCTAAGCAATCACACAGAAAAAGAAAGGAGTAAAGTTGCGAATGAGCTAGGACTGGAATATTCTCGCGAACGTGTCGTCTTTCATCAAGATCCGTGCTTGCCCACAATCTGATGCCACGCCTTATCGCAAATATTTCCACCGTTGGCAAAAACTCATTTCGACGTTTAAGAAGAATGAAAGAAAGAAAGAAAGAAGAAACATAAACGAAAGAAACAAAATATAAATAAAACATAAATAAATAAAAAATAAATACAAATAAATAAAACGAAAACGGTAAACGCCACACAAAACGCAAACCATTAACGAAATTAAACGTCACGAAATAATACAAAAAATCATAAACGAATTATACAAGTCTATCAATCACAAAAAAAACATTGTTTCTCTTTTTTTTTTCTTCAATAATAAATCACCGTGTAAGGCAAATAAAATTGTCCCCCTCTTAGAACTCAGCGCCGATGACCATAGCCAACAATGCCATTCGCACAATCATGCCGTACCGCATCTGTCGGAAATAGGCAGCTCGCTGATCAAAGTCGACCTCCTCAGCAATCTCATTGTTTCGTGGCAATGGGTGCATGATGCACATGTGCTTCTTGGCACGATTCAAGACGTCGTTGTCGACAATGTAGACATCCTTGAGTCGCTGGTATTCAGCCTGATCAGCAAACCGCTCCTGCTGGACTCGAGTGCAGTAAAGTACATCAGTCGAGCTCAAGATAGAGTCCGTCAAGGTCTCAGAAACCTCGCCAAGTCGGTTCTCAGCTCGTAGAGCAGTGACAATGTGCTCTGGCATGGAAAGCTCCTTAGGACTGACCAGGTTGATCTTGACGTGGTATTGCTGCAGCAACTTGGTGAGTGAGTGGACAGTTCGTCCATACTTGAGATCACCCATAAACGTGACAGTAATGCCATTGACAGTACCAAGCTCTTCTCTAATAGTGAACAAATCTAGCATTGCCTGAGTTGGGTGCTCAACAGAGCCATTACCGCCATTGATGACTGGAACAGTCGAGTACTTGGCGGCAGTGTGGATGCTCGATTCTTCTGGATGTCGCAGAACAATACCGTCAGCGTAGCAAGCTAATGTCCTGATAGTGTCCTGCAAGGTTTCGCCCTTCTTCACAGAAGAGGTAGCAACAGGGATAGGCAACACCCGGCCACCAAGACGCTGCATAGCAGCATCGAAAGAGCTGGAGGTTCGAGTAGATGGCTCGTAGAACAAAGTGGCAAGAACCCGACCTCTGAGCAGATCCAAGACACCAACTCGCTCAACTGCAAGTCGCATCTCCTGAGCGACACTGAACAACAAATGCAAGTCAGATCGAGAAAAGTCCTTCACTGAAATCACGTTTCGTCTCAAAAATGGATTGTTTCGGAGAGCTTCAGAAAGCGCAGTTGGGGCTGATGGCTCTGCGATGATTCGAGCACCGAATTGTCGAGCAGCAACTGCAACCTCGCTATCTTCGAAGACAGGAGCATCTCTTGACACAGGAGAGCTAATATCTGGTCTTGAAGTGCTGGCCATAGAGAACCGGGCAGCCACAGGTTGTCGTGGAGTCGATGGAAGCTCAGCAGGTGGTGGAACAGCGATTCGGTGTGTCGAGTAATCAGCACCCAATGGTTGAGAAATAACGAGTTTGCCCTCGAGACTCACAGTCTGGTTGTGGAAAAACACTCTCTCCACAGTTCCTACAAGAGGCTTGCTAGAGAACTTGGCCCATGAAGCACCAGCGCTGCTAGAAAGAGAAGCGGTTGGTCGGTCAAGATCGGCCTCGATATAAGTACCAGATTGATCGTGCAATTCGAAGATCTTGATTGGGTTTGTATGCATTCTCAGCACGATATCGTCCACAGTCAACCGGCCTTCCTTCACAGCAGTGAATAACAATGGCAAAGCATCAGCAATACCCTCGCCTGCAACAACTTCTCGGCCCAAATCTTTGGCGAGCTGAGAAGGCAAAAAGCCAACAGTGAAAACATCAATGATGGAGATATTTTCCCAGAGTGCATTCTGGTCATCCTTGGTGGGCAAAGAAGCGCACTGTGGGATGTCGTCCTGGTTCAAGAACAGAGCATGAACGGCAACATCGCATGTGACCTGAAGACCCTTGTCCTTGGACATGCTGATCAAACTGATATCGGCCCTACTAGTGACATTGGTGATATGAACAGCTCGGTTGTTCAAAGAAGCCAGCAGCAGAATCGAGGCTAGATCAGTGGCCTTGGCATCAGAAACAATAGGCTTGGATGATGGCCAGACACTGAAGTGCTCACTGACGGTGGCAACCTTGTTCAAGTTTCCAGACAAATTGTTAAATGGAATGAACAGGGATCCAACAGTGCCAGTGACCTTGGCGAGCTGTGCAGAGTTCGAATCAGTGGCGGCAACGCTGAAGTTGTAGTCAATGAATCCACTATTATCAGCATTCTCCTGAGCGGACTTGAGACTTCGAGCATCGGTGATAGATCCATCGATGCCAACTGGCAAAACTCGCGACATGGAGAAACCAGACGCAAGAGATACCTTGGAAACAGTCTCAAAGTCGTTGCTACCAGTGAGCAAGTGAGGCACAAAAGCAGCAATGTTAACCAGGCCAGGTAAAACGGCCTGCTGGTGAGAGGTTTGCGCATCCAAGGAGGAGACATTCAATGGGCTGTTCTGTGCGATGGCTTCAATCAAAAGTTTAGCACATTTGACGTTGGTCACCAACGGGACAGCATAGTCCACAGCCATTCGACGAGTTCGATAACCCTTGGACATGTACGAAGCAGGTCTTCGGAATCGATTGCTGGATGGCAAATTGATGTACAAGTCAATCAAGTTGTTGGCCAAATGCTGAGTCAACGAGTACTCACGCTTCTCCTCATCTTCCTTAGAATCGTCTAGCAATTCCAAGAATTGGACTGGAATATCATGCTCTCGGATGAAATCAGCAGTACCTGCAGTAGCAAAAAGCTTGTAGCCCAACTCATGGAGCTTCTTAACAGATGGAAGAAGCTCAGACTTCTCTTTGTATGAGCCAATGGACAAAAGGATATTCTTCTTTGGAAGCTTGAATCCTGTGGCAATCAGAGACTTCATGTAAGCCTCATACTTGTCCTTTCCGAAAGTAGCTACTTCACCAGTTGATGCCATCTCCACACCAAGGATAGGGTCAGCACCAGACAGACGCGAGAAGGAGAACTGAGGAACTTTAATTGCGACATAGTCCTCAGGGAGCTTCTGCAATGGATATGGCTGAATCTTCTTTCCTGTAATGACCTTAGTGGCCATCTCAATCAGGTCGACGCCCATAACCTTCGAAACGAATGGGAACGATCGAGAAGCTCGAACGTTACACTCGATCACCTTGATCTCATTGTCCTTGGCGATAAACTGGATATTGTATGGACCTGTAACATTAAGAGCGTTACCGATCTTTGCAGTAGCATCAACAATTCGTCGCACAGTCTCAGGGTCCAAATCCTGAGCCGGGACAATCAAAGTAGCATCACCAGAGTGCACACCTGCATTTTCAACATGCTCAGAAACAACATGCATAACCATCTTACCATCGTTTGCCACAGCATCCATCTCGATTTCTTTGGCATTCTCGATGTACTTGGTAATGACAACAGGATAGTCTCGAGACACTTCAACAGCCTGGTTCAAATAGTTGGCCAGATCGTCTCGCGAGTAAACAGTGTTCATAGCGGCACCTGAAAGCACATAGGATGGCCGCACAAGAACAGGATATCCGACCTTGTTTGCGAAATCTTCAGCCTCGTCCATCGATGTCAACTCCTTCCAAGCTGGCTGATCAACGCCAATTCGGTCCAACATTCGTGAGAATTTATATCGGTTTTCAGCCGAATCAATCATTTCTGGAGAAGTACCCAGAATCTTGACATTCTGTCGGTGAAGTGTCAAGGCAATGTTGTTAGATGTCTGACCGCCCATAGAAATGATGACACCGGAGGAAGACTCAAGCTCGTAGATATCCAAAATACGCTCAAGATTGATAACTTCAAAGTACAATCGGTCTGCTTCATCGTAATCTGTAGAGACCGTCTCTGGGTTATAATTAACCATAATGGTCTTAGTGCCCTGCTCTCGTAGAGTTCGCACGGCTCGTACGGCGCACCAGTCGAATTCGACAGAGGAACCAATTCGATAGACACCGGATCCAAGCACCATCACACCATGGTCATCGAAGGTCAAGTCATGACAGTCGGCGTTGTAAGTCATATACAAGTAGTTGGTGTAAGCTGGGAACTCTGCAGCGACAGTATCGATCTGCTTAACAAATGGTCGAATGCCGGCTGCGGTTCGGAGCTGTCGAATGGAGAGCTCGTTCGAATTGACAAACTTGGCAATCTGACGATCTTCGAAGCCAAGCTGCTTAGCTTCTCGCAAAACAGACACAGGAATCACCTGGGACTTGTTGTTGTAGCTGTTGGTCAAGCCCTTTGCAAACTGGATCAAACCATTGAGCTTGTTCAAGAACCACTTGTCGATCTTGGTCATCGACCAAACCTTGTCAACTGTGTATCCGGTATCAAGAGCATTGGCGATAGCAAACAATCGCTGATCGGATGGAGTCTGAAGCTCATTGTCAATGTCAATGGACATAAGGGCCTCAGTAGCATTAAAGCCCATATTGTGATAGTCGGTGGATCGAATCGCTTTTTGAATGGCTTCCTCAAAAGTTCGACCAATGCTCATAACCTCACCGACAGACTTCATACTAGAGCTCAATTCTTTGCTGACTCGGGTGAACTTCTTCAAGTCCCATCGTGGAATCTTGACAACGACGTAATCCAAAGAAGGCTCAAAGCAGGCACAGGTAGACTTGGTAACAGAGTTTCGAATCTCATTGAGACGAATGTTCAAACCAAGCTTGGCAGCAATAAAAGCCAATGGATAGCCTGTTGCCTTAGAAGCAAGCGCAGAAGATCGTGAAAGACGAGCATTGACCTCAATGATGCAGTACTCCTTAGAGAATGGGTTCAAAGCGTACTGGATATTGCACTCACCAACAACACCGAGATGTCGGATGACATTAACAGCGGTTGTTCGAAGCATGTTGTAGTCTTCGTCACTCAAAGTTTGAGATGGAGCCACGACAATCGAGTCACCAGTGTGGATACCCAAAGGATCGAAGTTTTCCATATTGCAGACCGTAATGCAGTTGTCGAAAGCATCACGAACGACCTCATACTCAATCTCCTTCCAGCCCTTCATAGATCGCTCAATCAAAATCTGAGGAGAAGCAGCAAACGCCTTGTGGCACAATTCAACAAGCTGCTCTGTATTCTCAGCAAAGCCTGATCCCAAACCACCAAGAGCGTAAGCAGCTCGAACAATCACTGGGTACTGGATCTCCTTAACAGCTTCCAATGCTTCGGCCAAGTTAGAGGCAGTGGCAGACTTAGCACACTTCTCTCCAATTTGCTCCATAGATCGGGCAAATAACTCTCTGTCCTCGGTTGTAATGATTGTATCAATTGGGGTACCCAGGACCTTAACACCAAGTTGTTCGAATTCATCCTTGAGTTGAATACCGACATTCAACGCAGTCTGACCACCGAAAGTAACATAAATAGCATCCGGACGTTCGTACTTGATAACCTTTCTGACGAAATCAGGGTTCACTGGAAGGAAATATACCTTGTCTGCGAGACCCTTCGAAGTCTGGATGGTGGCAATATTTGGGTTAATCAGAATAGTGTAGATTCCTTCCTCCTTCAGGGCTTTGATGGCTTGAGAGCCAGAGTAGTCAAACTCGCCAGCTTGGCCAATTGAGAGACCACCAGAGCCAAGAACGAGCACCTTCTTAGCATGGACTCGAGGAATCTTTTTATCAATTTCTTCCTTTCGTCCGCCTGGGAATTCAACAGCCTTGAGAGCACCTGTAGTCTTGTGCTCAAGAACAGTCTTGATGAAAACGTCAAACAAGAATTCAGTATCTCGTGGACCTGGAGTCGACTCAGGATGGAACTGAACCGAGAAAAATGGCTTAGACTTGTGGTAAATGCCCTCGTTAGAGCCATCGTTGGCGTTCACAAAAAGTTCTGCCCAATCACCCTTTAGTGTATTTACATCCACAGCATAACCGTGGTTCTGAGATGTGATATAGCAGCGGCCGGAGATCAAATTGGTAGCAGGGATATTATGACCACGATTACCGAACTTGAGCTTCAGCGTAGAGGCACCAGCGGCCTGAGCAAGAAGCTGGTGACCCAAACAAATACCAAACACTGGAGTTTTACTTCCTTCAAGCACTTGAGACAGT
Source organism: Blastobotrys indianensis (assembly GCA_030558855.1). Classification (NCBI taxonomy): domain Eukaryota; kingdom Fungi; phylum Ascomycota; class Dipodascomycetes; order Dipodascales; family Trichomonascaceae; genus Blastobotrys; species Blastobotrys indianensis. The sequence continues at coordinate 893,753 of JAKTQK010000002.1, forward strand.
CGAGCACTGACATCCTTCAAAGTGGCTGGATCACCAGGACCATTCGACACAAACAAGCCGTCATAATGCTCCTTCGTGAAATCGTAGTCAAACGGCACCACTTTAAGTTCAACACCTCTTTGAACAAAGCATCGAATTTGATTGTATTTCATACCGACGTCAACGGCAACAATTCGCAGAACCTTTCCGTCTGGACCCTTTACAGCAGTAGATGGCTCTGGGGAGTAAAGAATTGGCTCCTTGATAGAAACCTGAGCAACCAAGTTCTTGACGTTAGGATCGTCCCACTCTGGTACTTCAAAATTCTCGATCCACGGAAGAGAAGAGTCAATAGTATTCTTCTGGACCATGAGACGGCACAGAGTAGAGCCCTCAGTTCTGATTAGTTTGGTCAAACCTCGGGTGTCAACTCCGTAGATCGCAGGGATGCCCTCTTCCTTAAGCCATTCACCAAGCGAAGATTTGGCCAAGAAGTGTGAGTACTGCTCAGTGTAGCTGGCAACAACCAAACCAGCAACATGAATCTTGCTGGATTCAAAGTATCGTGGCAATTGCTTAACCACTGCGTCCATTTCCTTTCTATCAGGAACACCATAGTTGCCAACCAATGGAAACGTGATCACCAAAATTTGGCCCTGGTAAGAAGGATCAGTTATAGACTCTGGATAACCAACCATACCGGTCTGGAAAACCAATTCACCAGCAGCAGGCTTGTCGGCACCGAATGAGTAACCTTGAACAGCTACGCCATTCTTGAGCTCTAAAGTCATGAGCTTGTCACCGCTGTGAAGCGGTGGGAAAATAGGCAAAGAAGGTGACATATTTGTAACTGTTATTGTTAATTGGGTCCGTTGTGCGAAAGTTTGATCGACGTACGTTAAGTTTTCAAATTCTCTTGCAAATTTGTGGAAGGTAGGCGAACGTTTGAAGATCTATCGATCAAAGTTCTGTCCTCATAGGTTAGTACAATAGAATTGAGTCGAACGTGCTGCATACCTTGCCAATGCGTTTATCAGTGACGATTCTCGGACTTTTCAGCAAATACGAAGAGCTAGAATTGCAGCTCTTTGTGAAACAGAACAATCGAACAGACGTGTAGTCAGAAAAGTTTGTTGCCGTAGAATAGGACGGGTCAAAATGGGTGTAGTTTTTAGATGATTTTTGTTGTGATAAAAAAAGGTTAAAAGGATGTGTTTCTTGGTGCCTGCTCTCTGGCTCCTTGCGAATTTCAAGTCTCTTCTGACGTTAAAAAGATTGAAAAAACGCTTTCTGGATCCTTAAGGATTGGATAGCAAGAAGAGAGAGAGAGAGAGGAAGAAGGAAAGATGAAAAAAAAATTGGAAGCGCTTAAAAAAAATTTACGCTCGGCGCACTGGACCAAAACATTTTGATTCAGATTTATGTCAGCTTTTCATTGAGCTTATGTAAACTATGTATATATCATGACATAATCACTTTGCTCGCGCCGCAGTACATGCATGAAATGCGGCGCGCACCTTTCGGGTTGTTAGAGCAAAGGATGCAGAAATGAGTCTGTGGCCACCGATTTCGCCTGTAGCCGCGCTTGGCCGAACTGAGAAAAAATTTTCCGAACGGCCAAAGTGCAAGGGCAACGATTCAAGTTTCGCCCTAATTTAGTTATATTGCCAATGTGCCGTGATGTCGTTGCTGGGTAATATCCGAAGCGAGAGACCGATACGGTTCGATGTAGTTCCTTAAAGCCCTGGTGTGGAGCTTTAGGCAATAGTACCAAAAGGCATTAGTTCGCTTTCATTTTCCAGTCTTATCGGCAATTATATTTACGGCAAGACATGGTATCAGGGGAAAGGCACTAAAAATCTTGGCGCCACTCAACGTGAAATTAACAGTCAGATATATGGCATTCCATTTACTACTAGTACAGGTTTCACTTAATTTTGATTACTTTCTTGCCCGTGACAACTATTTAAAAAACACCATAGAGCTAACTGTAGTCAGCTAGTTGCCGAGGAACTGGCCTGTTATCAAGCCACCAGTTGACCCATTCTCTCCATTTTTTTTCAAAATAGCACCGCACACAGAAAAATTGCGCGGCTGATACGTGCGGCGTTTCCGTCCCGGAAAGACGATGTGGAGGAGACGTGAGAAAGATGCCACGTTCGGTATGCGCCTCTCCACGCGCTCGATTTATACCCTGGTTAGCTCACACTCACAAATCGCGAAAATCTTGTATAAGAGAGCTCATCCGCCTAGCCATATATCATACCATGAAGTTACCATCGCTCTCGTTGCTGCTACTCGCTGCAACTGGGGCCATGGCTGCAGTGCTCGGCATAGATTTTGGTGAAGAATACACCAAAGCTGCATTGGTCGCCCCAGGCGTCCCTTTTGAGATCATTTTGACGAGTGATTCGAAGCGGAAAGATCTTTCGGGATTAACATTCAAAAAAGTAGGAGATGAAGTCGAACGCGTTTACGGAAACAGTGCTGCCGCGCTTTTGACTCGGTTTCCCGAAGCCTCAGCTTTCTATTACAAGTCTCTACTAGGTAAATCACTAGATAGTGACGAAGCCAATGCTTTCAAGAGCCAGCAACCTGGCCCAGTGCTTGTTGCATCAAATAACAACAGGTCTACTATTGCCTATTCGATTAATGGCGAGACATACCCAGTGGAAGAAATTCTTGCCATGTCACTGTCCAAAATTAAGTCTGGTGCATCTGAATTGCTAGAGGCAAATCAAGGTGCTGGCTATATCAAGGACGTTGCTGTTACGGTTCCTGCTTATTTCAGTGTTGAGCAGAGACGGGCTATCGAAGACGCAGTGGAAATCGCAGGGCTCAACTTGATCTCGCTAGTGAACGAAGGCGTTGCAGTTGCAGTAAATTTTGCATCCACCCGGCAATTCGATGAAAAGAATCAATATCATATCATTTTCGACGTCGGTGCAGGATCGACTACTGCAACACTCGTGTCATTTCACCACGGCGAAATTGTTGAGGAGAACAACCGAGTTCCAACATCAGGTACGATTATTGACGTGATCGGCACCAGTTACAACACAGATCTTGCTGGCCATGCTTTAACTGAATTCATTCGTGATATCCTAGTCCAAAAGTTTTTGGCTAAGAACTCAAATGTTAAGAAAGCTGAGTTGGTCTCTGATGCCAGAGCATATAGCAAACTTTGGCGAGAGGCTGAAAAGGCTAAAATCATTCTCAGTGCCAATACTGAAACTACTGTTTCGATTGAGTCTCTTTACGATGATATTGATTTCTCTAGCAAGGTATCGCGTACTGAGTTTGAGGCGTTGGCTGACCAGTTGAAACAAGATGTAACTGGTCCCATACTTGACGTTCTGAAGAATCCGCTTGATGATAATACCAAGCCCTTGGATTTGAGCCAAATAGACTCTATCATTTTGACGGGCGGCTCCGTGAGAGTGCCTTTTATTCAGGCAGTGTTACAAGACCTAACTGAGGGCAAGGTTTCACTGGCCAAGAACGTTAACGGTGATGAAGCAGCCGTTATGGGAACTACACTAAGGGGTGTCGGGATATCTAAGATTTTCAAGTCAAAACATGTGATCCACGTGATTGACCGATCTATTTGGAATTACGATCTGAGTCTTAATGGCAAGCAGGCTACTGCTCTTTTCAAGCGGGGAAGCCAGTTAGGGTCGACGAAGACTATCACGCTCGATGTCACCGACGATTTTACATTGGATGTTTTTGAGAATGATGAGAGAATTGTGAAGTATTTGGGCTCAGGTGTGGAAAAGACAATCGATTCCGTCAGCACTGATGCCAAGAAAGAATGCATCGATGATGTAATGGTGGAGGCTGAATTCACACTCACCCATAGTCGAACTGTGGAACTTACACGACTCTCTGCTAAGTGCTCCGCAAAGGAGAAGCCAACTTCCAAGACTTCAGTCGAGGCCTCGACTAACACTGCTTCATCGACGGAAGATAGTGTCTCCGATCAAAAATCTGACGAAGAACTCGGCGCGGATGCTGAGGCATCTACAGTCTCCGATGAAACATCTGCTGAGGAAGCAACTAAGGTGGAAACGGCTGCAGAGAAGGCTTCGTCGACTTCTGCTGTTGAAAAGCCTGTTAAAGTACTACGAAAGAACATCACGATCAAGGCGAAGTACGATGGCCCACGACCCATGGGAACAGCATCAAAGCAGGGCTCTGTATCTAAGCTGCATTTGCTGACTTATGCTGATAATCAGCGTGTAGCCAAGGAAGAAGAACGGAATATTCTTGAGGGTGCCATCTACCGAGTGAAGGAGAAGGCTGCTGATAGTGGAGACGAACAAGCGCTAGCTAAAATCTCATATTTTGCTGACTGGCTCGAGATTGATGGTCAATCAGCATCACTCAAAGAGATCAAAGAGAAACGAGCTGAATTGGAGAAATTCTCGAGTAGTCTCGAATCAGATGCCGCCGATGTCCCAGATAATGTCGAGTCGGACGAAGCTAGTAAAACTTCGGTGGAACCTCCAGAAGTGACTGAAGACTACAGTGAACTTGGTCAGAGTATCAAGGGAATATTTGAGCAGTACGAAGAGCTGCAAAAGGCACTATACAAGGCTGGACTAAATCCTCAAGAGGATCAAAAGAAACTAGGTTTGGATCTGTCTAAATTAGACAATTACGCCGGTGATGATCTCGAACCTGAGCAAGATATTGCTCAAAGGATTAAAGATAGTATCCAGCTCTTAGAAGATACCATCAAAGTAGGCAAGTCTAATGATGAAGATGCAAAGGCTCAGCTGGCGGCCAGAATTGCGGAGCGACAAAAAGCAATAGAGGAGCAGCAAAGGGTGAAAGAGCGAAATGACGACAAGCGTTTCAGTGCAGCCAAGCAGATGATAGAGGATGCTGGTAAAAGTAAGGACGTCAATGACCGCATGGCCGGGACCGCAGTTGACCCTAACAAACCAACTGATACTCCAGTGGAGCACGACGAACTGTAGAAAAAAATGTCGCGCAATCATTCTCTAGATGTAATTTATACTTTCCAATCAGATTTCCATTAGCATTTATTTAAGTCAAGCGAGCTTGCTTCTGCCTTCTTCGTCTGCTAGCTCTCGAACGAATAGAGCAGATGTTAACGGTTTAATGCCCGCGCCGAGAGGATTTTCCCGGTACGAATCATCACTGCATCCCACCGCTAGCAACGTGCCATTTGAATTACAATCCAAAGATACCACGGAATGCGGTAGCTCTTGATACTTTTTTAGTCGTTTCTTTGCTTTGTGATCCCACAAGCACACTAAACGATCTGAGCCACCCGAGAAAAACGTACCATACCGAGGATGAAATGCGATGGCGTTAACTGGGGTGACAGTGTCCACCCCGTTGATTTTGTCAACAAGACGATGGCATTTGAAAGCGTATTTCTTTGCTTGTACTTGAGGTGATGGATCAAAGAATTCGACAGCGACTCTGCCTTCTATCGATGTGCTAGCATACCCACTGCCATCGGGAGAACATTTGAGCATCTTTGTTTGGTATTTAAGCGAAGATTCCCGCCGCTGAACAGGTTCAGCCAAATTTCTAACGTCAAATAGATAAAACTGGCGATCAGACATTCCAACCGTCAAGCAAGACTCGGACAAGTCCATGGCAAATACTTTCCCAGGAAGGTCAAACATCCTTGACCTACCACTTTCAACGTCTACTTGTTGGAGAGTTTTGTCCCAAGATCCTGATATCACCGTCCTTGTAATTTTATCGTACAACACACACTTGATCGCCGCGTTGTGATCTTCGCCTATTATCTGCTTCTCGCCATTTATTAAGCTCACTTGATAGATGCGTCTCTCCATACCCCCAACAAAAACAACATCTCGTCCTCCCCAGCAGGCATCCAGCAGAGGCGCATTGAAAGTAACTTTGCCCAACAGAACATTCTTCTCAACGTCGTAGACTCTAAGAGAGCCATCCCAGGAGGTCACCAAGAGTTTCATGGGGTCATGCGGACAAAATAGTACCCTGGAAATTAGATCCCTAGGAGGATCAGGCAGCTCTGCTGTCATACTCATAGTTGTATGTTTACAAATGTTGTCGGCAATCTAATTTCTGTCACGAAATGCATCCTCGCGTCGCATTCCAGAACTCACGTGTCACGTGATTGTGCAGTCACGTGCCACTTCTTGGTTTGGTGTGAGTCCGTTAATCTGCGCTTCTCGAAGCAATCTTAGACTTGCTCGTAATCGAGATTCGCATATTCAGCTTTTCACCAAGTTTTACGCAGAGGTAAATTTGATGAGCGGGATATGGGATGTACTTAATGTAGCCTCTCAAAGCGACGAAGGTGGAAAGGAAGTGAAACTAGGGTTTGCCAGAGGCGACGCAGCAAGTGATAGTAGACATTCGAAGAAACACCATCATCCGCATCTAGCGCGTCTCAACCCCATGAAAAGCAGTAAAAAAGAAAAGGAGGAAAAGATCAAAGATGATGAAAATTGGACAGCTTCATCACCGAATATGACCGACAAGTTGATGGATCGCTTGGTTGCTACTGCGTTGCCAACTGCTGTAAGCAAAAAGTTACTAGATCAAAGAATCCAACGACAAAAAGGTCGACCGCCATTTTCAGTGCAGGTGACTAGCAGAGCATTTCGCAAATTCGGGGCACGTACAAGTGGAGTCTATGAAGCCTACTACCTTACTGCGGAGCTGATCACTTGGAAACGTCCAACTATGACATTATCAGTCCTAAGCATATACAGCATTATCTGTATGGTGACCTCAAAACTCCGTTCTGTTCACTAACATATAGGTTTGCATCCGTATCTTCTTCTGTCGTTACCATTCATTCTGTTTCTAGGAGTTGTTATGGTTCCTGCGTATATGGCCAGGCATCCTCCTGAGCCGCATCCTTTGCTTGAGACATATTTGGTTCCTGCGAAAGGTCCAGCACTGAAAGAACCAGCGATTCCCAAGCCAGTACCCGAAGTCTCAAGGGAATTTTTTCTCAATGTTGTCGATACTCAGAATTTCATGATTGACTACGTTTTGGTCTTCGACTTCATTACTGAGAACCTTGCTCAGTTTGGCTTGTTCGCGGGAGACGAGCTGCGGTCCACCATGCTTTACATGATAATTCTTGGAGTTTCTGTGCTCTTGATGATATTCGGTCGGATTTTGTTCAGTGTCATTCCTTGGAGTTTGATGTTCTTGGGATCAGGTTGGCTGACTTTACTTATGACATACCCAATGGCCGTTGCAACTTCGCAGGAACGAAAATTCGAAAGTGACGGCCCCATGCAAAAGTTTAAAAAGGATATTCGCCAAGCTTACGAGCAAGCTCTTTGGGGTATTGACAGAATAGCAGAGTCTGAGATGGAGGTTGTAGAGCAGCCAGAGATCCGACATATAGAGACATTTGAGCTGCAGTCGTTTAATGTTGAGGCAGGTCAGTGGAGTGCTTCAATTTTCTCAAAAGATCCTTATCCTCACGACGTATGTAGAAAATCAGACCCTGATTATATTCCCGTCGGAGTTTCTACGATAGTTGGGGTCCAGTTTCCAGATGAATGGGAAGGTACAACCGAATGGCAATTGGATTATCAACCAGATGGATGGGTGATAGATAGATCATTACAAGCCCTATCACAAGTCGACATTGGGGAAAAGTGGGTATACGATGCTATCGACGGTCAAAGACTGATGCTTTGGAGGCGTCGAAGGTGGTTGCGCGAATGCGTTAGAAAGTCGTATATCGAATCTGATGATGAAAAATCATTGTGAATTGAAGGATGGCCAGGTCGGGATATTAAATAAGATGGCCTCGAAGTATTTATTTTTGAAACGGAGGTTTTTACGGATGGTAATGATGGCAGCAATTGGTCTTAAGCTTTTTTGCGTATGGGTACGACTATGGTCCCTATAGGAGCAAACTGCAACCAGTGATAATTAATGCTTATTGACTTCTGATATGTTTTTGTGTAAAAATGCGTAAACATTGCACCTCACATTGTCCAAATTTTCTGCTGTCATTACTCTGTAGTCGATTCAGATTTACTCGGGACGTATGAGGCTGAGACAATGAGGCCGCCGTTTACCCGGCAGCATCGTTGGGACAAAACCAAAATCTGTTCACAGCTCCCGAGAAATTTCGCGCAGAGACAACTGGGTAGATTTCAAACACAAGACCTTTGTAGCTAAAGGATTTCCCGCTACTGCCATTTATCGAAAGACCCTTCTCGATAATTTGGAACTGTTCATACATATATTGTATACTTTGAGAAATGGGTGATAGCGCCTTTGCGGCGACCAGCAGTCGAGTCGAGAGTTCATCAAGAAGCGGCGGTGGTATGCGCTCAGAGCGCGATATGGAACGAAACGACAATGACCGCTCGCGTTACAATGGAGGAGGGGGACGATATAGGGATCGCTCAAGAGATCGCAACAGAGAGCGAAGAGATGACCGATATCGTGATGCAGATAGAGAACGAGAAAGGGACAGAGACGATAGGTACCGAAGGCGCTCGAGATCAAGGGACCGATATAGAGATGACAGATATCGTCGCGATTATGGACGAAGAAGAGATGATCACAGAGACAGACGAGATGATTCAAGAAGATATAGAGAGCGTGAAAAGCCAAATCGGGAAGAACGGCGGCGCAGTGTGAGTCCCAAGGAGCCTGAAAACTTTGACAATGTGGCTGCGATCGACGAAAGGAAACGAGCCAATCCTCAATGGGATGTTAAGCCCAGGGGATTCGACAGCGTCACTAATGAAATGGCTAAGATGAGTGGTTTGTTCCCAACGCCGGGGCATCCTAAGCCGGTCGATATTGAGAAGCTTGCGTCGTTGGTCAACGAAGACGGAACACTTAAATCTAGTGAGGAGGCAGGTAGCGCCACTGTCGCTGCATTAATTCAGAATACAGATCCAGATGCGCTCAAGCCTGAGAGATCGCGGGTTGCCAGACGAGCGTTTGTCACTGGCTTTGACCCGCTAAAGGTACTGCGGCGAGACCTCGTTGATTTCTTTGTGGCTCTTATCCGGGACATAAAATTGCATGAAGATAACAAGGGTGTTATCGTAAATACATCTCGTGAAACTTCAGAGAATACAGTTTTTCAGGTTGACTTTGGTACATCTGAGCTTGCAACGCTGGCGGTGGCATTCAACGGGTTTCTGCTCGACTCAGCGAACCCATCTCTAGGAGCGGTTGAGGTTGATCGACCGTCAGATTATGTTGTACCTGTACCCCCAGATTATCCAAAGGGCGTCGTCTCATCGCATGTATATGACGGCCCCAATAAGCTGGTTGTGGCCAATATTCCTCTATTCGTCACGAGTGAGCAGGTGACTGAGCTCTTGGGTGCATTTGGGCAGATGGATGCTTTCGAATTGGTGCAAGACCAACAGGGAGGCTCAAAAGGTGTTGCGTTTGTACAATACACTGATGGAGAAGTGACTGAAGCAGTGCTGCAAGGTCTTAATGGCACCGACCTGGGGGGATCTAACTTGCGTGTCTTCCGAGCGTGTGAGGGACTGCAGCAGTCAAAACATTTGATAAGCATGCTTCCATGCGAGAATGGTGTACAGCTTAAACAGCTTGGTGAGGTTGCGAATCATGAGGCTACGAAACAGCAGACCAATGTTTTGCAATTTTTGAATATGGTAACCAACGAAGAACTAGCAGACGACAATATGTACGAGCGCATCAAGCAGGACATTGAAAGCGAATGCAAGACGTATGGACCTGTGAGCGAAATATTCATTCCACGGCCCAACCCAGGAACTGTTGGTCGACTCACTTTGAGCATTACATTGCAGAATGCAGGTGTAGGGAAGATATTTGTCAAGTTTGAAAAACCAGAAGCCGCCCGCGCCGCACTCGAGGCACTGCATGGCCGACGGTACGCGGACAGAACTGTCGTTGTGGCCTACTATCCACAGCGAAATTTCGAACTGGGAGTATTTTAGTTTTTATTCCAGTAACCAAAAGTGGATTTTGTTGTATGTATAGTTTCGTGATGATAATAGTAATAATGTGATGAATTTATTGAGTTGCTATTGAATTAGGAGTAGCGTGCCAGTTGGTGTGCAACCTCGGGGTCAAAGCTATGGCGTGTGACGAGCGTGTACAAATTGTCCGGCAGTCTAGCTACAAAGGATATACCAAGCTTAATGATCTGTTTTGCTTTGAGTGGCGGAAATGATCGAAGAAGGGATACGGGGCTTGACGATTTGAGTATATCTTCGCGCATGAGATTCAATTGTGCGATAACGAACAGAATATTCATGTGCACCCCATATGCAAATAGGAAATCCCAAAGTATCAAAACTTCAGAGAGTGCAGGGGTGCAAGCTGATAGAGTGAGCACACTGGCAAATGCGTAGAGTTCAGCTGACAAGAACTTGGTCTTGAGGAATTCATAGAGCTTTGGATCAATCACTTCCAGACACAGCTCCAGCAGCTTCAGTCCAGTGTGAACGCCTGGCATGGTTGGCTGAATGTACAATGGACAATCTCTCGTAACAAAAGTGTCAAACATTGCAAACGCTTGTGCCTCGGATTTGGCAACGTACAGGAATGGCGCAGCGAGGACGTTCATTCCTTGTACATACATATCACTCTTTTCCCCTTTTTTACTCCTTTTCCATGCATAAGCATTGAGAAACCGGATCAATGCGTCTTCTGAAACTTTTTTCTTAAATGTCGAATCGGTTGCTAGTGTTCTGAATGTGTCATTTCTGATTTTCGAGTAAGCTGCACATGGTCCGTGCTTCACTAGCGATAAATAGGCACTGGATTTTGAAGGAGGAGTGCGTAGAAGAATAGACCATACATATTGTCTGTATGCACATTGTCCCTGATTGAGTTAGCTCTTCTCAAGTCTGATATATGTATATATCCTCCGTACATCGGATGTTGTTGCCAGCCCATCTACCAGAACCTGGTATCTTAGCTGTGTCAGCCCAGCTTTCAACAGCATTGGCGGTTTAGCCATTATCGTTTCTATAGCATCGCGGCGACGCTGCTCTTTCTTTTCTGCCATGGTAGCCCTTATCTTGTCGAAGTGTAAACAATCGCGCGGCGTCATATTTTGACGCGACTCAGCCGTGCGACACACTAGTGAAATCTCTCAAACTAAGCACTTTGATCAAAAAAAAAACTTTTTAATAAGTCTATATAAAAAAATCACGTATGAAATGAAAATGGCTCGTACGCGTATCCCTCGCCTTCGAAAAATTTGGACATTGCTTCGACCCAATGCAGACGCAAAGAGTGGAGCATGGCCGATGTGCCCTCCATGCAAACGAGAATGACTACTGTACAACTAAACCACATGCCAAAGAGCATGACCGTCGTAAAAATACCCTTGGCGCCATAGACACCAAATGCGTTTGAAATTGTCATAGACCAGAGCACTGATGAAAGCTGGTTATGCGCTAACGACAATGCCCATAGACGCAAATAAGAAGCAGTGTGGGAAATACAGTTGAGACAAAATTCAATTGTATGGATCACCTGGTGGATCATAACGTCGCCGAAATCGAAAGCATGTTCCGACTCATGAATGGACTCAAAGTCCTGAATCACCATCGACTCGCCTGCTTCTTCTTCCATCTCATTCATTTCGTCGTCGCGTACTTGATGCAGTACTGATTGATAGCCCCGCTCTCGTGCCTGGTTATGCTCTCGTCTCAAATACAATGGCTTGAGAAGCAAGAGCCAGGGCACGCATACCAGTGCTATCAGAACCAAGACACCCTGAACAAATGCTTGGCCCGGGTACAACTGTGCATCAATCTTACCTGGCGACAAGAACATGTTAATCAACATATTCAGCAGCCCCGGTGGCGGCTTTTCGATTTTGATCCAGTCAACGCTCCACTTATACACAATAGTCAGCGACAAATACCCGAATATGCTTTGCATAAACAGCAGACTTGGCACAAAATTGCCCCATACATCTATAGGTTTCTGGAAATGCCAAGCATTCACCAGCGAAAAGAAAAGCGAATATGTCATATGCGTGAAGCCCATGAGAATGGAGAGTTTCATCTTATAGGAGTTTGTGAACAGAAGATTGTTCTCCGTACCATGCCATGCTGGGTCGAGCCCAACAACATAAGTCCCCGCTTGTGTCGCTGTTATAGATTCTCCTGTCTGCCATTCTTTGGGCCAGTTCCATTTACTTTTGAATAGCGTCATTGAGAGTGAGAATATATCATTGTAGATGAGGCCAGTATAGATGGAGAAAACACCCATGAGCAACAAAACATAGCGACCAGAGAATGCCATATCAAAAATCTCATCCCGTTCCATCTTGCCAATAGCTTTTTCTTTTAGTACAAGCACAGACGCAGCCATGGCCAGAATAATACCATGTCCTACATCACCAAACATAATGGCGAACATGAATGGGAAAGTAATCACGGTCGCTAGACCAGGATTGACTTCCTTATATGTAGCAACACCATAGGCATCGACAATGTTTTGGAATGCGCCTGTTAACTTGTTAGTTCTGTGATAGGTCGGCGGAGTGCGATTGGTCTGAAGCTCGTTCACAACAGATGAGTTTTGAATGCCGGCTTGCTCAGTGATCGTCTGAAGCGCATGTTGTAAGTTTGCAATTTCGTCTTTAGGAATCCACCCTTCTGCAATCAAGCACCGACGAGTCTGGTCATAGTTGAACAGGTTTAAGGCTCCATAAATCTTGCGCTCCTGTTCCAGTACCACTTTCCAAACCGCGTACTGACCACCGATGAGCGAAAGCTCAGTCTTCAATGCCACAGCTGTATTTCCAATGACCTCGTCTAATTCTTGAAGCTGCTTGTTTATCTCAAAGACCGCATCTCGCCGCAGCGTCCAGTTCTCATCGACCTTGTACAGCTTTGCGCCCATAGACTCACTCAGTCTAGTGATTTTCCCTACAATGCCTTCGCCGTGTCCAAATACAATAAATGCATCCTTATCAGCTACCTCATCCTGATCAATCGAAAAGTGTTGCATGAGTAAATTGCCTCGAAGGGCCCGCCATAATATCCTCTCCAGAGCACCCATGCGCGTGCGATCTATTACTCCGGCCACAAACTGGATATTCAATGCTGTTATGTTATTTCTATCAATGCTCGGTCGACCGCCGCGCTCAAGCTCGTCTTGCTGCTGCAAAAGTGGTGCGTCATCTGCTTCATCGTCGTCGTCAATTCGAAACTCGTCAACGTTCACATCTATCGACATTCTCAATGCCGAAGGATCCTGATTATTTTTATCGAAAAATTCACCGCTGCTTAAAAGAACGGCTCGTTTTTCCTTTAAACCGTGTTGCCTTTCTATGAGTTCGTCATGGGACTTGGTCATCTCCCGTACCCGTTCATCCATTTGCTTTATTCGATCGAGCAGCTCTTCAATATCGTGTCTTGATTGCGTTGCTAGAGAACCTTCAGGTTTCGAAGCTGGTTTTATCTGAAACCTCTCCATCTGAGTATGCAAGTGGTCTGTTCAATTAGCAATGCCGCTTTGGAATGGTTCTTGCACATACTGAGCTTAGACTCGACCTCCGTTATCCGCCGAATTTCATTGACGAACGACCGTTGGAACAGACTGACATTAGAGTTTAGCTGAAGCAGTTAGCATCTCATTTCTCATTCTGAAATGAAATTAAACGTACATCTCTCAGCTGCAGTATCCCGAGCTCTCCCAGAGTTGAAACGACCTGGCGGCCAATCTCCGTCGCCACATATAGCTGGACCAGCGACATATCCGCCGAACCTAAGCCGTTAGCACTTCAATTTCTTCATTGTACCATTTTCATACGGAATATCGCCTCCGGTCCGTGCGTCGTCATGCTGAACTAGACCTCTAGTATATGTTTGCTCTTCGTCCTGCTATCGGGTTTGCTGGCGATAAGTGAAAGCGTGGAAACTAGAAACCCCGAAACGCATAGTCAACGCGCGCACGCACATCAGCCACACTTGATGATGTAGTTGATGGCCATTAAGTCTGTGAATTCGGACTGTATCAACTCCATTAAATAAGGGTCAATAAATTATATAGACAGATATTGTTTATCTGAGTGAGAGTTAATTCAAAGATCTCAAGTTTTATGATTCTCCCCAAGTTGATAGAAGGCTAGTATCCCATCACATAACTCTGCATCCCAACATCGACAAGTAAGGACGGTACAGAATATCAAAGGAGCATGGACAGATGCCTCTGCAGAGTGCGCCTGTGACCAAAACCGACTCTCAAGTGAAAGTGCAAGATGACGACGCAATTCGTTACTTAATCAGCGACTCACGAGCTGCTATCATGCTCAAAGCAGAGCCAGCATGCAAGCTGATCAAGGCGGAACAGGGGATCGAGGGCTACGAGCTGTACATCGTCGAACAGTGGGCATGTGAGCGCAAGCTGAACACTGTGGTGACAACTTTTACAGGAAATGCTGAGCACAAGATTATTGCGAGTGTTATCGAGCTGCCGAAGGATAACAAGTTGTGGAGTCCACGAACCGTTGAGTATTTTGAAGAGTTGACAAGGCTGCATCTGCGCCCGAAAGATACGGAGTATGGATTTCTATACGTTACCAACCTGAGTAGCTTCCCGTCGAATTTGAACTTGGTTCCTGTACCAAATGGTGAGAATATCCGCAGAGCGTGGGATTTGTTTTATGCCAATGAGAACCTCAAACGGTCCGGTTGTGGTGGACGATTGGTCTTGACCATCGCCCCTCCGCCCGATGCTTGTGAAGACAAGTTTCGACAGCTATTTCGGGCGCATTATTCTGTACCAATAGTGTTCGCTGTCAAAGAGCTTGTCACCCTGGTACAAATTGGCCTTTTCTATTGCAATATGTTAGTGCCAGATTATGTCGACGGGCTAATGTGCAACGAAACAATCAAGGGCATTAGCGCTTGGTGGGATAAATACGGCCAGGCCCGACACCATACCAAGCCTCCAACTAAGGATAGCATGTTTGGTCCTACGAGCGTTGCCGGTATCGTGGGCTTCGTGATGGGAATCAAGTTGAGGATATCATCTGTGATCGGTTATAACAAGTCCCCAAAGGATCCGTTCGATGCAGTATTCTTTGTTGAGAGCATAAGGCAGTTCCAGAAACATGAGCATCTGGTCAAGACTGGCAGGATCAATGAAGAAACTGAGGAGCGGCTCCATAGCTTGAAAGATTACAAAATCTACGGTACTGCTGCAGTGGACCTGATCGGTATAGCCAAAAAGACAATGAAGGAAGTTCAGGGCAAGCAGGTACTGAATCTTGTGGAAATTGAAACGTCTGACCTGGATAAGCTCGTTTCAAACCTACATGGAGCTCGTGCGCGATATCTATGGCTTGGCAAGGGATCGAGGCGTGAGTTGGTATCGTACGGATACTATGACCGCGTGACTGGCATTCCTCTATCTTCTCTATCTCCAAGTGATCTTTCAAGCTCTGGAACAGGACGTGACTTGCGTAAAGCAATGATAAGAAGTGTTACTGCCCAGAAGAAAACTGACGACAGGTACAAATCTTCTAAATTCAAATACGGCAGCGACCAGGAATACGACTCAGATGTAGAAAAGTCTGCTCCGAGCTCGGCACTGCACTCAAGGACCACATCTACTGCACATGTCGCAACGCCCTTGCACTCCGAAAATATGGCTTACCAGTTAAGCAACTCGTATGCCAGTCCTAAACAGTCGGAGCGTACCAAAAGAGAGCGTGGCAGAGCCAAACTAAAACGATACATGAATCTGACCTCCACTGGTGACCAGCCGCAACCACAGCAGCAGCAGGCTCCTACTGCATATCACACCAGTTCCTATTCACCTCAGAATCGGCAACGCCGCGCAAACTCGCACTGGCTAACATCTGATGAATCACGCGGAAACACTGATGACGAGTACGGTAATGGGGGTCTTTCCGATATTGATGTAATGAGTGATGGTGAAGAAGGCTACCGCCGCCAATCAGACTCTCCCGCATCACAAGCAGTTGCCGCCCATGCCACCGAGCCTAAGATTGGCAACGAAAAGCCGTGTGGGCTGCGGCGGCAGTTCTCTGTCGGTTCACTTGTCGATCCATCGCAAGACGCACATGCCAAGCTATTTAGGCAGTATGAGCTGCGCCGTTCCCATTCATTTTCGCTCGTTTCAAATGTAGTGTTGCGCTGGACTTTGCCGTTCTATAGTGACGAAAAGCTATGCGACGATATGGGCAACAACACCAGGCACGCCATGCTGGTGGAGCAAGATTTGAAAGAGATGAACACCATATCAGTCACGATAGATGATGACGTACAGACTGCAGCACAGCGATTGGCAAAAAATTACGAAATAGTCGATGCGCTAAGTTCGAAGATGGGCCAAGTGCATGCTGACGAGCGGCGAGTCAAAGCCGTGTTCGGTGAAGTTGAGGCGCTGAGCGCAAGACTAAAGTACGAAGCCCGAATGCTGGATGCTAAACTGAGAGATGTCGAGGATAGTGTTGAGACGTTCATTCAGAAAGTGACTAATCTTGAAACGCGTATGGACCGCATTGTCAATAAATCGGCAAAGAAGGACCGTCCAGTGCGCCGTGGAAGCTGGGATAGGTAAGACAAAAAAAAAATAAACGATACCATCATGAAGCAAGTTAAATAAAGTACATAAAATTTTATGGCAAGAAGAATTAGTCTAGAATACCGGCCCATCTTGGTCGTTGCCGTCGTTATTAGCCTGGAGCAACGCTCTTGCAATAGCAATTTCGTCTCCGCCAGATCCATCGTCGTGCTGCGATCCGCTGGTTTGATCCTGATCGTTGTGCCGAATAGAGTAGTCATTATGATCATGGCCGGAGCCTGCGGCAGCAGCAGCAGCCGCGGCGAATGCACTCTCGATCTGAGGATCAACATGGGCTGTCGACTCAGTTTTTAATAACTGCGATGAGGAACCGTTTTCGTTCTGGCCGTCATTTTGATGGTGCTGGCGGATATTCGCAATTAAGTCCTGCTCGTCAATGTTCTCCAACGCAGTGCCCAGCAGAGAACTTTCGGACGGATGCTGCAGAGAATAATCTATATGGTTGTGTTGCTGATGGTGGTGCTGCTGCTGGTGATGGTGGTGGTGATGGTGATCATCATGACTAGCCGCAGCCACGGCGGCTTGGGTCAGGTGGTCCCCCGGAGCGGGTTGATAAGATTCCTTCTTAACGCGCTTCGTAGCAGGTCGGACCGCCTCCCGGCATTCACTGCAATTTCGGATAGCCTGTGCAACCGTCTCTTTAATGCGCGTCCAGTGGTATTTCTCGGTGATCTGGCTAGTGGTTTTATTAATGCCAGCGTGGTTCTGCATGTGCAAGTCTGTTGCAATCTGAAGCTGTCGTTCAGGATCACCTACAACCTCTCGGCCCTTCAGCATAAGCACACCATTCTGCACAACGTAGTGTGCTGCCGAAGATCGCAATCGAGATTTCCCTTGTCTATCTGAATTCGGTGGGTACTTGCCAGTCTCCAAGTAATACTTGATCTTATCGAACCGCTCTTCGCCAAGGGACTCATCGCCAGCGTCGACCAACTGCTTGCCATAGATCAGCGCATCCACAGCATCTTCGTGGCCCTTGAGGATGCCAGCTCCTTTTATCCGTCCAATTCGCTGAAATGCGAGAGTCTCGTATATCCTCTTTGCAGCAGCATTTGTGTCAAACACAAGGTTGAAAATACTGTACGTGTAGCCCAGCTTCGGTGCCCATTCCAAGAACGCTTCAGTCAGAGTTCTTCCAATGCCTTGACGTCGGATGCCAGCATTTACCAGGAATCCAGCCGTGCAAATGTGCGAGCATCGCCCTGGGTAGTTTGGCTTGATATAAAATGTACCGAGGCACTCCTTTTCCCATTGCCGTCGCTCTTCGAGATTATGCTCGCCACCAATCAGCATGACTCCTGCGAAAGCCCCAAACCAGTAGTTCTGAAATGTATCTATGTGCAAGGTATCAAACAGCGGATAAGTGTCGCCCCGTTCAATTTCGGCGTTAAACTCGTCGCATAAGAACGCCAGCAGTCCTACGGGAACGTTCTCCGGCGATGAGATGGGGTATATCGTAGCCGCCGTCTGTCCATCTTTTAGTATCACAGTATAAGGCTCTAGTTCTGGTGTCACCACGTCTCGATAATGAGGTGGTTGCGTCGGATCTTCTAGGGCCGACGGCATTGTGTTTATACTTGGGTGTGTTAGTACAAAGGCGGCTTTAACGCTCATAGTTCAAGGAATATATTCATTCCGACAGGGTTCGTCATGCTAGCTGACATCTCTGCTTTTCCTTAACCGTCATGGCGTTGCAACTTACGACCGTAGTAACGAGTTTACTGCAATGCCCGTGCTGATATGATCGCTGTACCCGTGCCTGGATGTTCAGGTGTAGATGTCGGTATGGGACAAAATTGTAAATTTTTTTTCACCAACCCGTAAAATGTGGTGATCGTCGGACCTCCGCCCTATGGTGCGGCGTGCGGCGAACATTTACAAAAAAAACGGAACATCTATGAACATGGTATACCGACCTCCGAGGCCGTTGCTGCTGTTAGACTCGTTATTATTATTCTTTTTCTTCCGTTTGTCTAAATATTTCAAATACACATTAGTTAGCGGAACCTTCGTCAGATTAAGAAGTTGAGGTCATTCGGCATAGTCGTCGTCCACAAGCTCTCGGCCATAAATAATTGCATTCACTGGACGTCGGTATCCTTTCAACATGCCTGCTCCTTTGATGGTCCCCAACCTATGAAAACCAAGTGAGTCCCAGATCCTCATTGACGCCACATTTGTCTCGAACACTAAGTTAAACATGACATATGAGTAACCCAGCTTTGGCGCCCATTTCAAAAAGAGTTCCGCCATAGCTCGTCCAACTCCTGTACCTCGAATGTATTCATTTACAACAAATCCAGCATTGCAAATATGCCCGCTTCTACCTGGGAAATTAGGTTTGATGTAGAAAGTACCCAGCACTTTCTCAGCCCACTCAACGTCTCCTAACTCCTCCAGCTTCTCCTCTTCTCCGATGATAAATATGGCCCCAAAGTTGCCAAACCAGTAATGCTTAAATCCTTCCAATGTCATAGGCTCTTGTTGGGGGTATGTATCACCGCGACGGATCTCACCGTTGAACTCCTCCCATAAAAATGTCATCAAAGCCGGGGGCACTTGCGTCTCAAAGTCGGAAATGGGGTGAAGCGTCGCTATCGTCTGTCCATCCTTTAACACCACTGAAGTAGCTTTGATAGGAGGGTGGTAGAACGAGTCTGTGCGCAGATACATGTCTGCAGCCGCTGCGTCCTCTGCGGTCGTTGTGTTCGTCGATATAACTTGGGACTGCGTCGTGGAGGTATCTAACAGTGGCTTCGGCGACGTGGCACCTGTATTGTGATCTGAAATATGTCCGAGATCTTTGTATACAGATGACATGGTGAGTAAGGTGCCGACTTGTCAGTCTTCTGTGTCACTTTTCGTCGTTTTGCACTAGACGCGTGGATTGTTCGCGTTCTCGATGGAGGTTGGAAAGTTCGTGTCTCAGAAGTCGACTTTGAGCCCCCCCCCCCCCGACAACACACGAGCAATCTGACCTTGGGGAGGGCGAAAGAATATGAATGTATCCAATGGCCCTTTGAATAAGATAAATATAGGACTACTTGATTGTTTAAGCGGCTTTGACTTTTCAAGTATCGACGATTGTTTCAAGCTACACCTTTGCTGCAGAAGCTCCATGTGAGCCGCATATTACTTAATTAACGACGACCTGAAATCGCGTAAAACTTTCTCTTATAGATGAGAAATGGCCCTATAGATAGTTTCGATGATCTCTATACCGATACTAAATCAAAGTTATGAAGCAGCTGGCCGCCCCTTCCCCAGTTGCCTTCATGAAGACTGTAAGTATTTGTATCCGGTGCGGTTACCCCTAAATTCGTAGCTCAGATAAGAAGCATTTATTGAAAGCGATTCTAACAATTTCGTCAATCAGCCAGTTTTGTGAAAGGGCTTATGCTCCAGACGGGAAAATAGATTAGACGTGCCAGGTACTTACTGAGCTAATTATAAATGCATTGCCTCGAGCAGTACCAGAGCATAAAAACAATGTTTTTAATAAGCTTCTGGATGGTACAAGGAGTAGGCTCATATTGCCATGACTGTAGATCTGGATATTGCCCGTCGATGCGTGAGGTTGATCCGAGAACTTTTCAGCATTAGCACGAGGAAGTGAAGAACCCGGATAAACCTTTCTCCTCACATTGAATTGAATGGATGCAGCCACTTCTAATTTCCCCGCTTGATGAGTATTTGGAACAAGAAAAAACATGTCTGTTATTAAAAGCTACGTGTTGCTCGTGTGATTTGCGAAGAGCCCACCCAGTTCAGACTCTTTGTACCGAGTACCCCTCAATTTTCGAAACACATTGACGATCTTTTCGTTGGGTCATCATGATCTGATAAAACAAACCAAGCAAATGTTTGGACTGTTTTGGATGAATGTGCAGTCACCGTTGCGTAGTTTGGGTACGTGGGATTCACTTGCTTTTGCCTCTATTGCTTGCGGATCATTAGACAATCAGATATACATACGAACTCGTGAAGTTCAGCCTCTTGAATAAAACCGCAGTGAACGTTTAAACTTATGAGAGCTTTATTTCGTATCCAATTGGTGATGCCTTTTGGTAGTAAGCATGCTTTATGATCCCTTTCCCTGACATCGAAAATGTCCATTCGACTCTAACGCTTGCGTAAATTGGCAGCACCTGAAAGCACGGTTTTCTGGCATCAGATGCATGTTCAAAAATCCGTACAATTACTTGTTTTTTTTTGTTTTTTTTTTGATTCGTTTGATTCGCAGTTGTACGCAAAACCCGTCTCCCCTCCACTCATCGCACCAAGAATACGCAAAACGCAGTTTTTCCAGCTCCGTAGATTTTTCCAAGCTCCAAGCAGCTTTTCACCGATTGAAACTTCTTCTGGATGTTTATAGGTTGGAATGGAGCTTATTCCTTTCGTGCCGTCAAGGTTTTATCCATGTGGGGCCTCACACGTCTGATATTACTCACCACCGGATCACGCCTGTATACGGCTCGACGGGGAAGACCCGAGCTTCTGCGAACGGAACTCCCCAGTATATCATGAGTATTCGGTTATCCGCGGTTCGACAATCTTTATTTTCGGAAGATTTTTCTTTCGACACTTTAAAATATCTTCTTCACATATGATGCGTAAGACTTTTCGAAATTTTGTCAATGTGTAAGACGATCCACACCATTCAAAGCGATCGCCGTTGGAACATTTTCATGCCGCATGAATTTCATATAGAACTAAGATTCAAATAACTGCCTATGGTACTGTACAGTACAGCAATGCTCTGATATTATAGTTGGTACGAGCGCCCATAATATCAAAAACTGTTACTGATGCACAGGGATTGATTCAGCCAGATTTGTGAAGGTCTCTGCAGAGGAAGACCCATCTGTTGCAGGCACACGTTCCCCTTTACACCGAGTGTTGCACCATAAAGTTTGATGCCTGAACGGAAGATTTAAAGGTATCTCGGGCGGCGGTGGAGACTTCTTGCTCCGCATCGGACCTGCCTTCAGCGCTCTCGTTTGTAAGACCAAATTGCAACCCTATAAATTTGGAATGACTACCCCGAAGCAGCCCTTTGATGAGCTTCAAAAATCGAAACTTTGGCTGCCAAAATCACAAATGTTGCCCTGATTAATTTTACGATGGCTTCGAAATTTTTCGGTAGCACCTTGTCTTGGTGATCGGAAGGCATCACATCGTCACCAAACGAGGAGACAAAACAGGTTCAACGTATTGCATGTGTCTCAGGAAATCTGCATTTCTATTCCTGAAAAAATTGAACCGGACTCACACACCCGAGTTGAGGGGAGCAAGTACATAAATTTGCAAACATCAGTGGGTGTGTACGTACAATACTTTTGTTGGACCCAAGCAAAAATCTGCCCCGCTTACTTTCTATGTAGGTATCGGAACATTCCCGCAGGGGAATGGGCGTGCGGACATTTAAATTGTACTTGAGCAAAATAGATCAATGAGACCGGTGTGAGACAGCTCTGTTAAAGCCCCGAGGCAAACAAGAGCCGCGGCTTCGAAAAGGTCATTAAAAATTCTTATGCTTGAGCGATGAACACCATCGATGACTGGAGGTTTGCCCACAGAAAAGTTTTTCATTCAGCTTTCAACGGTTCGCGCATGGTAGTGTGTCACGTTGGTACGCTTATAATTACTCCTGCATCTGAACGCCAAATTTTGAGATAATATGACCAGTTGCACCCACCAACATATTTAGAGCTCTTTGTTACAACATACTCAAATCAGTCACCAATTTCTGTAAGCTAGCAGAGCAAGTTGCTCAAAATAAACTGACTCTCTGGATCAATTGCTAAAACGAATCGCTGTTTTAAATAGCAAACGTGAAGAAAAATATTTGAGCCGCACTGCCGGTGGGCCCACAAATTTATGCCCACATAGGAACTCCGAAACCTGTCTTACGCTTGTAGCCAACGGCTCTGAGCACAGATCGCTGCCGTGCGGATTGTCCGCACAATCTATGAAAAGAGCCAAGACTGTCGTATTGATTGAAGATCCAAGCTGCTCGGATCGGTGGATAATCACTTTCTTCCTTCCGGTGGCGTTGGTGGCCGGACAGGTTGACTTGGAATTTTTCCGGCTCTTCAGCATCAACTCAACCTCATTTTCACGCTAAGCCAAGCCAAGCCCCCCACACAGATCCAAGTCGTCTCGCGTGCACAGCCGGAGAAATTGACCGCCAACGAATGAATATAGGGCCCGCACGTCGCTGATTGGCTCTCACGTTCGTTTGTCCTCACGTAGGACTTAGTTACGTATATCGGAAACGATGATCTTCACCGTAAAGGAGAAAAAGGTAAGTCGTTATGCCGGAGTTGCAGCTTGCAGAGAGCGCGGGGTGGGTCCTCTATATTACTGCGGGGTGCCTTAAAGCTCTCAATGTCTCGCTAGTGCTGCACTCTAAAAGTTTGTTTGCGCGTCCCTTGCGTGGACCGCCACTGTTTGAAGTCTAGGCGACCGTTCATTCGTCGGAGTTTAGTGGGGTTGTCCGAAACAGTATAGGAAAGCTGAAGGGAGCGGCACCCAGGGGAGGAGGAGAATAAAGATGTTCTTGAGGCTGCATAGCCCTCAGATTTTTTTATTCACTCTGTTAAGCATGCCCTCTTGTAATACCGCTTAAAACACCGTCAAAGTTCACAAGCTAGGACATTATTTTCCATTAACTCCTTCTATAGACGGCCCCTGAAAGGTACCAGATCCCACTTTCTCTAATTATTTATGCTCTCATGTGGCCAGCTTAAATTACACGCTTATCGTCCTCTGTTTTCTTTCAAGTGCCCGCATTATCTAGTCTTCTTGGCGTCCTCAAGTTACACATTAAATTGCCATAGTTTCTCTAAATCTCTCTCCTGCTTCAAATGTGATCAGTTGCAACGGTCAAAACTTCAACGTTGGAAATTTCTCAACGGCTCGCTGGTGAAAAGTTCCACCGGCGCTAGCGCCGCCACCGCTCGGCCCCTAACGCCGCAGCACCCTGAAATCTTGGCTCCCGGCCTGCCTCAGCACCTGAATACTCGCAAAGCATTTCAAGCGAATGATGTGTGTTCCAGAGAAAACCCCTCAAATAGTACTGTACACAAGTCCCCTCCCTAATTTCTCCACTTTGCTCACTGTGTGAAGAAAATGTTGCATTATCCTTGAAGGCATGAGACAATAACTGCGAACCCACCTCCAGTTGTTCGAACTGCCTGATCAGATGTACTACTAGTAAAGAAAAAAAATTCAAACAGGATCGACGTCACTGTACACACGCATGCCGCCTCGATCCGATGCCACCGACCATGCGCACTTTTGCTTTTTGAGAGACTGCTTCATGCACACGCGGGAGCCGTATACGGTAGGCTCTTTTGAGCATTCGTTACGTACGTTTGGAGGGAGCCATTGGAGAGGAGATCCCCCGTTGGGTTCTGATCTACAACGCTTTTTTATCGATTGTTCAGATGCTTCTGTTGTGTTACACAAAAACCTTCTAATGTAGCCTTTCAAGGCTGAAATTCTGACCGACAGAGGAAAATGATTGTCTACGGTGATGCTGGTGGGAACCTTGGTGAGGTCTGAAGCATCTAGGCGCCAGGCATCTCCGCACAACCACCAACTCACCCACTTTCTGAGCAAGTCACAAACCCATGATGTGCCATTTTTCCGCTGCATTGACCTGGGATGCCGAGTGGCACGAGAGCGGGGTTTCTTGTGTAGTTATTTTTTCTCGAGAATTAGACATTATTACCCCGCATGGATGGTTGTCGCTACTGTACTACAGATGTATGGCAAAATGGTGGGGACAAGCTTGAAGATCTTTTTTTTTTCCTCAGAGCTAGTTTTTTCAATAGTACGGGGGTCGTACATATGCAATTCTGTTTTCATAATCCGTCTCAGATCTTAACGGCAGCGATCCATGGAAAAAAAAAAAAAAGAGAGATCATCCGTCAACGGCTGATATAAATACTAGCTATTCTCCTCCTCTTTTTGACTTCGGTCCTATCAACGTTCCTTCCAGAAAAAAGTTTATCGACTAATGGGGCTTTTCACTAAGGTCAACAACGCCGACCACTCCACGTCCGTGGTCGGTCAAGTGGGTGCCGGCAAGGCCCACGGTCTTCGAGGTTTCTTCCAGAACCCATTCGTGTTCTGGAACGCCGCATTCGCCGCTTTGGGTTGTCTTATGTATGGTTATGATCAGGGTGTTATGGGTTCCGTCTTGGTGATGGAGAATTTCGAAGCACACTTTACCGCTTTCGATGGTACCAGTGGCTCTAGTTTGCAGAGTTGGATGGTTGCTGCTTTGGAGTTGGGTGCCTGGTTCGGTGCCCTTTTCGCTGGTTACATTTGCGATAAGATTTCTCGAAAGTACACTATGCACTTGGCTGTGTTGATTTTCACTCTCGGTACTGGTTTGCAGGTCGGATGCCAGAACGTTGCTTTCTTGTACGCCGGTCGAATCATTGGTGGTCTTGGTATCGGTATGTTCTCCATGGTTATTCCATTGTACCAGGCCGAGATTGCTCCTCCAGAGTTGCGAGGTTCTTTGGTTTCGCTTCAGCAGTTGGCCATCACCATTGGTTCCATGTTGTCCTTCTGGATCGACTACGGTTTCCACTTCGTTGGTGGCAGCAGCTGCCACCCAGAGGGTGAGCCAGATAACTACACCCACACTCTCTCCAATGGTACTACCCAGACTTTCGATCCATTCGCCGCTCACGGACACACCTGTGAAGGCGAGAAGGCTGTCGCATGGCGAGTTCCTCTTGCTTTGCAGATCATTCCAGCCTGGATCTTGTTCTTCGGTATGTGGTTCTTCCCATTCTCCCCAAGATGGCTTGTTATGAAGGAGCGAGACGATGAGGCCAAGCAGGTGCTTTCCAAGCTCCGACAGTTGGACACTGAAGACCCAATTTTGATTGCTGAGTACTTGGAAATGAAGGCCGCCGTCTTGTTCGATGCTGAGGTCAAGGCCGAGAATGTTGGCAAGGGTTTCTTGGCTCCATGGAAGGAATTGTTTGTTCCAAACATTTTCAAGCGAATTATGATCGGTGTTTGGGTTATGATCTTCCAGCAGTTCACTGGTATCAACGCTGTCATGTACTACGCCCCACAGATCTTCGCTGCTTTCGGTTTCACCTCTGTTACCACCGAATTGTTGGCTACTGGTGTCACTGGTATCCTTCAGGTTACTTTCACTCTTCCAGCTGTCTTGTTTTTGGATAAGTTCGGTCGACGAACGTTCATGGTGGCCGGTGCCGCGGGTATGGCTATCTGTCATATTGTCATTGCCATTGTCGATGGTATTTATGAAGATAACTGGGCTAAGAATGAGGGTCTTGACAAGGCACAAGGCTGGGTCTCTGTCACCTTCATCTGGCTCTTCGCGATCAATTTCGCATACTCTTGGGGTCCAGTCGCTTGGGTGCTTATTCAGGAAATTTTCCCAGCATCCTTCCGAGCTCGAGGTGTGTCTATCGCTGCCTCCACCAACTGGATGTTCAACTTCATTATTGGTGTCACTACCAAGCTTATGATCCAGCACATGCGATTCGGTACTTACATCTTCTTCGCCGCATTCTGTGTCGGTGGTTGCTTGTTCATGCTCTTCTTGGTTCCAGAGACCAAGGACAAGACCTTGGAGGAGTTGGATGTCTACTTCGGTGGTTCTGAGGACAGCATTGCTGCCGCTGACCGAGAACGAATGGCCCGAATCCAGGAGTCCTTGGGCATTAACTCCAACACTGACCGAATCGTCGACGAGAAGACTCGAGCCATCGAGCACGACGAGGAAGTTGCAGAGGAGACTGTCTAAGAATGTTCCAAGTTTGGTTCTGCTTTCCCCCAGCAATTTGTTATAGTTTTATGTAGTTCTTTTTGCTTAGCGCTTTTGCTTTTTTGCAATCTATTCTGATTTTTTCTTCTAATATTACATCTTTATGCTTTATTCGGACGTTCAGCTGACGTGCACTTTCTCACTTTCTTGAGGAAGTGAACAGTGAGTTTATGACAACCATTGCAAACATTGCAGCCATTACGGAAGTAATGTACAATCATATCCAAAAACATGAGCTTTGGCGTACGTATACAATCGTTTGGTCATCGAATAGCATAGCATTGTGCCCCACATCATCTAAAGTCTGGTAACCGCTGTCACCATAGATTCTACGATACAGTCATGACCAAGAAAAAAATATGCATCCCATCTAGTTAATGGATGCAATGTTTTTCGTACATGCTTCAGGTACCAGAGCTCATACACAGCAAGTGAACGATAGAGTACTTATTTAACTGACTGTGTTTCGATTACTTGTGTGTTGTTGTGGGGCGAGCGCCGCACGATAGAGGGCGTGCGGCGCACTGGGCGTCTCTATAAATTATCCACTTAATCGCAATGCTCGACTATGCTATCTCATAAAGCAGGTCAAAGACAGTGTAGTTCAGCCATAAACGAACAATCCCTCCCTTCTTGCGAATTGCACCTATGCATTAACTACCCATCACTTGAGCAGTGTTGGGAGTGAGGACTTGGACGTCTTGCACCCCTAAGCAGTGATGGTACTAGCAGCGGTCGGCCAACTGTGTTCTACATCATCACTTCTTCACAATGCCAAGCAAGCAGTCTCTTTGATCCGCCAAGCATCCGCGGTGGGTGCCAATGTGCTGTTCTTACCGGAAGCGACGGACTACATCGCTGCCACCCCACAACAGTCTCTCCAACTCGCCCGTGACTCTAGGTCGGTATTCTTAGCAGAGCTCAGCACAGCTTTGAAGACGTCGTCGCACGACTTGAGCGTATTCGTTGGAGTACACGAGCCTGCTGAGAATGAACGGGTTAAGAATGTGCTGCTGTACCTCGACTCGAACGGTAGTATAGTTGGTCGGTACCAAAAGCTCCACCTGTTTGATGTCGATCTGTCTGGTAGCAGTGGCGGCCAGAAATTGAAAGAAAGTGATAGTGTTGAGCCAGGGAGCGTATTGGAAGAGCCCATTCAAACTGCGGTAGGTAAAGTCGGTCCTGCCATATGCTACGATATTCGGTTCCCTGAACACGCATTACGATTGAGAAGACTGGGAGCCGAGGTTTTACAATTCCCTAGTGCTTTTACGCTACGTACCGGTGCAGCTCATTGGGAAATCCTTGCCAGGAGCAGGGCGATTGACACGCAATGCTATGTCGTGATGGCTGCACAAGTGGGCAAACATGACGAAGAAGGGAAAAGACAAAGCTATGGTCATGCGATGATTGTTGACCCATGGGGCAGCGTTATAGCTCGTGCTCCAGATATTGATTCCGAACCAAGGATAATAACTGCCGATATTGATCTCAATCACGTGGAGGCAGTTAGAGCTAATATGCCACTATGGGAACAGCGACGCCGGGATATTTTTGGAGATTTCTAAAATAAATAAAACTGTATATGCATATTTTGTAAGAGTTCAGTCTGCAGAAGCTTCGTCAGCCGCCACAGATACTGCCGCTGAAAGTGACGCAGACGATGTCGTAGTGGTAGACTTTGCGGTGAGATCAGGTTCCCATGGCCCATTCGGCAGTTGGTCTCTCGCTACAATCATAGACACATTCAAATTCTTCAGCCCTTGTTTCAACCGTTCCTGGCCCTGTTCGTACTCGTAGCATGACCACCGCTCCTCTCGCACCCGTTGCTCATAACTTTCATTCAGATTCCTGCGAGCTACGGCATAGTCTCTCACCCACTCTTTCGACCCGCGTGCAAGTTTGTTCATCACAGCATCGTATCTCTTTATCAGCTGTTCGCTCTGGTCGCCAAACTCTTGAAGCTTTTGCAGCTCCATCTTCAACTTCAAGTTCTCCGTCACAGCCGGATCTACCTGTGGTTCTTCGTAGTAATCCACTTCTAGTCCAAGCTCCTGGATCTTGTCTAGCCGTGCTTGCTCATTGACTTGTATCGTGTCAGTCATGGACTGAATATCTTGGTACGTTTGCCGGTTAGCCGTGATATGCTTCAGCAGATCCTGCACCAGCGAGGTCACTTTATTCATTTCCTCTGCCATTATTTCTTCCGATTAATTCTCTAGAGGGTGGCGCTAATTTATTCTCTCTTTATAAGTCACTGCCTGGTCACCACCAGGGTCAAGCCGTGTGTCGCGAAGTTAAACGTCCCGTCGTGTTCCGTGCGGCGGGGACAATATAAAGGCATCGGGACCTTTATAAAAGAGGATTCACTCATCATACATACGTCGACATAGCAAGATGTTCAGCTCTGCAGGACGCACAAGAGGTCTAGTTACGCTTTTCCATTCGACTAAATCGCCCACTTCGCAAAAACTTGCGGCTATTGTCAAAAATGACTTTGGCAACCCAGCTGTGCGAGACTTTGATATCGAAATCGTAGAGCACAAGCCGACACGGGAACAGCTGCAGACACTGGCGACATTCACAAACAATAAGATCAATGATCACGATAATAGCAGCGCGATAAGGCCGATTTTGGTCGACTGGTTTAGCGGCAAGGTCGCAGTCAACGACGAAGGTGAAAGCGTCAAGATTTTGAAGGAATTGCTAAAGAATACTGGCAGCTAAAGCAATGTTCATCATTTTGAGATCAAAGCATGTCGAATTTTTATACATTAAAAAACGTACCGAAAAGCAATAAAAAACTGGAAAAAGCAACATAAAACAAACAAAAATTACACATAAATACAAAGAGTAAGGAAAAGGGAATCTATTTCTTGCTCTTCTTTTCCTTCTTCTCCTTCTTTGACTTCTTTTCAGTCTCCTCTTCATCGTCATCTCTCTTTCGCTTCTTTTCCTTCTTTTCTTTCTTTTCCTTCTTGTCCTTCTTTTCTTTCTTTTCCTTCTTCTCCTTCTTTTCCTTCTTCTTCTTGGAGACTTCCTCAGAATCGGTCTCATCGTCGGAATCGTCGACAGAGCCCATAGTAACATCCGCAGTAGCATCTGCATCGTCATTGTAGCTCTTGCTGTCGTTCAATTCAACCTTTTCGGTCTTCTGAACGTTGGTGCTTGGTCGTGTAGAAGTAATTTCTCGACCTTCCAAACCGCCAAGCTTTCGCTCGAGCTTGACTCTGTCGTCAACACCAACGGTGGCGTGGTCTTCTCGCTCCTCAGCCAATGCATCGTATCTGAGCGAAACGGCAGCCTTAGCAGCAAGCATTCGAGCAATCTTACCCTTGTTCTTACCACTGGCCTGACCGATCAAGGAAGCGTGGTAAAGGATACCGTACTTTGGAGTATCATGCTTGGTCTTGAGAGCCTTGAAGAGAGCCTTCTCAGCACCCAAAATCTGAATGGTAGATGCAGGAGCCTTGGCGAGCGAGATCAAGCTACCAGCGTGGGCAATAAGACGGGCACCGACAAGTTCACCCACGAGAGCAGTGAGATTTGGTGCAATGGCAGCCATTCGGTTGCTGAGATAACTTGAAAGCTGTTCTCGGTAATCTGCAAATTCAATGACCTGGTCAGCCAAGTGCTGAATGTTGACGAGATCAAACTCGGTGATTTCGGTACCCATGGAAAGCTCGGCGGCTTCCTTGAGCTGAGTCTCAATCTCTTCTGGCAAAATGTGGCTGAAATCAGTCTCATTGGCCTTGGTTCGGTAACCCATAGCCTTGATGCACTTGGCGTAGGCGATATTGTCCTGCAAAATCTTGGCCATTTCTGGGAAATGCCATCCATACCATTCCTTGATTCGCATGGCATATGTGTTCAATTCCTTGTCCAAATCATCCAAAAGAGCAATAGCCTGGACAATCATAGTGTCGACCTTGTCTGGCGAGAATTTGAGGGTGTGTCGACCGAGCGAGTGCGCCAAACCCAATGTGACAGTGTCCAAAACTTCGCTGGTAATACCTGGCAGCAGCGATGGCAAGTGCTCTCGAATGGCTCGGTAAATGTCTACGCTATTGGAGTCGGACACGACTGAAAGCGAAAGGCCTGGGAGCTTGTTGATGGCATTACCCAACTTGGCATCAGCGACGACCAAGTTGCCCTTCTTCTCCTCCTTCAACTCTTCAAGCAAGTTGGAGAGCTTGTCGGAAACACGGCCCTCGATGATGGCGCTGACTTCCTCCAATGCAGCAGCAGACGAATCAAACTTGGAGAAGGCCTTGAGCTTGAACTGAGAAGCCACCTTGTCAGCGGACGAAAGGTCCTCAACCAGCGAATCGGACTTGTATAGCTTCTTGTCCTTGGCCTTGAGCAGGGCGTAACCTGCCGCCGTCTCTGTCAACACGAACGTCATTGTTATGTGTTGTGTCGGATGGTTGTAGTTGAAATGAGTTCGGTTCGGTCGTCCTGAAGGGAAAATTTCATTCACGCTTCATCGAAATTTTTTTTTCTTGTGTGCGAGCGCGCCCCCGAATTCAAACACTTTTGATCTTTTTTGTAGTGTGCGGCTGTGTGAGCTTCTTCTTTCCCAGCGTACATGCTGGCACACGCCGTAAATCAGAGCACGCGGCTGTCCCCAATCTGCGGTGTCGCTTTTATTATGATATTCAATGTTAAATCAATTAATTTTATTCGAGTTTAGCCGTTTTAAAACAAGCTGGAACAGTTGAAGACGGCTGATCCGGAACCTTGTTATTATATTACGATAAAGCGGAGGACGGCCTAATTCGCGTAAGATTTAGGACTCGGATCTTTCTAGATCGCCGATTAAATGTCCGAGAAGCCGTGCTCGATTCAGTGAATCAAACACGGAGATTCCATTTTTTTTTGTTGATTCCATGTCAGGTCTGACAGATAACTGGAATCACTTCAGAGTTGCCTAAGCTCAGTAAAGGCTTTTGCATTTTACTCGGTAGGATAAAATAGCTTAACGCACATATGCACAGTTCATGCCGGGAGTAGTAAGAACCCTGGTTTCGAACCTGAAGCAAGACCGCATCAATTCTTGAAAACCCCCTTGAAAATGAGGCTCGACCTGGCTAGATTACAAAATACGGCCAATTCACCAAATATCCGCCGGCGAAAGAAAATTTTCTGATAGTCTGTTTATTATCCAATGGACTTCGCCGTATTGAAGAAGCTCTCACTAAGAGCAGCACGGCTGACTGGTTCGGAAACGTCAAGACAGACACCCGGGCGGCACGTTTCGGACGGCTCAGCAAGAGTCAAAACAAAAATGCAGGTCTAGCCGAGAACTTATCGATACCTTGAAGGTGTATTCTAAATCTCTATGAAGCATACGATTGTGACAACAATAACGAAGCTTTGGTTTGGAGTTTTTTTGAGGATCCCGGCCATACTGTGCATGCAGATAGCGATGCACAACGCATGCATGAAAGAAATTGTGTGTGTGCTAAGTCGAAGCAAATCCTCCATGATACAGCAAGCTCATGGATAATGAATAATCAACAGCTGAAACCCGTGTATTCCGTAGCCTACTGTCCGAACAATTTGCAAAACACCTAACATTAAGTCTTTTATCCGACCAATCAAACAAGGCTCTTTGTTATTACAGTAAGGTGAGACCTGGCGATGGTAATCATTATCGCACCCAGTATGCATGGCTGAACTGCACGCATTTTTCATCGATAGAATTGAGGATTCAGGCGCGAAACAGGAGCTATGGATCGCATTGAAGACAAGTGTTGTAAATGAGAAATTGAGAATGAGACCGTCTGTGTCACTGAAAGTGCAATAGTTCGGTCCGAGACTTTTAGCAAATCGATTTGATTTTCAAAGGATAAATAAGATGCTGGTAATAAATAGCTAGGGGTGTTTATAATACAAAAAATTTTGAATGCAAAGGTAAGGAGCGAGAGGATGGAAAAGAAAGACCGTCTATAGTATGATGAAAAATGTCGTTTGTAAGTCGTTAAAGAGTCAAGTGAATGGAATCAGGCCTTGGCCGGTTGCTTCTGTGCTGCTAGTCTGGCTGAGCCTTCATCGTCGCCATTGCAGTAGCAGCTGGCGTTGTTGCTGGTGGTGGTGGTGGCCTCTCTTCGAACTTGCTGAACATATGGCATGGATTTCAATGCGGCGATTCCTTCCTTTGTAGCTCGAAAAATAGCCTCAAATCCTTTGCCATTGTGTCTCGGTGTAGTGATCATGTGTGTAGAGTATCGTCTAGCACAGCATCGGCTGGACTCAATCTCGTGGTAGCTGGCGGTGGGGATGAACTGCACTACCACGTTCTCGTACTCGGCAGCAGACCGTGGGGTAGTGGAAGAAGTTGTTGAAGTTGGAGATGTCATTGTACGATTGAATATAGAAAATGATAATGAAGCAGGGGGGATTGCATGTGGTTTATATACTCCGTGTTGGTGTGCACAGCACACTCTAACACACTTGCATATTCTCCGGAGAATGAAAATCGCCCGCAATTTCTTTTGGCTCTTTTTGAGGCTTTCACACAGTCCGGCTAAGCGGTAAGTTAGGAGAGGCGCGCGGGCCCCCGGCGGATTTGGCGGCTGTTTTGGGCAGGATAGTGAAAATAAATTTAATTTAAGGGCCCAAGTGGGGTGGCTGAGTCTGGCCATGCGGGGGGAGATTTGCCTGATTAGGAAGGAGAATCTGAATTGTTATTAATATTTTTAACATCGTCATTTTTTTAAGGGGAGTAAAGGGGCTTAGTTTTAAGGGATGATGACGGGGTTTAGTTTCCCTGATTTACCCGAGCCCTTAAAGAATTTCATGATGACATTGTGAAATTTATGTCTTGGCTTTTAAAGCATTATTACTGATGATTGAATTCTCATGGGTTAACACGTCATACGCGTTCGAAAGGACTTCGGATGTGCGGCTGCACCGCAGCTGCCATACTGCATGTCTATCTGGATCCCAAGTATCCCGAAGTACTTCCCACCTGCCACCTCTTTGAAGTGTACAGTCCAATGGCGAGATCAACTCGGTTGCCAAATCTTGAGAGGATCTTGCTAAGATCTGAACCAACGTTTCATGTTCTGTCGCTCGTTTGTTGCCATCAAGCGTACAGGTCAGTTATTGTAGCTGAACGTCAATGCGCTGCCAAACGTCAGTTATATACTTGACAACGCAAGCTGTTTTTTCGTCGACAAGCAATCAAATCAACTCGTCCAAGAGTACTTAATATCGGTGGTAGTGACCAGCTGCATCGCTGCCTCTCCTTGATCTGCCATTGTAAGCGAGTGAACAAAGCTCGAGATGAGTTCCACGCAGCACCGTTAAGTGAGTGATAACGGCGAAAGCTGTGATTGGCCACTATCCCAGATAATTCTTGTCCAAGCAGCCCACCTTGCTACGAAAAACTAGATGTCGACATTTCTGAGTGATCAACGTGGAGAAGGAGTCGCGATCCCATGGATCTGGTCGTTGCGCCCAGCCTTGGATCGTCCAACGCGCCCGTTGACCGATCTGTGGAGATCATTTTGAGTCTATTATTGGTTTGACGGATATTTGCTGATACTCGCCTTTCGATTTGGGTTTTAGGTC
Source organism: Blastobotrys indianensis (assembly GCA_030558855.1). Taxonomy (NCBI): domain Eukaryota; kingdom Fungi; phylum Ascomycota; class Dipodascomycetes; order Dipodascales; family Trichomonascaceae; genus Blastobotrys; species Blastobotrys indianensis. Next base: position 927,738 of record JAKTQK010000002.1, read on the forward strand.
ACCCAGGGAAGAAATCGTCGACAGCAATCGGATACTGGCAATCGCGGCAGTCGTTCGAGATCCCTGCTTGCATGAGTGTCTTTCGGACTCTCCTGATCATAAGTAGGATTCAATGGAATACATTGCAATTCGGACAACGAAAATTAGCAGGGAGTGGGGTATGCAGATCTTTCTGATGGATGCGACATGGTTCAGATGAGCTTGCTGCGTATAGGTGTATTGCATCTGCTTCAAAAAACGGTACATGCTCAACGGGCCCGTTGGACGGGAAACCAGTATCATGGTAATTCTGCCTACACACTCAGTCCTCGAGAAGGAATGGACGATCAAACAGAGCGATCGCCGGAAACGACTCCTTGGCTCGAAGCGATACCAAAGACAGAGATGGACTCGAATTGCGGGTTGTACTAGTAGCGATATTTGAGAGAGAGAGAGAGAGAGACGTTTGTTTCTCTCGAATACCAGCCACTTTGAACCAAAGCACCGGATTGAAGGGGAGAAACAGAAATTAAATTAAATTTGTACTTGCAAGTCAAGCTTGTTTATACTATCCGACAGATGCATGCCAGCTGCATAAGGTTGCATGGCGCCTCGACAGGTACAAGAGCGATGAACGGCATTGCCCAAATCAGCCCTTGTTTTCAATAATATAGCCATGTTCGCTAATGCCTTGTCGTCTAGTTCTATCAGCTTAGAACGAGGAGCACCCCAGCTCGTGCATTCTTGTGGTGACGGGGTCTGGCACCACATTGACCATAACCACGCTGAAGCTGGCTTCGAATGCATGGTGGGCTTCCCTATTCACAAGCAGGATATGACTGTATCTATTCGTATTCGAGTCAATGTATGGATCCTGCTGCGGTACTTTCTTCAATCCGTGTCTTTCCAGTAGTTGCTCCGATTTGCCCTTGGCATCGGATTTGTTCCATATCTCGGACCGGTATTCGACTTTGACAGTGTATAGAACCTGGTGCATTGTATGTGAGTTTGCAATTGATGATATTGAAGACAATTGTGGAAATAGGGCTGGGGCAACGGGCCAAGGTTTTATACCATCGCGGCTGCTGGTTGCCCAATGTACTGACTCTTTCTTAAACATGGTTAAGGGTTGTCTCCAACCTCGTTCCTTGGATGTGATGTCTGATGTGCAAGTTTGTCGCTCGAATATACACTGTAGAGATCTTAAATCTGATGTGCACCAGCAAAATCTGGATGTAGTTTCAGACCGTGTCTGCGGAGAGAGTGCGGCTTGCTGCGGTTTCACCACACACACCGCCAGTACGTACGCAAAGATTGATCGGCAATACTTGAAAAAGGAGGTTAGAGGGAAATGTTTGGAACAAGAGAGATACGCTCTTTGTAAAGGTACCTACTTGTAATGTTTTTGACTGTTTGCAGCCAATGTTGCCAATTTATACATCATCGCTCTACAAACCTTGGTGATCAAAGAGATGATTTTCTGAAATTGTCTCACCGACGAATGTGGAGGGAGAAGGAAAACTAACATCGGAGGCGCGTAAAATCAAATGCCCATTTTCGTGATATGATAGATCCAGAATACCTTGAGTGTTAAGAACCTCTGTCTGTTCACGCTTTGATAAATTACCTCCGCTATCTATTTCCTTCACCCTTTCAAGTAGGTACATTGCTCATTTCGTATTGAGCAACAGGGAAGCATTCCAGATCTCATGCCAGATCTGGACACTATTCGCGTGATAATGCACACCAAATACGGCGGCAACATAGCGGCCCGTGTCAGTTTGTCGTTTAAGCTAAGCCTGACACTGACAGTGTCGAACGAAGCCGCACTCGTTGTGGCGGTGAGATTCATAAACAAGTTCAAGCCAAACTCGCGTGCATGTGTATCTGATAGGATATGCAGGATTAACGCGTATCCGGATATCTGGAATTTAGCGCGTTTCTACGAACGAAAAAGAACGCCATTTAGATTATATAAATAACATCCTTGAACTCGGCGCAAGGTACTGAGGACCATTACTTGCCCCAAACCTCAAGTGTCTGGGGCGATTTATCTCGGTCGCCATTTCTATGCATGACATGGCTGTATTCATTTATCAATGCGTCAAACAGGAGTGCATGAATATTTTTGTGGAGTGCACTGAGAAATCGATCTAGTTTCCAAGTGTTGATATAGATGAAGGGAGTTGTCTTCGTGTCACATGTGGAACTGTATATCCCCAGGGCAAACTAATCTTTGCTCTTGTACATCCAGCGCGGCAAGAGGGTTTCACTGGCAGTTCCACAATAATGGCACCGCAATCGACTGGACAGTCAAGGTCGTCATACCTAGCTATAAGTCATACCCTCGTCCACTTCCTATAAGTAAAGTATATGATCCCTCCAGTTTGCGCATTCATCACACACCATGTCCTTCTACACATCAGTCTCCACCGAACAGCATCCGCATTTTTACCCGCAGCTCGTCGCGTTCGACACAACCGACAAGAGAATCCTCGTCACGTTCCACTACCACGTCAGTTCAGGGCCGATAATGGCGTTTGTGCAAGAGCACATGCAGCGCGGATGCCAGATAAACCAGCGGCCGGATTTCCATCAGCCAATTTACTCGGTGGTCATGACTGTGCCGTGGCATGACGTTGATATCATCCAGCGAATGGCCATCGTCGAAAGCGTTCGCTATGTTTTGTAAAATGGAGAAGATAAAAAAGAACATGAAATCAATTATCGGCCGTCGGGCACAAAGTGTTGCCGACGCATCAATATCTTCATAGCTTTGTAAAATTGATTACCAATTACAGCTCACGCCATCCCACATGCATCGGTCTATACTTCTATTACAGTACCAGACAGATCTTCGCGCAGCAGCAGACATGTCTTCCATGCGGGCAGTCTATTGAGCCGCTTCAGCAAAGCGTCCGATACTTGACCGGCATGACATTACATCTCGCACAGTACTTGATTCTTCCAGACTCTCGTTTTTTTTTATCTCACCCACGCAGCCAACAATGCTGCTCGTTTAAATTACGATCTGATATTGTAAAGTTTCCCTGTCCACGTTTCCTATCAATTCCGCACACTAAAGTCGCCTTAACCTGAGCTGGTTTTCACAAGATATTTATCCCAATATCCTATTTCATCTGTTAATTATCTATCAGATAGTTTCATTAAATCCTGAAATTCGCATCGCATCCCGCACAGAACATCTACCAACCGTTCAAGCGTGGGATATATAACACGCAGCCGGAAAGCTGCGTGCAGGGTCTAGATAATCAGGGACCCTGTGTGTGTCTGCAAATAAACCAGATTGCCACGAACAGTACTGTAGCTGAGATATCAATAGGCGAAAATTATCTCCACCGGCTGAATTCCAACTGCGAATCGAAATCGCCAGTCGAGCGACAGGTTCGCTTCGTACAGCTCTAAAAAGCTGCCCCTCTTATCGGCGGACACGGCATCTGAATCTACAGCGACACACTGTAAGCTGCAAAATCTGCGAGTCTCACCAACGTGCGTCAGCGTCCCAAAAAAAAATCACACGCTCATTGGCACTTTTGTCAAGTATGAGTCGACAACATTGAACAGGGATTCAAGAGAACCCAGTAGATGGAGAAAAAAACTTCAGCTGCTCAGAGCTACTAGCGTGGATCAGGGGTGGCCATGCAGGGCGGCTACCAGGGCCGCCTTAAAGTATCAAATCGTGTTGGGCAAACTACTTCTGGGGCGGGTAGATGCAGAGGCGAACAGTGGATGATAAATCGCATGCACAACCATCGCTCGCGTTTCAGAAAAATCAAGACGCTTCAGCAAATGGTGCATCTGATGTACTAATATCAAGGGAAATGCACTTGAAGAATTTTTTATGGAAATTTTTCTCCTTTGGTGCTAGGCTCATGATCCACGAGCCAGTGTAGCTTCCATGCATGAAGCACTGTAGATCTGCCCTATTGGCTCAAACACGGTAGTACGCCAGCAGAATGCATTGCTACTTTTAGCCCGCATGACCGAGCCGACGTTGGCGACGGCCACTTCGGCTTGACTTCTCTCCTCCTTTGTCGAATCTGAATCTGTTAGGATAAAAGAGCGGAAGCAGTGTCTCAATAGGAGCTCTATAAATTTGCGCGTGATGGAAGTGTCATGCATTCAAGCAAATTTTCTGTTTCTGACAAAAGCCTCCTGCGAAACCCCTCTCCCGCAAGGAGAGCATTAAAAATATCAGTACGAGATTACGAGGAGTACTATTTCATCGAAGGTGTCTAGTTTCTTCACAGCCTCTGGAGTTTTCCATGTCATGTCATCTTAAATCCGTCGACGCTCATACCGTAGTGCAGATAAAATTTCATCTGAGATCGATCCTAGCCTAAACCCCGAGCCGTGAGATGTGGCCAAGACACGCTAAGACCTGGGACAGAGTCAGTTTCACTATCGAACGACCACAATCGAGTCTACCCCTGAGTTACACCGTATATCTCAGGATATAACTTCTGTACTAGTATAGACCGATCATTTCGTCATGTAGCGTTTGGTTCCGACAGGAACAACAGAAGTTCGGCGCAAAAGTCGGGATCGCGGGCATCTTCTTCGCGGAGAGCGTCTCAAAAGTACAGAAGTGCGGTAGAATTTTTCTGGCCGGCCCCAGGGAACACAGTATTGCGTACTCCTCATGCTAGCAACACTCTTCAATTGAGATAACGCAAGCACCGCCAATGCCCCACCGCAACACGCATATCGAACACATGCACCTCGAATCCCGCACAGGACATTCCATGGGCCCTGTATCGATATGGCATAAACCGCAATAAGCTCGTAAACAGAGTGGCTTCCTTATAAGCAAATATGGTGCGTACATCTATTAGAAGCCTCACAAGACGCGATACCTGAATCGTCAATGGGTGTAATCATCTCTTCCGGTGCATCAATACTTCATATTTGCCGTCGTGGGAGTTCAGTGTGCAATCGACAAAACAGCAGATAGTGAATTGAGTGGCTTAAGGAAATCCGCCTCGACAGATGCAGTGCATCAAAGATTGCTCTCCAACGAAGGGCGGCATAGAGTGACTCGTAACAAAGCCCATGGGGGCGGGTCCCCTCATCGCAAAGGCGCCATTGATATACGAAAGCCGCTGCAGCGAACAGTTCGACAGCAAGGGTTCTAGAAGAGTCTTTGTGCAGAAATGGAAATAAACAGATTTGTGTTGTTGCCAAGCACAGCGGCCCAATAGCCTCTGCCGCTTCAAGCTCTCCTCTAATATTCCAATTATCGTTCACGGTGTGAAGTTGTAATTGGCGGTCCAACCGCTCAGTTCCTGATCATCAATGACCGGTAGTCCCGTCGGCAACTCTTTTAATTTCGTGTTATTCAGCAGTGGGATAAACGGTCTACATCAGATGTTTCATCCGCAATGCCATTCATATGTGCCAGCAATGGGTATAACCTTATTCCGATTAAAGAAACATGCCGTTCGATTTTAAGTCATCGACAAGGAACATTTGGGCCCCCAAATGACCTCACACTATACCTTTAAATTGGCATCATATTTCTGGACCGCCTATACACGCTGTTGACTCGGTATCCATGTGCCAAGTGTGGTGACTATGGAGAAAAAAAAAGGTGAGAGCGTGCATTTGCGAGCAGCGACCCCCCCCCCCCCCCCTCAAAAGGCCCCTACAACAATCGACATGAAATGATCCCAAACCGAATTTCCTACCCTGAAGTTGAATGTTTTCAAGACCAAAAAAGAATCGAGCTTCACACTCACAACATAACTTTCGACTATTGGAGTTTTTGAACGGACGCCAATTTCCACCTGCCGCCGCCAGTTGCAATATCTGATAGATTTACCATCTGCACTGCTTGTCTGACTACGGGGCTTACTGTAGAACAGACTTGCTTTTGCATGTGCGGGATTCCAGAAGCCTGTAGGCACTGCAGGCAGGGAGTGATCTGCCCTTCATAACAAGACCGCAGTTTGTGTTTTATTTTTGTTTCTTGCTTTTGGACGCGTGAGAGTGAGGATTTTTTTCTATTTCTCTGGAACTTCTCTCAGATCAATTGAAGTGATATATATGAAGTGTTTTATAGAACGGCTCGATAACAAGACGGTGCTCTTACACGGTATTGAAGATCATACAGCTGATTCAGGAGGCAACACGCAGGACACCAAGACGCCTGAGTTTGAGAAGGTTGCGGGAATGAACCAGAAGGTAATCTCAATTTTTTTTTCTGCGCCACCGGAATCGCCGATTAAGTAAAACAAATCTTGAGGGACGAGGCGGCATTTTTTTCAAAGGAGAGTTTTTTGTTTTTTGATTGTGCAGTGGTGCCCATGTCATGTATCTGTTCTTTTCTCTTGGCTCGTATGCTTAAAATGCGGTGCCACAAGCCTGTAGAGACAGACAGACATGCGTACATTTTCTGTCACGCACAGGATTTCAGAGACCGCCGCCGCTTTCCTGCAGTGGAATTATATTTTTTTTTGCCTTTATATATATATTGGGCGCTTTTCCCTTGGTCCTAATTTTTTTTCTTCCTTTTCTCTTCTTTCGAGAGAAAGCGTGTCGCCTTTGGTGGAATTTTTCGTTAGCGCAGTTGCCATCTCATTATACCCCCCGACCAATTTCGTTGATTTTTGCCTTTCAATCAGAGTTTCTCTACCTCTTCTCGGCATTCGAACGGTTTTCTGCTGAGATTTTTGGTTGCGGACTTCTCTTCTACATCACTCACTCATTTTATATATATACATACAGGCAAGGATTACTGTGCAATGTCCGATAATGACACCGTTGAGCGGTGTAAAGTAGTGCTACATCCTGACGTCAACCCTAATCAGATTCATGAGTTTATACGAGAGGCGACTGCTCATGGTGCTATATTTTTGAGCGGACCAACTCGGAGATCTCGAGGAACGGAGATGTACTTTATGGTCGACATTCCGTCAGTCGAGTTTATACAGCAGCATGTGTGGGTCAAGGAGATTGACATGAGCTGATGATTTGTCTCTTTGCAAAATCCATGAAATGTGGGCCACCAAAACGGATAATAGTGCGACAAGGAATATACGAGATGCTTGCAGCTTATTTTTGAGCGGTGGTGCACCACCCCTCAGAGCGGTAAAGATTACAGCCAACGTATTCAACCGGTGGCGCAACATCCTTGAATCTGTATTTTCCATCAACAAGAAAATCTGGATAACCTGTTAGATCAGTTTATTGGAGGGTGAAGTGCGGCAGTTGTCTTTTCACAAGTGTAAAGGAGAGCTTTTGGAAAAGTCGCACTCATCGCAAGTTGTTCTATGAGAGCCTTCCAGAACAAAAATGTCTTTGAGATTCATTAAACACGTTGCATATTTTGTGTTTTTGGTAAAGCTGCTACACTGGAGGGCGGGGAGGTCCCTAACAAGCCCCTCTCGCCTCCCCTCGCATGCTTGTTTGTTTGCTGACCACGCGTGGGTCATGAGCAGCAGCAGCACCTCCTGCTGCCGCCGCCGACGCAGCGCAGCGGCGATTGGAGCTGCGAAATGGAGAAGAGTGAGGCATGAATCTGATGAGAATCGACGTGGGGACGGTTGGTGTTTGGATGGGTCCCGTGATAAAGTACCAGATCTTGGTGATTGGTTTTGTAAAGCAAAGAGTCGGTGATGCCAAGATGAGAGCAAGAAAAGTTGGAAACCCTATTTATTATTCTTTTTACATGTCCAATTAATGATTGCATTCTATAGAGTTATTTAAAAAAAACCATTGTACACAGTTTTTTAATTGCAGCTTTTAAATGACGATAAGTCGCTTTTGCCACGTTCATGGCGGCAGAGTACCACATTCTTACTTTTCGCTTCGACGGACCTTTATGCCACATCAAGTCTTTTTTCATCTGTAGATCAATCATTCATTTGGCTGCTTCTTATGCGCTAGCAATTTGTTCGATGAGTCTGCTGCACATTTTAATCGCCATGTCTGGCAAAGAAATGACCGATCAACGTAATGAGTTTATCAATGTCCCCTAAAAGTATATAATCGTTCGTTAAATTTTTCACAACTATTGCAGCAGTCTTGTATGCTGTGCTTTAGGATAAAATACGGGGTGGCGATGAACCGTGCTTCAAACTGGCTAAATCGCATCGCTCCATAATATACAATATAAAGTCTTAACCATCGCATATAATTTTAAATATTCTTCACATCTAGTGAGACGCTCAATTTGCAAAATGTAGCTGCTGCTTTTTGACGACGCGGCCTTCCCCACTTTTTTTTGACTGCAAGCATTACGACTTGCAAGAGTTGAGCGATCATACGCCGCCATGCAGCGTAAGCCTATAAGAGTAACCGGATCAGCCATATACGCGTCGGGCTAACGGAAGCACTCTGAAAACTTTTGGGCTTCTTTTTTCAATCGGATATCATTGCGGATTTGCTCCTCTTTGGCCTGAGCCGCAAGTTGCAATATCACGCACGGCTGTGCAGGTCACCGAGCTAGTCTCTCCGGTTCGTTTGAGGAAGATTGGTTATTGGCGGTAGATTAAAATGTAATCTAATGAAATGTCGAATGAAGATTAAAGTTCATCGCAATAACAACAGAATTGCCCATTTGTCTCACTTGCTCTGATTCAGTTTGCAATGCAGTCAATTGCGGTGAATAGTACATTCGAAAATACTCTCCATTATCCGTACCAACAACAGAATGGCGATTAGATAGCCAGCTTCAGTCTTCGAGTCCAGCGGTTTTTTCAACACGTTGAACAATTAGAGACAGGTGTGAATTAAGCTTTAAACCCTAATCGCTCCAAGGGTCTTCTTCCGCATGCGGCATCGTCGGAGATACTTTGAAATTTGATCCCCGGCGGATCCGACGGCACGAGCTTATTCAAGAATTTAAACGGTAAATTCAGTTGAAATGTCGGAATACTGTATTTGGTTCCCAATGTAACGATTTCCTAGAAAGATTCACGTCGTAGCTGAAGAATGATGATGAAAGAGTCTAGAGGTCCTACAGATTCCCAGGGATCTATCGCTGCAGTTCCGGCACACAAGACTCCCAATTGCTCGTCTCGTATTCTGTAACAAAGGCGAACTGCTTTAAGTTAAAGAGAGCATAACTGGAATAAGTTCTCCTCAAGGGCGTAATTCTCAGTCCTGGCTCGTCTGACGATTGTACTTTCCTCATTGGGCGGGGGCGCCGCGTTTCGATGCGACAAATGTACAGCAGGCCCGCCCTCCCAAGCTCGATATCGGGCAGTGCGGCTTTGTGCGGCGAGTGCTGCTTTCGAGAGAAGTTGAACTACGAATTGATACTATATAGACTACATATATCAATCTGGAGACAATACAGTGGGGGTTATAGAGCTTTGAACAAGAGGGGAGCCTATATAGCATGCACTTACGCTTTGATCACAAACATGGTCCCCCAGCCCCTTAACCACTTTTGGTCCCTGGCCCTTACATACCCCACATAAATTGACATCTGATGTTCGCAAGGTACCAGGGTCCTAATCGTGAGCCTTTTGGGACTGCTGTGATGGGGAAGTTTTCTGCGTGGTGAAGAGGCTGGAGATGACGTTTCAGAATGGGGGTACATCCGAGCAAACTTACGTATTTCCAGGCGTCAACAACAAGCTTTGCGATTGCATGCACTGCTCTCTGTAAATCTAAATATACTACCATTCGGCCATGAATCTCATAATCTACCACACCCGGTTGTTACGAGTCAATGCGTATGATTTGGTACCGATTTTTATTGTCGGGCATGACGAAGGCCTCTTGCAATCAGGAATCCACGCTAAACTGTACGGAAACTCAAATTCGATTGGCACTCATTTGCATTGAACCCAACGCGTGGGGCATACATCTACCCGGATACGAAACTATCCATCACCGACATTCTGTACCCCCGCGTTTTGGCGCCGCCGCATGGGGGTTCCAGCACTGCCTTCGCACCAACATGAGCTCCAAATCCCCATAACAACCTAGACCTGAAAGTCTCTCGAGTGAGAGAGCCGAACTTTTTGTCACCTAGTAATGCAAATGCAAGGGTAAAGCGGGGTGCGGGAAGTTCCTGGGGCCTGATTCAGCTTAATTTTATGAGTTTTGCTCCGAGAAACCATCCGCATGCAAAAGCTACGAGTAGGCACATGCCGGCGGGCCATTGAAAGATCTGGACTGGGGCAGATTAGATGAGATCATCGCGTCTCGCCAAAATATCTGTGAGTGGAGAAACGAGAATCAACATCTTCTCCGCTCTTTACTGCTGTGGGGTATCCGGAGCGTAACTCGATGGATATATAAATACCGGGCAAACAGGTCTCAATCAAAACGACATCAACTCAACAAATGAAGAGAGCAGCTTTAGTATCAATTGCAGCAGCGCTGGCAGCCGCCCAGTCGAGCGTTACTACGTCTAGCTTCTTCCCGGTGCCTACCCAGGACCCGAACGATACTCTTCCTCAATGCTATCCAACTCCAGAGGTCTGCAATAAGGATTTGCCAGTAGTCAAGTATGCTACTACTCCTAATGGCGACACCCGGGCTCCACGAGGCTTCAATACATGGGGTATGCAGGACAACCCAGATGCTACTACACACTTCAAGGCATTGAACCAGGGCAATGTCACTGCGCAGTGCGATGTGCTCGCGTCCGCTGAGTTCAAGGCTGCTGGATTTGAATACTGCTCGATCGATGCAGGCTGGAATACCAATGTGCAAGATGAGTACGGTCGAACGCTGTACAACTCTACATTGTTCAACATGCCTGAGCTTGCCGATCACTTGCACTCCGAGGGTCTCAAGCTTGGCGTCTACATTATCCCCGGTGTTCCAGAAGCGTCGCTTGACAAGTACGTTGAAGGCACTGATATCCTGATCGGTGACTTGCTCAACGGCAACTCTGGCGACGGCGCCGGCTACTTTGATTTCGACTACTCCAAGGACGGCGTCCAGCAGTTCTTCGATTCTCAAGTAGCGCTCTGGGCAAGCTGGGGTGTTGATTTCATCAAGCTCGACTTTGTCACACCGGGATCGCCTCAGAACGGTGCATTGCTTGTGCAGAACAATACCGGTGCTGCCGCCGCTTACCACAAGGCCATCGAGAACTCTGGTAAACAGATCCATCTCGGATTGAGCTGGAAGCTGTGCCGAAACGAGACATTCTGGTCATCCTGGGCTACCACTGCCGACGCTATGCGAACGGACCAGGACATCAACAACGGCGGCACTACAAACTTTACCGAGTGGCAGACCGTACAGCGAGCTATCGAGAACTACCGGCAGTTCATCACGCTGCAAGTACAGCGAGGCGGCGAATTGACGATCCACCCTGATATGGACAACTTGTACGTCGGCAACCCTGCTGCTCAGTCCGGTCTCATCGACATTGAGCGAACTACCACTGCGAACCACTGGATTGGCGCCGGCGCTAACCTGATCACTGGCTCAGACTTGCTCAGTCTTGATGACCTTGGAAAGGAGCTGTTCACCGGTACCGCCAGCGTCGATGCCGCCAACTTCTGCTCGGTTTATCCTATCCAGCCACGAAACCCAGGCACCGGATGCTCGTCGTCGCAGCAGCTCCAAGCATGGATCGCCGGTCCTAACGACCAGGGCCAGAGCTACGTGCTATTGGCGAACTACGGTCCTGACTTGGGCCAGGGCAGTTTCAGCGGCACTGCAACTGGCAACCAGACCGTCACTGCTAGTCTTTCGGACCTAGGATTGACAGGCTCGGGATACAAGTTTGCCAATATCCGCGACTCGTCCGATTCGCAGACTGTCAGCACTGGTGGATCTGTTAGCGCCACTTTGGCTGAGGGTGAGTCTGCCTTCTACTGGGTCACGCCAAACTAGATACATATATAGATTTAGATACTGCGGCTTTGGCAAATGTCTTAAGAAATACAATGACGTGAGGGATGTCTTCCCCTGAATTACTTTGACAGCTTGGCACTATCGATTATTACAACCGTCTCCTTCAATTACAATACGAGCACACCTGAGCATTCCGCACAGTACAGTATGCGCACACATTGGTTAACCCACTTTGCCCACCAAATCGTCTTTCGGCAGCGACGTCACAGCAGCTGCATATCCCGGTATTAACATCGAGCTAAAATGCTGGGCACATAATTTCATATGCGGCAAAAATCCCATCATCAATTCTCATAGCTACATAAAATAAACGAAAAAAAGCTTGAAAGCTCTATGCTCATAATCACATTATTTGTATCCCGGAAACACCCTTTAAAACCCCACCAATCTAATCACGTCACATTCAATCAAGATTAGGGTCCTCGCTCACTCAGCACTTGCTTCACAGGCTCGCTCTCTGTATAGAGACCCTTATCGAAAATGTATCGGATTACCGAGTTAGGCAGCAAGTACTGCACGCTCATACCTCTTCGGATAAACAGCCGCACTTTGGTAGACGAAATATCATTGTAAATCAGCTGCTTGATGACCAAAACATTGCGCCTGTGCTCGTACATAATATCGTGACTGAGCAAAAAGCTTCGCACATCAGACCCTGTACGCTCAACGATAATGCACCCATACCGACCGAGAATGTGATGCAAATCCACCTCAGCCCACACATTTGGCTCGCCCATAGACTCTATCAGGTCGCCACCAGCCAGTAGCATGATCTTGACTCCCTTGCGCTTACCGGATTTTGTCGCAATACCTCCTCTCAATTCATTAATCTCTCGGCTGAAATGGTCCAACACCAGCGCAGTCGGGGTGTACTGGGGCTGGAGCGATTCCCATGCGTCGACCATAAGCCATGAACTTGTTCGTTCGCATGCCAATTCGCACATTCGCACTCGGTGGTGCGACTCTGCAAGCCCTGCTTTCTTGTAGTTATCTGAGACTGGCGAATAATACCCACCGACTACTTCGAACTTTGTATGCTCTCTAATTTGGTCCATCGCCATTTCAAACATTCGCAAATGCAAATATGTAATAGGAGAAAATGACCCACAAGCCACAAGTACCAATGGACTCTTGGTTTCATCTAGCATAACATCCCCGAGTCTGTGCACAGGGAACTGATACGACTCCAGTGTCCTTGCTTGTCTAGTAACGCCCGTAGGCACCTCTTCCAAATCTGCCGAGTTCACCACCGGCCGCACGCCTGAGGGCTCGTAAATAAATCTGCTCGACAATGCGCTTGCTCTGTTATTGTTATTGCTTTTAATCACATCCTCGCTATTCTCAGTGATTGTTTCGTGTGTGTCTTCGTCTTGTATAGGCGATCCCGACCGCGAGGGCGACGAGGTATCGCTCGGCGAGGCGCTCATAGCGTCAGACTTTCTAGGGATATTCAATGGCACATCTGCAGGCATTCCATCTCTACTGGTAGAGCTCTTGGACTTGTGCATCAGTGGCGGCGGCTGGTCCAGTTCAGAGCTGAGTAAGTCCTCCAAGACCGTCGGTTGAATTGGCGAAAAGTTGGGAATAACAGTATCCGTCATGCGCCGTTTAGCCAGTTCCTGCTGCGAGAGCTCCGACGGCGGCACAAAGTCCGGTGCGAGCGTGGGATCCATGATTAATAATGCCAAGGGAATAGATAATAATAAAGATGACCTTTTGGATGGCCGGGCAAGTTGATTAATACTTGGTGCGTGTGTGTGCTGGTCGATGGGTGTGGACAAAGGCCGAGGGTGGTGTGTGAAACCAAGTATGTAATCTTATTTGAGTGCACTTGAAGAAGCAGAAATCCTCGGTACAGTAGAAGTTACTAAAAAATCAAACACCCAGATTCCGATAATATGACGGTTGGAGAGTATGAAAGTATGTGTCCGGTATCGGCCGGTCGACGACAGAATACCGCGGGTCACTGGGCGCTGATGATGGAAGAAGAAGAAGAGGGGCTGACTGGCTTTTGACGGATGAATAATGTAAGGGCCCCTGTGACTCAGCATGGCGAAAAAATGCATCTACTTTGCTTCGTTGATATAAGAGAGCTATTCATTTGATATCAGAATACTAAAGTAAAACTAACAATATTAAAGAACTTCTTGTAATTATTTTCGAGAATATATTCTCACGATTTATGATCGTTGGACCCTGTTTTCTAGCACAAGGCTGACTCCTAAACATTTTAATAGACGTGTATCGATATCACGTGATGACTAGATAAATACTAGCATGTAGTATTTTCACCGAATGGCCTTTTTTTCTTTCACTCAACAGGTCTAGTAGCTTCTGTATTGCTAGTAAGCAGCACACATTCTATTTGAGAAATATACGGTAATCGGATCTGGCGAGATTGGCCGATGCGGCGTGCTAGATTTTTTGAAGCCGCACCGCCATTTCCGGGCTTTCCTCAAACCAGACGCTCTTGATTGATCCCTTGTCAGAGCATGTACGTGTTGAATATCCATTGGGGAATGGAACCTCTTGATTTGAAAGGTGGGGTAGTGCTATTTGTCCTTGAGATTCTGCAGTGACCCGTTGGTAAGGAAAGTACAATTTGTTCAACAAGTGCTTTCATTATTGCCGTAGAAATTATAACACGGAACAAATTGACTAGTTTTTTTAGAGCAGTAGCAGTATTTAAAGACGGGCTTGTGACATTTAAACATGTTGATGGGGCGAATTCCCAATTCTGTTTTCGCATTTAATTGCGCAAATGTCGGGCCACTAAGCGATTTAAATAAAAGCTGAAGGAAGCGTAACAGTACATAAATCTGGTTTAAATACCCATTAAATTCGTCTCACCGGGATTTAATTAAGTTATTTTTCTCCATTAGTTTGAGATATGATAGCTTGGGCATGCTGACGACACCAATGCTCTAGATCATTCGTAAGCAATCTACTAGTATTATTTAATCCTTCTCGTGGTATTTTTCCCATTCAAAATTCGATCTTGGGGGCTTGCCGCATGCGGCGCCAACTTGGCTTGGAATCACAACCGAAGGCACGTCTGCAGGCACTTCAGCTCTCAAAATAAGAGGCTTTGCCCCAGCTGATAAACAAGATAAACACCGGCTGAATACCGAAATCTCGAAGCACGTCCTACTACTCTTTACTCGGCACGTAGATTCTATGAGCGCCTGCCAGGTAAGGCGCTTCTATCGTCATACATGCAGTAGCGGCCAACGCCGTCCATTTCTTCCAGGCTGTACTAATGCTCTACCAAATCGAGCGAAACAATATAATTTGCAAACCGTCCTCGTTGGAACATGCCGCAATACAAAGTCCGTACCGGTACTTGATTCATATGTTCTGCGCATATGCCCTCGGTATGCAAGTCTGATAATATAATATGACCTTCAACGGCTTCCCGAATGCCAATAATTACTGAAAGAAATGATACACCATTATATTTCCTTAAACAGTATGACATGCGCACAGCACCGGCGTTCTCACTGAGCAACTTCCCGGTACTAGTATATCGCCACACTAGTCGCAACAGACGATCTAGAGTTTTAGATGTGCATCAATTATCGGTACATCCCTTCAGAAAACTAGCATCTGAGCCCATTATTTTCCCCCTTTGAATTAGGGGATGTCCCATTATCCTTTCACAAGTATCTGATGTTACTACGACCAATGCAGCTCAAATTACACTTTGATGAGCTCCATAATGGCCTCTGTACCTAATCTGCTAGTATATCTTTCCAACCATACAATTAAGCACAGCAGCACATGCCAATGAGCATTTTGCAGCTGGCGGTACTAAATCATGCATGACAGAATCTACGCAGCGAAAAGACACGAAGCCGCAATTTGGTCTTGGAAATTGTCGCCATATGCGTGCGCGAGTGAAAAAAAAAATCTTGCACCATTTGCAGTACGGGCCGAGGTGCAGGATGCTGCGTAAATCGTAGCACACAGCCTTGACATGAGCATAAAATGCAAGTCTCGCAGTTTTGCAAGAGTGCGCTTGTCGCAGTTTCATTCCCATTCTCCATTTGGACAGCGTTGCATTCGTGTCTCTCTATCGCTGGACCGGCGAGTGGATTTGCGCGTGCAGATCTCAGCACTGCGTGTAAAGTAGAGACCGTTTGTGCTTCCAGACTCTTAATGATAATTTGAGTACCTCAGACGAGTTTACATTTATCGGATGCCGTTTATTTTATTCAAGCACCTGTTCGAAAATGGAAATCCCGGCGGTCGTGGCTTCGGGGCCGGATTGCCGCTCTTTTTACTCTGATGGTAAGCCCAGCGCGGCTTTCAACTGCGGATAGTTTGCCACAGATACTCATCGCCTCTCTATGGGGGGGGGGGGGCACCTTCCGATCCACGTACAGTACGTTAGACCATCTGTCAAAAGGAGCATGGGCAGATATGGCGATGCATATTATTGTAGGCACCTGTTTATGCTAGATGATCATCGCACAGGAGCTGTCCTATAGGTCCTCGAAGCCTATAGATCCTGAATATCCAAGTTACCCTTAAAATAGCAGCCAGAGAGCATTCTTAGTATCGACGGGTGGTGTGTTTACATTTTGGCTCTCGTTGACTTTCAAGTTGGTTCAGCCGCTGCAATAACATCACGCTGAACTGTCGTTATACCGCGACACTGGGTCATATGTACGTTGATCCATCAGATGGAAGTCCAAAATACCGACCATTTGGAATTAGCAGCACTAACAGCTCTCTTTTTTAGTTCTCGTGTTCAAAATTACTCCTTCGAGACGCGTTTTCTAATGTTTACGCTCTCTCCGCACCTTCTTGTTTGGCAAACAATGACATGATTATCCTTACAGCAGTACTTGCAGCTGCTGCACCTACATCAATCTATGCAGTTTTCACAGGTGACGGCACGTACTTTACTCCGGGTCTAGGAGCTTGTGGGATTGTAAACAATGCCAGCGATGCCATCGTAGCACTCAACGCGCCCCAATTCGATCCATTCACGCCTGGCACGAACCCTAATCTTAATACTATCTGTGGAAAGATGGTAAACATTACACGAGTGAATGTTACCGTTTCTGCTACGATCACAGACCGCTGTCCCGTGTGTAAATACGGCGACCTTGACATGTCGCCAGAGCTCTTTAATCAGCTTGCCAATCCTGTTTTAGGTCGCGTCAACATCTCATGGGTGTGGGCTGATGGCGGATTGACTGAAGGTGGAGTCGACTAGTGACTTTCAGGAATCTTGAAAAGATATGAGGGGCTTTCACGGAGTCGAGTTCCTGTTACATTCTCGGGTAAAGCTTATATACAGTATTATATTATATATCGTCAAATCTTCGCTTATGCTTATTTGACTTTAAATACACAGTACGAGTTCGAGCGATTGTAAGTTCCGCATCTGATAATAAAATACACTGGTAACGAAGGGGTCGAACTCGCTAAACTAAGTAGTGCACACTCCTGCTGTGTCCCTGAATGCGCCTTGTCACACGTGAGCACCAGCAGAATCTGTCAAGGGGTAGGAGGCAAAAGCCGCACACTACGCCGCACACACTTGACAAGGTATATTTTCAATTAGATACCGGTACACCTCCTCACCAACTGAGGAAACCCGGCACAGTCGGAAAGCGAATGAATATATTTGTTCGCCACAAACGGCACATTGCCTAATCTGGGCAATGTGCTTCATTTTTTTTTCCTCGATTCGAACTATGAATCACCCCAATTGGGCAAAGTGAGAGGTGTCTCTCAGCAGAGACAATTTCAGATTGAGTGGCCCCCGAATAAGTGACCCAGTTCCCGCATGTAAGTCTTGAATGTCAAAACGGTCGGGTGTTCGGCGCCGCGAACTGAGCAAGGGAAATCTTACATTATCGTGCGTTGAGAGGTAGGGGGTGACGGGTTATAGTTGCAATGTGGACTGATTAAGCAAAGAAACCGGTGAGATCTGATCTTGGTGCGCAAGATTTTTAGATGAAAGTTTCAGGACTGTTACATCTGTAGAGTATTATATCGAGCTTAGAGCGTCTTGTTCAGTTGGTATTTACCGAACTTAACAAGGATGCTGAAAGATTGTTACGAGTGCAGGATGCACAATCGCCGAGGAGTAGATTAAGTAAAGTAGAGAAAATTCTTGAGCTAAAATCCTAAACTTTGTTATATATATGTGGAGTACTTTATTTGTAAATAACGGTATATTGATTGGTAATATTACAATTGTTTAAATTTGATCACTCAAATTAAAGGCAGATCTGCTGGAGTACACTACCACGCTGGTGCTGCTGCTGCTTGCAGCAGATGTACATCTGATGAGATCAATCCATCTGTCTGATCCTTGCTCGTACGACAGGATCTCAGGTTTCGAGGTACCTTTTCGTCCACTCATAGAATTAGTCATTACTCATGATTGCTACATAATACATGCGAGCAATGTCCGATTTCATCTACTAGTATATGAAAAGTAAAATTGTCTAATACATTTTCACCATAATGAAAGACTTTCAGTAAGTAAGAGACATTTAGTGAAAAAATATCCCAATTTCGGTATCCGCGGCAACACACTTCCTGCCCCTGCTCGCCCAAAACAGTCGACGCGCAACACACACAATATTTTTCTTTTTCCATTTACAAGTGTGTGGTGCGCCGTTGGGACATTCTGAAGAAAAAGCTTTCATGTGCTCAGTTTTACACACGCGAGCCCCCTGCCCGCCCGCGTCCAATCGTGTATATAAACCTCACCGCCGCCCCTACCCCTTGGAGTTGGATATCCTCTAAACACACACTTTCATTCATTCGACAAACCGACTGGTTCTGATTTCGTCGTTCTTTCCAACACAAAACACCGACCACTTTTACATTCCTTTTTCGAGAATTTTTCTTCTGTCGCATGACCGGTTCGTCTACACTCTAGTGAAATCTCCTTTCTTCGACTTATATTTATTTTCACTTTCGTTATTTTAACTTTCAACACTCAGATACCAACAATGAAGTACGCTTTCGCCGCCGCCGGATTGCTTCCTCTCGCCGCCTTGGCCTCGCCAATGGCTCAGCACCACCAGCACCTCGACAAGCGGGCTCTTGTCACCAATGTTGTCCACGCTACCCGAGTCCTCTACCAGGACCAGGTTGTCTACGTCGATGAGAACGGCACCCCATACTCCACTGGTGTCGTTCCAGTGTCTACTCAGGTGATTGTCGCTGCTCCTGCCCAGACCCCAGCTGCTGCTCCTCCAGCCGCCTTCGAGGCCCCAGCTTCGTCTGCTCCAGCTCCAGCTCCAGAGGCTCCATCTCCATCCTCCCAGGCTCCAGCCCCAGCCCCTGAGACTTCCTCACCGGCTCCACCACCACCAGCCCCAACTACTCAGGCTCCACCACCACCACCACCTTCCCCAACTACCCAGGCTCCACCACCAACCACCCAGGTTGTCTCCCAGCCAGCTCCATCTCCTTCCAGCAGCTCTGGTTCTGGTTCCGGCTCTGGTTCCGGCTCCACCTTCTCTGGTGACGCTACCTTCTACGCTCCAGGCCTCGGTGCCTGTGGTGGTACTAGCACCGAGGACGACCTCATCTGTGCCTTGAACGAGTCGCAGTTTGAGGCTGGCACTGGCGCCAACTCCAACTCCAACTCTAACTGTGGCAAGAAGATTGAGATTACCCGACCAGACAATGGTAAGAAGGTGCAGGTCACTGTCGTCGACATGTGCCCAGGCTGTGCTTACGGCTCTTTGGACTTGTCCCCAGCTGCCTTCAACGAGATTGCTGACCCAAGTGAGGGCCGTGTCAATATCTCGTGGCAATGGGTTTAGAGGTCCCCAAACGCAGGCCATAAACTACATTTTGTCAGCCCTCTGCTAGCGTTGGTGGGATTGTCTTGGTTGATGCTGATCTAGATACATTTTGGATCTCACAAAAATAAGACTTATGTCTCTTCCGCCTTCTCTTCTTATCATGGATTGTTATGATCGATTTTGTTTTTTTCTCTTGTTTACTGGTATATACATGTAAAATATGATTTTTGGTGGGTTTTTTTTTCTTAATTTTTTCTCCTCGTCTACAGTATCTCAAAAGTCTTTTTGAGTTTTAAGCTCAAGAATCTAGTATCGTTGTCCCCTCTATCTGCGTGCGACCCTAGATAAACTTTATGGTCTCGACATAGAACCTTGGATCGACTCTATCCGATTGAGATAAACTCGCATTTATATCTGGTATTACTTTAAAATCTAATATATGATGACACACTTGATTGAAAATAAAATTAAAAGTTTAAGGGTTCTAGAACCCTTTGCTACATCAGAAAGTATCCTTAGCGTCTTAATGTCTTCAGCTCTTTTCACCACCCTTCTTCTCGCTCTTCTCGGCAGCTGCAGCAACGCTCTTGGCGAGCGGCTGGTCGTCCTCATCGTCGCTTTCGCCGATAAAGAATGGATCCTTGTCTTCGCTGGCGTCCTTCTTCTTGATTGGTTCCCACTGCTTGGCCGATGAATTAGAATCGCCAAACGCACTCACGGCACCCGGTCGAGGTGGCTTGACCGGTGGCTCGCTGTCATTGTCCCGCAAAGAGATGCCCTGGAAATCGTCGTTGATCTCTGTAGGATCTCGGTCGTAGCCACGGTTGCGTCGCCGCTGTTCGTAGCCGTAGCCCTGCGGGCCATTCTTTGAAGTTCGCTCTTCGTATTCGCCGCTGCTTCGTCCAAGCGCTCCAAATAATTGGCTGCCATTTCGTGACCCATTACCGGAGCTACCTGGATAGTCGCCGTCATTGTCTTCATTGTCAAACTTCTTCTTCAAGTTAGTCATCCACGATGTGACCTTGTCTCTAGTCTCGATAAACCCCTTTTCCAGGTTTTGTCGAATCTCTGGCAAATCGTCATCAAAGAATGACCGTTCAGGCTGCTGGGGCGGGTGCTCATCGTATCGGCCAGAGTATGCATTCTGATCTGGCTGTTGCTGTCGAACGCGGCTGCTGCTCGAGTACTGTCGATCTCTGTGTCGTCCTGGTGGTGCACCGTACTGCTGAGCAAGCTCTCGAGCCAATCGTGCGTCTTCTTCAATCTGGCTCTGAGCAGCAGGCACAGCTGGCTTGACTACAGTTTCAGGCTTGAAATTCGGGTCTGACATTGACAGGAGAGCGTTGAATGCACCGTCGAGCTGGCCATTGGATGCAACGAGCACAGCACGTATTACGCTAGGTTCCACAGACGGGAACGCTTCTTTAAGCTGAGTCTCTGCCTGCTGGAAGGGGCTCAATGGACGGGCAGGCTTGGGTGGTGGAGTAGGCGGTACGTCGCTCTGGCTATTGCTCTTGGCGTCTTGTGTCTTCTTGCTCTCGGTGGCCAATGCCTCCTTGGCCTTCTCTTCTGCAGCTTGCTGCGCTTCCATCTCTTCTACAAGGTCAACCTTGTCCTTGTCCTTGTCGAGCTCTGCATCAGTGTTCTCTGTCGTAACCGTCTCTGGCACTGGCTCCTGGACACTTAACTCTTCGCTCATTTCTGTCTATCTATTATTGGGGGGTTACCACCTGAGCTGGATGTCTTGGGTCGTGCAGTTGGGTGTGTGGTGTTTGTGTGTGTGTGTGGAGACCTCTCGCTCCTCTTCCCCTTTCTTTGCTCATGACGGTGGCGCGCGTAGATTCACGTCTGGGAGTATATCTCAGCACGAGCTGGAGGCCCATAAAAGAAGGAAAGGTGATGAACATTTTTCACTTCTTCATCGTTAAAAAATTGCCTCTGAAGATAGCTAGAACTCACTTTCAGTGTTAACAGATTGAAAATCGAGCGTGGACAGCAGAGGTAGAGTCATACTGTTGCAATATGCCATGGGGAATTTGTTCTTTGAGCTTTGTCTTTTTTACTAGAGTTTGAGGGCTGTGGCGTACGGTATATTTTTTTTTTTGTTCAACTACATATTGTTCTTTAGTTCTCTCAGTTTAGCCATCACTTCAATAGGATTTTCGAAACCGACTTTTTTGTGCACTTGCTTATCGCTGGTGAGCATGAATGGATTGAATTTCTTTTCGTCGCCGATTGTGAAGACGCCAGTAGTTTGCTCATGACTGGATGCAAACTGGTCTAGCTTAGTCAATGCTTCATTTTCAAGAATGGTCTTGGCGAACTTGACATTGCCCCGAGTGTACTCGTGACCGCTATAGACTTTGGTATCGTCTGGTAGCTTGCCTAGAGTGTCCAATGCTTTGATCATTTCGTCGGCAGTGCCTTCAAAGAACCGGCCGCAACCGGCTGTGAACAGGGTGTCGCCTGTAAACACCGCACGCTGGTTCTTCGTCTTGTCGACAAAGTAATAGCAGATCGAGTCCTGTGTGTGACATGGCGTATGTAGAGCAGTGACTTCAATGTTATCGCCTAGTGGGAACATTGAATTGTGCTCTGGCGTGGTCTTCACTTGAGCACAATCCTTGCCGCCAATTACGTTGACGCCAGATAGCTCTCCCGCAAGCAAATCCTCATTGCCGCCTGCGTGGTCGTAGTGGTGGTGGGTGTTGACAATCGCTTTGATTTCTATACCCTCGGCCTGACGCTTTTTCAGTGTAGGCAGCACTTCCTCTGGCTCAGCAGGGTCGATGATCACTGCGTGCTTGGTGGCGTCGTCGGTTACAAGGTAAGCGTAATTATCGCCAGTACCCCGTCGCATGGTAATTGCTTCAATGTGCATCTTGCAAGAAAACTGTTTTGTGATTT
The DNA here is from genome assembly GCA_030558855.1 of Blastobotrys indianensis. Classification (NCBI taxonomy): domain Eukaryota; kingdom Fungi; phylum Ascomycota; class Dipodascomycetes; order Dipodascales; family Trichomonascaceae; genus Blastobotrys; species Blastobotrys indianensis. The sequence goes on from JAKTQK010000002.1 coordinate 950,258, forward strand.
GCCGGAGTGGTGTAGTTGACGTTAATGTTCTCGATAAGCAGCGGTACATAAAGTCGTGAGGATGGGTGGGATATTGGAAATGCGGAGAGATCACGAAGCAGCAAGCAATGTTGCAGCGCACCAAATATTAAGCGACAGCCCGTATTCGAGACGTGGATTGATTCAACTATTATATTCAAAATGGTTTACTACAGAGTGTTATAACTAGTTTCTAATTTGTATCAAAACGCCTTGTGCTCGGCCATTGTCTTTACCATGTCCTGCACGCACACTTTCAAATTGGTGAGCGGATGTCCGAATTGCTCGAGCGTAAGCTTATTGTCAATATACTCGATAGGCTTAAAGTCCTTGCCCTCCTCGGTGACTGGGACAATTCCAGCATACTCAATTATTTGAGCATGAGAGGCAATCTGCAGTGAAAGGAACCACCGCTGGCCGACGGCTTTCTCGTTGTCAATAGCTTCGACATGTGCCAAAGCAGCATCAATGACATGAAGAATTGGTTTACCGCCTTGCTGGCCAAATTTACCGGCAGCAACACCGAGAATGAAGGCATTAGATCCCTTAAGTGCCGCCGGACCTTCGACGCTCTTGTCCAAATTCTCGCCCAGCAAATACGACGGATTGATGGCAGTCGCGGTGAAGTTAGGCTTCTCAGTCTCGATAAACTCCCACAGCGCTTTTTCGGCGAGCTTCTTCGAAACTGAGTAAGCCAACATACCTGGAGCAGTCAGCTCCTCACGCTCGGCAACACCCCAATCCTTCTCGCTGACAGTTGTTCTACCTTCGGGGAAAAGTTCAACCATCTGGTCGGTTTGTGAAAGCACTGCGGCAGTAGACGACGTCAAGATGAAACGCGTCACTTGAGGAGCGTATGACTTAGCTGCCCTCGCCAGGTTGAGAACGCTATTAATCGCAGGATCTAGGATCTGATCCACAGTTGTAAGTGTCGCATCCATAGGAGAGGCCACATGAATAATAGCAGTAACCTCCGGATGGGCAGCGAGAACCTTATCGTAGGCGTGGTCGACAGTGACATCCGGCACAAACTCTACAGAAACCTTTTGGTCAGGAAACTCTGACGCAATTCGTCTGACCTGCGAAGCCTTGGACTCGGCTCGAACGACAGCGACGACATTGAACTTGTGCAGAAAAAGCTGCTGCAAAATGTGCAACCCAAGAAAGCCATTGGCACCTGTGAGAAAAACTGTTCGTGACATGATTGCTGCGCTGAAGGCTTCTCTGTATGTGGGGAATTGGTTATAGAGTGCTGTGGTACTTAATCACTTAACCGGGAGGCAAGGTGTCCATTTAAAAAGAATTGAGCGGACGATGCGGCTAAAACGTGGTCCTGCTTTATAGACATTATATCTGCTACTGTACCGAGGTGGGCCCCCTTAAAGCATTTTGAGCTGCATTTGTGTGTTTCAGCCACATTGCCTTGTCCGACAAGCCCGATACCAGACGCCGCGTAAAACTAACAACAACATTTACGCAGCGTATTAAGTGGTTGAGCGGCGCCAAAGACACATTTTAAAGTGGTTTTATCGCAAATCAGTATCAATGGATGTGCCAGACAAAGGGCAACGTAGAGGAGACTATCTAGATCCTGCCATTTGAGTGGCAGCGCGCTCATTGGAGGGGCCGTGAAAGGCAGGTCCACAAAAGGGTACACACATACAAATTGACCCCTGTTTTTCGTCAAACCCATTTTTCTTAATTCACAACATGAAGTTGTGAACTCGAAAAGCCTCGTATAGGCCGATTTGTTTTGTTTTAATCTAATATATTTAAAGACGGTTAATTCAAGCCTAATGCCAGCGCCGTCTCCCTAGTAAACTAGCCTACATGATGATAATAATAAAAAAATAATTTCAATATGATTGCCCCAATTGCTGAGCAGGCCCCGGATTTCCGCCGCCTTAGCGAAGCTCTGGGTTCAGCCGACTGTCGACTGCTTCCTGAGACTGGGTCACCCTGTCCTCAATTGTCCCCATCTGGGCTTCAATGTTGCTTTTGGCCCCTAACTGCTCGGCTTTGATGAAGTTCACCATTGCTTGCAGCCCGGCCTCTGAGTCCAACAAGACTGACTCTTCCATCGTGACTGACACCTTCTTGAGCTCTTCTCGAGCCTCGCTTAATCTAGGGCACTCTCGGATAATGTGCGCTATCGTCTCCAACTCTGCTCCACAGGCACACCCATTGCCTTCCTCTCTCACTATCTTGAAGCGCTTGAACCACTCGCCTATCAAGCCGTGGCCGCTCCTGAACTGAACAATTCTGCTCATGATTCTTCTCGGTGCTCGACGGAATATCGACCCGAGGCCGATTTTTTTCCAGTTCACAATACGCCGCAATATGTGCGGCTTCGTGCGGCTGAAAAATCAAGTTGTGGTGGCATGAAAAATTTCAAAGAAAAAAAATCACCAGCGTTAGTGGTTTAGCGGTAAAATTCGTCGTTGCCATCGACGAGCCCCCGGTTCGACTCCGGGCTGACGCATTCTTTTTTGCATTCGGTTGTGGATTAACAATATGTATCTTATTCTTCACTTTGATTGCAGGTTTTGTGTGCATTGTGTTTCTGAGGAGCCGCACGAGTCGTGAGGGGGTGTTGTGCCGGCGTGAGACATGACCCAAATTTTCGCTTTGATGCGGGCGTGTTGGAGCGCGGATCAACCTCCCAAAGAAACTGAAGCGTGCTGCTTAATGAGCTTTAAACCAATCAGATGCGTAGAATCTACTCATCTGTGGAAATTCCTAATTTAAACAATGAAATTTGTACATTCTAATGGAAATTTTCTATCTGTGACGGTCTATAATGAATCTCAGATGTGTTGTTGGTTCAACTTGGAATTATATATCTAGATATATATATCAAACAGAGCAGATCTCTATTCTGAATGAAAGATCCTACAGCATGAGCATCTATCAAAGCATTCCTTTACAGCCCGGTAATTACCTTCACGGGCAGATAATATTCTCGTCATAATTGCTTCGATTGCGCTTATCTTCACGGCTTGTCGGAACCTGTTGCTCCCTGGGACCGAGCGGCTTGCAACTGATGATGATGCAAACTCGCGGGAAGCACCCGCCGGCGTGCGTAGAAAGCTAGATATTTAAGCGTCTCATGACTCCAATTGCAGTCCTGTGGATTATTTATTTTAATTGATTCTATAGAATTCCCGCAATAGCACGGCATTAGTAGTTCACAGGGGTCTTCTTTGAATTTTTCCGACTGCGTTTCGTTAGAGACAGCAGGAAGCATCGGCAAGTTTTTTTTTTATTTTTTTCGTGACAGACATTTTTCTCAACACCCTCACACACTTGATATCTCATCACCACACCAAGTAAGCTTAGACTTTCACCTCTTCCCGGTACCTATCAACCATGTTGGCAAGGTCCATGCGTGTGGCGGCCAGGCAGGTACGAATGCCTGCGGTCGGCCTCGACTCTCGAAGGCTAGTCATGCGGTCAATTGCTACGACGGCGTATCTGCGACAGAAGGTGCCTACTCCGCTCGACCCTCTCGACCAGCAACCCAAGTCCAATGAACAGAAACCGATCACTGAAAGCACTGTTTCCGAAGAAGCTCCAAAGAAGAAGCGGGGTTTCTGGCGAACTACTATGCGAGTAGTGCTATCTGGTTTTGCACTCTCGGTGGCTTATGGTGCTTGGTCGATCTACGAAGTTACTCATCCACGACGACACCAGCTTCCATCCGACCCATCGAAGAAGACACTCGTCATTCTCGGATCCGGATGGGGTAGTGTATCTCTGTTGAAGAAAATCGACACCTCTAACTACAATGTGATCGTAGTATCGCCACGAAACTTCTTTCTGTTTACTCCATTGCTTCCATCCTGTACTACCGGCACCATCGAGCACCGATCGATTATGGAGCCAATTCGAGGCATTATTCGAAATAAGCAGTCTGATGTTACATACTACGAGGCCCATGCTACCAATGTCGACCATGAAAAACGAATTTTGACAATCCGTGACGCATCGGGAGACCAGAAGGATGAAAAGGAAATCAAGTTTGACTATTTGGTCATTGGTGTTGGCGCTCAGAACTCGACCTTTGGAATCCCAGGTGTGCAGGAGCATGCATGCTTCTTGAAGGAAATTCCAGACGCCCAGAAGATTCGAAAGAAGGTCATGGACTGCATCGAAGCTGCCTCTTTCAAGAACTTGGATGACGAGGATCGAAAGAGATTGCTGCACACTGTCGTCGTTGGTGGTGGCCCAACTGGTGTAGAATTTGCTGGTGAGCTGCAGGATTTCTTTGAAGAGGATTTGAAGAAGTGGGTTCCTGATATCGCTAAAGATTTCAAAGTCACGTTGATTGAAGCCTTGCCAAGCGTGTTGCCATCGTTCTCCAAGCAGTTGATTGATTACACTGAGAAGACTATGAAGGCCGAGAGGATCAGTATCTTGACTAAGACCATGGTTAAGAAAGTTACCGAAGATACTGTTCTCGCTGAAGCCACTAACCCTGACGGTACCAAGGAGATGATCGAGATGCCGTACGGTTTGCTTGTGTGGGCCACCGGTAATGCTGTGCGACCATTAACCCGACAGCTCATGTCTGCCATTCCTGCTCAGCAGAACTCTCGACGAGGCTTGTTGGTTAATGAGTACCTAGTCGTCGAGGGCACTGAGGGAATCTGGGGATTGGGTGACTGCACTGCTACCAAATATGCTCCAACTGCACAGGTCGCCTCGCAGCAGGGCTCTTACTTGGGCGGCTTGCTCAACCAGCTCGCCCGAGCAGATGACTTGCAGCAGGACATTGCCGTTTTGCAAGACAAGTCTCGAGATGCCGACTCTGAGCGAGAGAAGCAGTCCATCTTGGCCGACATTGAGTCCAAGAGCCGACGATTGAAGCGAGCAAAGTCCTTGCTTCCATTCGAGTACTCCCACCAGGGCTCATTGGCTTACATTGGCTCGGATCGAGCTGTGGCAGACTTGCCAGTATGGAACGATAGCAATTTTGCCAGCGGCGGTGGCTTGACTTACATCTTCTGGCGATCTGCTTATATCAGCATGTGCTTCTCAATGCGAAACAAGGTGTTGGTGGGTCTAGACTGGCTCAAGGTCAAGGTGTTTGGCCGAGACGTTTCCCGAGAATAGATTCTTCTTGTGAACTTCATATTATTATTATATAATTAAGTTATAACTATTCTTTTATTCCAAAACTAAAAAAAAGACTCTCTTTCTCTCCATCTGTGTGCATGTCTGTGTCGCATTAGCCGCCAGGTGTGAGGCGTGCATGTAAAACTGCCGAGAGAAACTGTACTTGAATTTTTTGCAACACGCATCTAGCGAATCTTAATCAAGATATTATTGGCCGGCATTTTTTGTGAACTCACGTAAACACTGCTTTGAACTAATCTCGCACTTAAGGCTTCAACAGGCAAAAATCGCATAGCGCGGCTTGCACACACTCAAACACTCGCGCTCTCAAACACACCCTCGCACACGCGCACAAAACATCGACACCACCACATACATACAACCCCACCATTAAGCTCACAGACCTACCGAACCGATTCTTTGACCCGCAGCTATAAAGTTTTGTTTTTTTTGGTGATATAAAACAGCAGCGATTCTGGCAATGTCGCACCCGCCAGCCGACCACCAAGGGTACTATGCGACGCGGGGGCAGCAGCAGCATTTTAATCAGTCTCAACCCGCATCGCAACAAGCTCATGGCCAATACCCGCAGCAGCAGCAGTCTGTCCCTTACCAACAAGGCCACCGGCCGCTTCCTCCTGCTCAGCAGCAGTCTTATGGTGCGCCCCAGAACCAGTCATATCGACCGCAGCAGCAGGGCTACCCTCCCACATCCTACCCTCCTGCGCAACAACAAGGGCAACAGCAGTACAAACAGCCACACCAGCAGTCCGCAGGTCCTCAATATCCGCAAAATCCTGACCCGAGACGAGTACAGCAGCCCCCGAGAGGTCCGCCGCAATCGCAATCGCAGTACGGCCAACCACCACAGGGCTACGCGAACCAGTTCTCACATCAACCTCCGCCGCCGCCTCAAGTACAGCAGCCACGAAGTTCACCAAGGCAGAATCCAGCAGCGATAAACGCTCAGCAAGGGTATCCACCACAGCCTCGACAGCAGCAGCAGGCAATGCCCCCAAATAATCGTCCTTACGACCCTCGATCTGGGCCACCTCCGCAGCAGTTCCAGCAGCCACAGCCGAGTCCCTATGCTGCACCGCGAAATCAACCTCCGAATGGATACGAGCGAAGTCAAAGACCAATGAGTCCCCAGAATGGCCAGTACGCGTATGGCCAGCAGCCTCGTAACCCATCTCCGCCAAAGCAAATGGCTCAGATGGCCCCTCGCCAACTGCAATCGCAGCAAGCACCATACCCTCCAAGACCTTTCGAAGGCAACGGATACTCTCGATCCCAGCCGGATTTGAGCCAAGGCATGCAGAATATGACCATAAATGACCGGCCGCCTCGCAATAACAGTCTGCCCAGCGATGAGCGCCAAATGCAACCTCCACCTCCGGTAGCACCGTATGCATCTCAGCCACGCTCTCAAAGTCCAAACGTGTACGGTCAGACGCAAAGACCCGAGAGCCCCAATATGTATCAGCGACGGCAGAGTCCTCAAAACTATGGCGGCCCTCCGCCTTCACAGCAGCCTCAGCAGCGACAGCGCCCTGCACCGCAGCCTCAAGTGCAGGGCCGCAAGGGGCCACCACCGCCTTTGACCACTGATGGGTTTGCGGCGGATTACTCCGAGTATGGTAATACAGAGCCTGATCATCCACCACCTAATGTTGTAAGTTACGGTAATGATTGGAACCCAACAAGTCCCACGGCGATCACGGACGACCAAACTTACAGCTCAATGGAAGTCCATGAAGGTGAGCGAAGAGCCCAGATCTCGACCAATAAAATACCACCGGCCGCTGCAGTCGGTAACACTGTTATTTCTCCATTAGCTGCAGAGTACAGAAGGGACATGGTATCACCGCCACCTCAATCGCGGCAAGAACAGATATCGCCTCCGCGCAATTCGAAAAACTCAGATGGAGATTATGTCAATCAATACCTTGATGAAGAAATCCGAGAACACGAGCGGGCTAGTGTTTCGAGCCGAGGACAAGAGCAGGTCTCCTCCTCCAGAAAGCACTCACAGTCATCTGAAATGCTTCCCCCCTTAAATACTGCCTACCAGTCGGACATCCAGCCTTTAAGATCTGCATCCAGACAGTCGAGCCAGTCACATTCAAACGGGAATTCTAGTACGCACCTGCCGTTACAATCACAGCAGCGGCCACCAGGACCGTACAACTACGACTCACAGCAATCTATTCACTCGGATCGGTCACAAACATCCGGCCAGTATAATACAGCACCTTCTTCTGGCATACTGCCGTACAATCAATCACTGCCACAACAACAGCAATATGCGAGCACATCACAGGGATATCAGCAACAACCACCCCCGCAACGACAGTTTGAACCTAAACAGCAGTCACCGATCGTCAGCCAGGCGGGCGACAAACCTCCTCCTAAAAGGCAGTACACTTCTAATGTGGATACCGCAGATGCGTCATTTGGAGATACTACTAAGCAGAAGCTTACCGTGGAAGCATTTGAGAATTGTCGGCTACAAGCCAAGAACCGACCGCATGATCCCAAGGCACAACTGGATTGGGCTAAGAAAATGGAGGAAGCTAGTACGACGTTAGCAATGCTTTATGAGAACCCTGAGACACCTACGAGGGCAAACAGTCATGTGGATTCTAGGACAGAGAAGAAAAATCACGATGCGTGGTTGTCGCAAGCTCACAAGATTGTAAAAAAGCTGGCTAGCCAAACGTACCCGGACGCCATCTTCTTCCTTGCTTGTTCATACAGTGGTGGTACACTTACACTACCAATTGACCATGACAAGGCATATGAACTTTACAATCGTGCTGCAAAGCTGGACCAGTCTGAGGCCGCGTATCGTGTAGCCGTATGCAATGAGATTGGAGCCGGCACCAAAAAGGACACAGGAAAGGCGTTGATATGGTACAAGAAAGCAGCACAGTTGGGAGATGTGTCGGCAATGTACAAGCTTGGTATGATCTCGCTCAATGGGCTATTAGGACAGCACAAGAGCTTTGCAGAGGCAGTAACGTGGTTCCAACGGGCAGCTGATCGGGCAGATGCAGACACGCCTCATGCAGTGCACGAGCTTGGTTTACTATATGAGCGAGTGGATAACTTGGATATGAGTGCAGTGAATGAACAGGGTACTGCGACAGTCATTCAGAGAGACGAACGCAAGGCGTTTGAGCTTTTCCTCAAAGCGGCCAAGCTTGGCTATCCGCCGTCTCAATTTAGGCTGGGATGCTGCTATGAATACGGTACGCTGGGTTGCAATATAGACCCAAAGCGAAGTATAGCCTGGTATAGTCGAGCGGCCGAGAAGGGCGAGCCAGAGAGCGAACTTGCATTGTCTGGGTGGTACTTGACCGGATCTGACGGCATTTTGCAGCAGTCCGACACTGAGGCATATCTCTGGGCCAGGAGGGCGGCTGAAAAGGGACTTGCCAAAGCTGAGTATGCTCTTGGCTATTTTAGCGAAGTTGGCATTGGTGTAAAGTCGAGTATCGAGGAAGCTCGGCGGTGGTACTATAAAGCAGCCGCCCAAAAGCATCCGAAAGCGATGGCAAGGCTACAAGAGATGCGAGCGCGTGAGTAAATAATATTTATTTTAAAGAAAAACACAGTAATAATAAGAATTTCGATTAACTTATAACTGACCTGGTATTCAATGTCTGCTGCTCGTGTTTTTCGATGCTTTGGCTCAGACACTCATCCTGCTCTCCGGATCCCTGTGCGGCGCGAAAAGACCTGAGCGCGTGCGCGAGCCGAAACTCCCAAGATCCACATTTTTCAGTGCCCAATGCCCCGAAAATTGGAACAGCACTTTTGCAACGCCCTCGATCACCACTCGACAGCGCTTTTTATTCTTCTTACCTCAAACGACCAGAAGAAAACGACTTTTCGATCATCTCTTTGAGTCGCGTCGATTTTTTCACTAGTCAACCTTAACACACAGTACAAAACACTTGTAACAACAATGTCTCACGAAGGCGAAGAAGAGCTCCTCGACTACTCCGACACTGAGGACGTGGCGCCATCCACCACCGCTCAGGCTACTGGCGGCGATGCGGCCGTCATCAAGCAGGAGAACGGCGGCGACAAGAAGGGTTCGTATGTCGGTATCCACTCTACCGGTTTCAAGGACTTCTTGCTCAAGCCAGAGTTGTCGCGAGCAATCACTGATTGCGGTTTTGAGCATCCATCTGAGGGTATGATTTAAACAAAAACTTAAAGAGAAAGAAACACGGAAAGAAAAAAAAGAGAACGAATACTGTGTCGTGCCTGCTTTCGTTATATCACAATTTGCCATCATCATCTTCTTCATCATCCCGCTTCGATTTGTAAAGAGTCGGCTGATTCGATACTCGATTTCGAAAGACGTTAGTCTGCGGGCGAAAAACGCGTTGATCACGCGTTGAGGGTTTCGATCACCCTTGAGAAATTTTCTCATTGCTTTGCTTTCCTTCAAATGGATTGTGAAGGATAAATTTTTGGCTGCCATGCTTATGGTGATTGTCGATTTGTTGATCTAATCAAGATCTCCCGACATTGAACTTACATTACAGCGCTGTTATTCTTAGCAAACCGCTGGTGCTTGGAAGATGAAGGGTAAACAACATGAATAACGTTTGCAGGCTGCAGATGGCTGCTCTCTTTTTTCCCTTTCACGATTTTTTTTTCTTTCTACTAACAGCCGATACTAACATGCATTTTTTTCAGTCCAGCAAGTTTGCATTCCTCAGTCTATCCTCGGCACTGATGTGCTTTGTCAAGCCAAGTCTGGTTTAGGTAAGACTGCCGTCTTTGTACTGGCTACTCTCCAGCAGATTGACCCTGTTCCAGGCGAGGTGTCTGTTGTCGTATTGTGCCACACTCGAGAGTTGGCTTATCAGATCAAGAATGAGTACGCACGATTCTCCAAGTACTTGCCAGATGTGCGAACTTCTGTTTTCTACGGTGGTACGCCAATCCAAAAGGATATTGAGTTGATCAAGAACAAGGACACTGCTCCACATGTTGTAGTTGCGACCCCAGGTCGATTGAACGCGCTTGTGCGTGACAAGTACTTGCGATTGAACAATGTCAAGACGTTCGTCATTGACGAATGTGACAAGGTTCTAGAGGCTGTGGACATGCGACGAGACGTGCAGGAGATTTTCCGAGCCACTCCACATCAGAAGCAGGTTATGATGTTCTCGGCCACTTTGAGCCAGGAGATTCGACCAATCTGCAAGAAGTTTATGCAGAATCCATTGGAGATTTACGTCGATGATGAGACTAAGCTCACGTTGCACGGTTTGCAGCAGTACTACGTCAAGCTAGCAGAGAAGGAGAAGAACCGAAAATTGAACGACTTGTTGGATACATTGGAGTTCAACCAGGTGATTATCTTTGTCAAGTCTGTTAGTCGAGCCAACGAGCTCTCAAGATTGCTTAACGAATGCAACTTCCCATCTATCGCCGTCCACTCTGGTATTCCTCAGCAGGAGCGAATTGACCGGTACAAGTCGTTTAAGGAGTTCAACAAGCGAATCTGTGTCTCGACCGATGTGTTTGGCCGAGGTATCGATATCGAACGAATCAACTTGGCTATCAACTACGACATGCCTCCAGAGGCTGATCAGTACTTGCACCGAGTCGGTCGAGCTGGCCGATTCGGTACCAAGGGTCTTGCCGTGTCGTTTGTGTCTACTGAGGACGATACCAAGGTTTTGGAGAAGATCCAGGAGCGATTCGAGGTGAGCATCACTCCGTTCCCAGAGGAGGGTGTCGACCCATCTACTTACATGAACACTTAATTCTTTTATATAAATATTTATTCTTTAAAAAATGTTGTGTCATCTTTTGTATATTTGGATTATTGGATTACTATAGCAAAGCTTGTGATTGGCTCGATCTCGTAAAGTCGCATCACGCCGAGCCGCGCGACTCATCCACACTCGGCACTGGGACTCAACGAGCTTGCTTGGACAAGTCCCCTAGGCTATCCATGGATTCACTACTCCATGTTGTTCGCTTGTCTATTTTTTTGTGCTTCATAGCATAAAATTGAATCCTCAATAATAGTCGTGGCACAAGCGGGAGAAAACAAGATCCAACGGTTTTGAGACACAACCCCTGCACGTTCACGCGGGTCCAGAACTTTTCTCGGCCGCTTTTTTCGTCGACCAAATTTCTCATCACCACTTCACCACTTCCACCACTTCCCTAAGCCCTAACTTTCGAACCGCAAAGATGGAAGCGATTGTGAAGCAGGCGACGGCCATGTGCCCGTTTGTGCGAGCAGCTAACGTTCAGGCGCTCAAGACGGCCTCAGCTCGAGGCTCGCTCACCGCGATGGCAACCAAGTGCCCTGTCATGCACTCGGCACTTGCTAACCAGCAGCGCCAGTACTCGACTCCAAGCAAGCCTGTGTTGGACAACTTTAACCTGGAGCACCGACCAGCTGTTGCATCAGCTAAGGCGGCGAAGGTCGACCCGCATGTGCCACCTCCAGTCGAGCAGAAGGCAAACACGACCGCTTCGGCTGGCAAGGCAGCGCACGACTACGAGCGGACTTACATGGTGGAGCTAGACAAGAAGCGCCAGGACAAGTCGTACCGGTTTTTCAACAATATTAACCGGCTCGCTAAGGAGTTCCCCCGTGCACACCGTGCCAAGGAACAGGACAAGGTGACTGTGTGGTGCTCGAACGATTACTTGGGCATGGGCAGTAACGCCAAAGTCCTTGAGGCTATGCACGAGACCCTAGACAAGTATGGCGCCGGTGCTGGTGGTACCCGAAACATTGCGGGCCACAATCATCATGCGATGGATTTGGAAGACACTTGTGCCAAGTTGCACAAGAAGGACGCTTCGTTGGTGTTCTCATCTTGCTTTGTCGCTAACGATGCTGCGTTGACGTTGCTTGGGCAGCGAATGCCAGGACTGGTGTACTTTTCCGACGAGCTGAATCATGCATCGATGATTCAGGGTATCAGACACTCTGGTGCTAAGAAGGTTATCTTCAAGCACAATGATTTGCAGGACTTGGAGGCGAAACTTGCAGCTTTCCCACTGGAAACGCCTAAAGTGATTGCGTTTGAGTCTGTATACTCCATGTGCGGATCTATTGCTCCTATTGAGCAGATTTGCGATTTGGCCGACAAGTACGGCGCTTTGACGTTTTTGGACGAAGTGCATGCGGTTGGCATGTACGGTCCTCACGGTGCAGGTGTCGCTGAGCATTTGGATTTCGAAAACCATGCTTCGGGTTTGAACAAGCCATCGATCATGGACCGAGTCGATATCATCACTGCTACGCTTGGTAAGGCCTATGGATGCGTCGGCGGCTACGTTGCCGGCTCTGCCAACTTTATTGACTGGATCCGGTCCTATGCTCCAGGTTTCATCTTCACTACTTCTCTTCCTCCGTCTGTCATGTCTGGTGCTAAGGCTGCTATCGAGTACGTTGCTGCAAACAACTCTCTGCGACACGCCCAGCAGAAGAACACCGCCTACGTCAAATCTGCATTGGCATCGCGTGGCATCCCCGTGGTGCCCAACCCGTCCCATATTGTGCCTGTGCTCGTTGGCGACGCCGAAAAGGCTAAGATTGCATCTGATATGTTGCTGGCTGAGCACAATATCTATGTGCAAGCGATCAACTATCCTACTGTGCCTATCGGTCAAGAGCGGCTACGAATCACTCCTACTCCAGGCCACGGCCCTGAGCTGTGCGATGAATTAGTCAATGCCGTCGACCAAGTATTTACCAAGCTTGAATTGAAGCGGGTCGAGGATTGGGCTGCACAGGGCGGACTGTGCGGTGTTGGCGAGAGCAACGTTGACAAAGTTGTGCCAATCTGGACCCCACCCCAGCTCGAGTACCGAAAGGCTGCTACCGCTTCACTGACCCAGTAAAAAACTCCACGCAACATTACTACTTTTCTCTTCTTTCCCCCACTACTCTCTCTAAACTCCTTAAAGTTTTCTGTACTCTTTTTATTTCTTTCAAATATACATCTTTTAAACCCCCTTAAAAACGCGAAATTTACACGACACGGATCGGGGCATGACTGATCATCGCTCGTCGGCTCAGCCGCATATGCAAGCCGCACGATGTGCATGAAATTGAGTAAATTAATATCTAAAGATTGGCAGAGGACGAGGTATTCGTGAGAGATTTTTAGACGGAACAAAGAGAACAGTAAAATTAGTGAATAAATATTAACAACGTTTTTTTTTTTTGTAGAAAGATATTTTTTGTGTTGGGTTTATGCAGCAGCCGTATCAGCTACCGCTTGTTCCACAGGTTTTTCCTCGTCTCTGGGCACTTCCTGTTCTTTGGCCACTGCCAATTGTTCCGAGAGTATTGGCGGCGCTGCTGGCAAGATGGGCGGCAGCTTTATTTGCGGCGGTGTAGGCGTTGCGGGGCGAGTATCCGTCGTCGAGTCCATAGAGTGCTGTCGCGTATGGGACGAATTGGACTCGGCCGGCTCCTTCAATGCCTCGAGCCGCTGTGAGTAGAAAAATGTCACTTGCGGGTCGTCGCCATGCCATTTTTCAAACTCGATGAGCCGTTCTAGATGCGTTCGTGCTTCTGCTCGAGAAATGACCCGCACCCCGTGGCCATTGAGGTGCTTGGCGATGCGATGCTTGCTCTTGTTCACTGCCGTGAACCGCGATGAATGCAGGCGGTTACTCTCCGGCAATGGCGCAGCATCGACGTTGACCTCCTCGTACTCGACCTCGTCATCGGACTGGTAGGTGGAATTGACATCTGGTGGAGTAGCCGCGGCAGACGACGGCGCGACGCTCGGCGATGCTGCTGCTGTCGAGGGAGTGACAGCAGCGGCGAGCAGCTTGCCTCCACCCGATTTCCTCGATGATGTCGGCTTGTCGATTTTTTTCTTCTTGGCGTCTGACCCATTGAGCGATTTTTTCCGCTTCGAGGCTTCTGCGCCGCTTTTCTCCACCTTGTCCATTGGCACTGTCTTTTGAATGTCGTGTCGCTTGAAAAACCCTGCAATCCACATCTCGTCGAGCTCTGCGGTGCTCACCACCAGCTCCCGACCAAGCTGCTGTGCCTTGGACACATACTCGTCGACGCCGATTTCACGGCCCATCGAGCTCTTGTGCCAGCTGTATAATCGCTGGTCGACCCCTTGGTGTTCCTGCCTGAGCTGCGCTGCCGCAGCATGGACCTTTTTTGCCGCAGCCGCCGCCGACGCTGCCTGGCGCTGCTGCAAAAACCGCTCGGGAATCTGTTTACCATTGTCGAGCGAAAGGTACTTATCGCTTAAAATTCGCGATACGACCGGTTGTGATACTTCGCGACTGTACTTTTGCTGGAACCAAGTTCGCACCTCGCTCTGCGAGACTGTAAGCCCCGAAAAGTAGTAATAGTCACGGATCGCCTGGCGCTCGTCGTTGGTGAAAGTGTTCCGAGGACCCCGCTGAGGCTCCGAGGGCGAGTTCGCCCCGGGAGTTGGGGTGCTGTTCGTTGTCGTCGTCGTGGTGGTGGTGTTGTTGATGTTGTTAAGGTTGAGGTTGTGGTTAGCGGCGGCGGTGGTGGTGGTGGTGGTGGTCAAAGCATCGTTATTATTCGACATTGGTAAAAAAAATATTAGGGCCAAAGGGAACACAGGGGTTATGCGTGTGGATCTTTTGGCTTTTTTTTTCTCGTCGAGAACTAACAATTTCTGTCCAATTAAGATTTCCAATATGAGCACACGAATTGGAAATCGAAATTCCTCGGGGGATGCAAGTTTGCAAACAGGATTGGTTCGAATATATCGATTTTTTTTGAGGATTCTCTCGCCTTATTCGTGTGTTTATTGTTCGAGGTGGAAAATCGAAAATTTGGAGTATTTTTTTTCCTGCGGCTGGGAGGCGGTGGGGTTTCACATTTCGGTGTGGTGGGGGAAAAGGGGCACAAGATTTATTGAGGCCGTCTGAACAATGAGTGAGCATTTGAAATTATTATGAGAGTTATGGATGGATACTAATCCAGTATGCAATTGTGTCGAATACTACATTCAATTTAGTGCGCTCGACCAAAAACCATTCATGGTGACGGGCAGAGCATCCTCCGCACTCAACGTGGCCGAACCCAAACTTGCCTCGCAGCTCGGCATGCACTGTTCGCTCGACAGTGCGTGGGTCGTGAGTATACCATCCGTGGACGTCGTAGCGGTATGAATTCTTGGTGGACGACTTTGGCGGTCCAATGAGCTTGATGGGGTGTCTGCATTTCTGTTTCCATTCCTCTAGTCGCTTTGAGGGAGTCGACCGTGTGAACCCGACTTTGACAAGCACCATTGATCCTTGCGTCTTTGGGGTCACAAGCTTCCATAATTTACCCATTGTGCGAGACTTGACGGGAGCTTTGGCATTGTATTGCGCAATCGGCACGAAATGGTCGACGCGTTCGTCAAAGACATGGATGTTATCATGTACGGCAGTATCAAGTGTGTATGCATAAATGTACCCCGGCGCCGCTCTGGTGATACTGTCGATTTTGGCTCTGATAGTTAGTCGGTTCATGAGGTCAGGGAGGTTCTTGGAGTCGTGGTAGTTACAGTAGTCTCCACTACCGTCCTGGATCCGTTTCTGGCACCGCAGACCCTTGAGTGTGATTCCTCCGCATTGCTTTGACAATGGTTTCGTCTTGTGAGGTGAAGTCGTTACAGACCTTTGTGTTATGAATGCTACTTCCCTGTTCATGCTGCTGATAACGTTTATGTTTGGAGAAGGAACGGGTGTGTGTATATATTTATTAATAGCGGTGGCTGGGTCGTAAACGGCTTTGTGGGGTCGTACCAGGACTCTTTCACCGAATCACTTTCAGTTCTGTTCTGTCTGAAGAATTATTCTCCCGTAAAGGATGGATGTTTCCGGTATTTAAATGAATCGTGCGCAGGTGTTTGACATTTGACGCGCCCAGGAGACGGTCTAAGCGCTTGTGCAGTAATGGTATGACCGGTGTCCTATAGTGGGGTCCGCAAATCGATAGCCAGGAAACGCAAAGTCGAGCAGTCGATGAAGCTTTGAGTTGAGAAGCGACTGAAATACAGAAACTTGGCTATCCGTGTGCCGAGGCTTGGCATCAACGACCCGGGTAGTGAGTCAGAATAGCTCGTTTTGGTATCAGCAAGCGTATATCCGTTGTGACCAAAAGAGACACTGCCGGGTTTATAACAGAAATCCCTCTGGATGATTATTGTATTCAGATCTATCAGATATAGCTATGATCGTTTACTGTACTTGCGTGGCACGTATCGTCGTTTTTCTTCCAATGCCTGTTAGCACTCGGAAAGGTGCCGACATCAGGCACAAACCAGGGCCATATGCAGGGTGAACTATTCTTCCGTAAAATTCTTTTGCACAATATCTGTGCACATCTGAATTACATCCTTGCAAAAGCTTCAAGGATCCGTGCTGGTGAGAAAATATTCTTCTCAATATAAGACCCCTGCTGTAATTTTTTAAATTAATATCACTACATGTGCTGGGCAAGTCTGAACTAGGCGATGCAATGGCCAAATTTCCAGGGGCAGTGCATTCCCTTTGGATGGAAGAAAATGCTAAGGGGCAAGTGAGACATAGTAAGTCTGAGCCTCAGCTTACGAGGCTGGGCGATGCAACATATAAATTACAATGAGATAAAATCTACCGAGGCACTGTGGCAATCTTGGATCTCGGGCTGCCTACCGCGTACCTCAGTGATGAGTTCGCTCCCGAGCCACTTCGCAATCCTCGCCGCTTTTTCAACGATCTTGTAGATTGTAGTTGTTGCATAAATGGTGAAGACAGTTGCAATTCTTCGGTCTCATTCGACTCTGTTTCCCATGACCCTGAGGTAGACACTGTTTCGTTTTCAGCACTTCTGGCTTTATTCAGAGATGAACTTGAGATGATTCGTCCGTTCACCCGTACAAGACCCAGCGGTCCAACGTGCGGTCCAGCTGAGAGTTTCGAAGCGTTTCGAACTTCCTTGACATCTGGCTCCCGATTTTCAGCTGGCCGTGGTGGAGGCGTTTGCAGGGCAGAGCTCAATGCATCGGTGCGATAGGGAGCTAGTGATTCCATTGTAGGGAAACTCTCAAGTCCTCTCAGACCTTGTTCAACATCCAATTCCTGCTTGGCGGTCTCTGCATCTCTTAGACGATTATCCACCTGCTGCTGCATTTCTTGCTGGCGCCTGAGCCGAATACTCTCGCTACGCTGCTCGAGCCGCTGCACGTCTTCTTTCCTCATATAAGACGCCACGTCTATATCCAACACTCGTTTAACTCTTTCTCGCTGCTCCAGACTCTGATGGCCTAACTGTTTTTTATCAAGTTTCCCATTGTGAGTGCTGAAGATTCCGATTTGGCAGGTGAACATCACTAACGACACAGCCGCTATGACCGCCAGCGTCGCAAACGCTAGCGACAATATGACTGGCGAGAATATAATAACTTTTGAATTAATCTTAAACTTCCATTTAATTCTTACCTCCTAGAACGGCAGTAGTAGTCACTGCACCTAGAGTGAGCAACGAAGTGGCGGCGACAATGGTGGACATGGTATCGTTCTAGTACACAAGATGGAATGGTAATTGTAGAAAGACTCGACCAGTAAATTTTTTTTATATTCACACTACAATTTTTTTTTTCAATTCGTAAAACTAACTTGTCCTATCAATGACTTTTTGCAGCCGGGCACCGATAACTCCATCTACATAAGCCAAGTATCTGGCAATTGCGTTATTAGTGATCCAGCGGTCCAGCCGTACCGAGAAGTATGGATGCCGTCTAATCGCCAATATTGCCTTTGAAAGATAATACTTTACACAAAGTACTGCTCGGATGTTGAGGCTATTACACAGTTAGTTGGTTAGTAGAGTTAGCTCGAACGTACACGAAGAATGTCTTCAACATGAGAGTTGCTCTTTGAATGAGAGACGGCGAGTGCGGGGTGGTCTGACTGTGTCTGCTAGCGTCGGCAGTATCTAACACAGGTACATATTGGCGACCGTAGTAGTCGCCTGCACGGTGCTGTGTCGATATTTGGCTTTGGTATTGGTTGTATTCGTTGGTCATTGGTGGAGGTGGAGAGGGTGTTTGTGGCAAGTGGAAACTCTCAAATCATGTGCACTGTGCAGGGGTCGATGGTCTCGGCTCATGCATCGTACGCTTCGGGACGTCTTCTAGACGCCCTACAAAATTAAAAAACAACCTTATATAGCTTCCATAAATGGGGTCTATATGATAAGCACTAAATACTACGGAACACATAATCTCCAGCCGAGTTCTTAAACAAATCAGCTTTTTATGCCGCAGAATCGGCCTCGGCACACGCATCTCGTCAACGTCAGCAGAGCCCAATATTTGCAAGACCCTACCAACTTTATGCATATTCTACAAATAGGTCCATTCAATATATACAGAATACGGAAACCCCAAAGAATAAAAAGAGATAAATATCATCATGCCTCCATCATATATACACCCCGTCGTCAGCTATTTCCCCAGATCCCCAGATCCCAGATCAGCTCTCATCCTTTGAGCTTTTCTCCTTATAATGCTTCTGAGCCATGGCCGTCTGCTTCAGCCCCTTTCTCATCTTATACCTACACTGCTCCCATGAGACGACGGATCCAAGTGCAAACGACAGCACGGCCCAGTTCGTTGCTCGACGGTACGTGCTCCTCGTCGAGACCAGTACCGCAAAGACAACACCGGCCATACCACCGCCGGTGAGCATCGACTGCCTAAAACAAGGAATGTCAGTCACATGTGTCACGTCGCTCACTTTGACCGACTTCCATGCTTCTTTTAGTGTCGTTGATTTGCGTTCTTGTGTAAACTCCCGCTGTGCCTCAATTGCCTCGATATTGTCTTCGAATTTCGGAGCCAGATCTTCCAAAAATTCGGTACTCTTGCCCTCCTTCGACGAGGTCTCTTTTGGTTGTGGTGTGTCGCTGCTAGAACCACTTCTACTGAACCAGCCCATTGTTTTTGTTACTGCGTGTGTTTACGAAGGGAAAAAAAATCTAGCCGTGCTTGGACACAAAAGACGACAGTACAGAGTAGGGAATTCAATGGAGAAATGAAAATTATATTACAGCCATCTAAAAAATTAAAAGAAGGACATCAACAGAGGTAGTTTTATACGTATTGGTTGAATGCGTCAGCGATGATTTGTGCGGATTTCTTGACTTGGTCAAGTGTGAAATCGTTATTCACGTAGACCTTGATCTGATGGTCAACAGGGAATAATTCATGATACTGCAACCGTCGATGCCTCGTGATAAGGATTCCATGTGACTGGCATTCATCTACAATGTTCTGAAGAATATGCTCAGCCTTTTCATTAGCCCTGGCCAATCGCAACACGAGCATCGCCGCGTCATTCCGTGATGCAAGCTTGAGGTTCTTATTGCTTGACAGAATCTTGCTCATCGCCACAGACTTATCTCGCACAGCTTTCTGATGCTTGTTTCTATATGCTTCATCACTGAAAAACTCAGAGACTTTGGTAGTCGTCCGGGCCAGATATGGAGGCATGGTAGCCGAAAACGTATACGACAAGGAAGTGATTCGCTGATGCTCCACCATAGCAGTGCTACCTGCACAGTATCCGCCCGCAGATCCGAACGCATTATTCAAACACCCGAGCGTGATATCGATTTCTGCTCGATCAACACCAACTTCCTCTGCCAATCCTCGGCCAGTAGCGCCAATCACACCAAGTGAGAAGGATTCATCCAACAACAGTCGGTACTTGTATTTTTTCTTCAACTCAATTATCTTCTTCAAATCAGGAGACGTGCCAGTGTTTTCATATACACCCTCAGTGATAATGAATCTTCGCGGAATCGGCCCTCGTCGATGAGATCTGTTAGCTCGAGCCAGCGTTCGTTCCAAATCGGCCATATCACCGTGCTCATACCAGAACAAGCTAGCTCGCGATAGAAGCATTCCCTTTTGAATGCCCAAATTCACTTGATTGTCAGCCACAATCACGTCGCTTCGCTTCAAAAAGCATGGAATAACCGACGACACCGTCGAGAACCCTTGTGCATAAAGGATGCATGCATCTACATTCAAAAACTCCCGGATCGCTTTTTCACAGTCAGCATGTGCATCCTGGTTACCGTAAAATCCAGCTGGTCCACACGAGCCGACACCGTAACCCCGAATGCAATCAATAGCCTGCTGCTTGATTTCAGGTTCGTTGTTGATGTTGAAGATATCCGTTGTCGTGAAATTAAGTAGTTCCTTGCCGCCCACGGTGACAATCGACCCGTTCGTCTTCTCCAATACTGGCATAGTATCCAAATCAAACTTTTCTTGCTCGGACAGGGGCTTGACTATTGGCTCTGGCTCCCATTCCGCAACGAGCTCATCGATTTCGTCGTCATTGAGTCGTACGTAGTTCTTTTTCGAGTACGAGTACTTAGATGCAAGGAAGTACCGGATCGCAAATAGCAACAGCAGCAGCTCAAATACCGAACGTGCTGGGTCGTGTTGATATGAAGACTGGATGTATCGAACGATGATCGACGAGCCGGGGATAACGCTCAGCTTTTGTTTGAGGGTATCGATGGTGCTATTCGCCAGCAGGTCGAGGTCTTCGTTGAGCCGATCCATATTAATATTATGATACGAAAGAACGCCTATGCAAGTGCAGGAGCATCAAAATAGCACGCTTGCACTATCTTTAGTTTCGAAAGAGAAAAAGGCAGGTGGATGTTAGGAAGAATCTGCCGAGAACAGGGGGTGTGTCGGATTTTGTGTGTGTGTAATGGAGGAGGCACAAGCTAAATGTAAGGGAAAAATACTTTTCCGACAACATCTGTAAATCCTGGGCTCTAGAATGAGTGCCTGCGACCCACCACCAAACCTTAGCCGAGGTAGATTGCGTTTAATTTATAGGTAAACAATGCAGAAATAGATTTGAAAAAATGGTACATGGGGGAAAATAGAATAAAGAAATCTAATGTCTGTTCACCAACGACTTGAGTGTGTTGATAAGCTCGCTCTCAGAGGCCTGGTTCAAGTGCACTTTACTCTCAGCTCCACGCTCTATAAATTGTTAGCCCCAGTGTGAAATCGAAAATGAATTACGTACCGAATCGCGCATATGCTGTAGGTCGGACGTGAGCAGCCTCTCGGATCAAGATTGGAATATCAGGATTGGCTTTCTTAATCAGCGGGTAGTTCTTCGTGAGAAACGTTCTATAGGCATTAGCACGGCCGTGCATCATATCAGGTAACTCACCTCAAGGTGTTAGATGCAGCATCTGATTGCGACAAGTGGAACCGCAGCTCCTTGAGCGCAGTAGGAAAGACCAGCTTGGACATGCTCGCTCAACGCTTTTCAGGTGAGGTGTGTCGTCGTCGTCGCTGCCGTGAAAGTTTCCGGCCAATCACGCGCGCGGCCATTTCTCAAAAGGCGCGCCTCAGGCCTCGAGCGAACAGCCAGCGTAAATCTGAGAGTCGCTTCGACGTAAATTCCAGCACGCTTCATCTTTCTCCCATATCCCTTCCCCATCCCGTTGCTGCAGCGACTTTCACCTCTAAACGCGATGCTGCTCCCCACACTGCGGCTCAGCAGCAGACTTGCTCAAAGACAGATCAAGTTCTATGGCAATCCTCATATATTCACACGCACAATTACACGAATGGCAAACTTCAGTATTGAAAATAATGGCATTACAGTTCCCGTGACGGTTCCAGAGCATGTGCAAGCGAAGGAAGACGAGATACGACACTTTAGACCGTTCAAAGAATGGTTCAATACTTTGACAACAAGTGTAGCTCGCCACGACGGTGCACAATTCAAATCAATCGAAATCCAGTCTGTTGATTACTTTGGTACCGGCAAGGTGGGGTTTGTCAAGTTAAAAGCGGATGTAGTTCATCCATCAGGTAAGAAGCTGCCCGGCATAGTTTTGCTGAGAGGAGGCAGTGTCGCCATGCTAGTACAGTTGGTGGATAAGGAAAGCTACGAAAGGTATATTATTCTGACAAGTCAACCAAGAGTTGCAAGTGGCCATCTGGAATTGCTCGAGTTGCCGGCAGGCATGATTGACAGCGGCACTTTTACCGGAGCTGCTGCAAAGGAGCTGGAAGAAGAATGTGGAATTGTGATTGAAGAAGACAAGTTGGAGCCGCTAAGCGAGACTCCTGTCTATGTGAGCCCCGGCATCACAGACGAGACAATGTCGTTCTATACCTTCACTCAACTGCTGTCAAATGAAGAAATCCAAAATATCGAGGGCAAGCTCACGGGCGATGAAAGCGAGGCCATTACTCTCAAGATTGTCAAAGCAGATCATATCCGCCATTACCAGCAAGACTCTAAACTACTCATGGCGCTAGCATTATTCGACATGCGAATTCCTACAATAAACATGCCTGAATAAAAAATTGTTTAAACTCATTCTCCATACTATCTATCAGATATATAAATGCGCATCACAGACCACTACTTCCCCTCATACAAAAGCCCGCGCGGCCCGGTACCGGGATTTCCCTACCTCAACCACACAAAAAATTGGTTCCAAAAAACCCTGGCTAAACTCCGCTCAAGCCCAAGCGCTCCAAGCAGCAGTGCACCCACCACCAACCGCATCACCAAAATCGGAACCGGAGGATACACTTAGTTTCTCCATTCAGCTATTTCCACACCAAAGTACATATAAAAGATCACACAGTCATGGCTACGGCAGCAGGCTCCCGATTCCAGAGATTTCTCAACTCTGAGACTGGTCCAAGAACGGTCCACTTCTGGGTATGTCCGAGATTTCCAAAATGGATGACTGCAAACAGTAATACTAATCGAATGATTCTAGGCACCCGTTATGAAATGGTCATTGGTAGTTGCGGGTATCAATGATCTCCAGCGACCGGTGGAGAAGATTTCGGGTACTCAGCAGATTGCTCTTTTCGCTACTGGCTGCATTTGGACTCGGTGGTGCTTGATTATCAAGCCCAAGAATTACTTGCTTGCATCGGTCAACTTCTTTTTGGGTACCGTGGCTGGCTTCCAGCTTACGCGAGTCTTCAACTACCAGAAAGAATTGGGTTACACGAATTTCGAAGCTATCCAGCGTATCGCTCAAAGCAAGACTGGCGAAGCTGCATCTCCAGAGGCTGTCGAAGCTGTAGTAAAGGGCAATACTGCGACTTGAAAACATTTTTATTGTTATCATTAGATCATTCTTTTAATACACAAAAATAACTACTGTCATAAAAAGGTTAACATCAAGATTCGTAAAATTAGCATATCTTCAGTGAAAAAATAAAAAAAAAATGTCATGCAATTTCGGTATGGGACGATCGCGGAGAGTCAGATATTGGTGGAAACTCTTCATGCATTGATGGCCGCTCGGTGGCTATTGAGTAGGAATCGTCACGGCTGTTATTACTTTCATCATCATAGTCGCCGTTACTTTGCGCAAATTGCGGCAGGATGGATCGGTTAGTAGGAAGCACAGTATAGATTTCGGTGCTAGCATGATTATGCGGCTTGAATGTATTGATACCAAATAACCCAGATGGTGACGTTTGATTAGGAGATGATTGATGAAGCGGTTGAGAAATGTCTTCAATCTCGCGCTCTTCATCATCTTTCGAGAACGGATCAGGACAGGCGCTAATAAGGTCGTCCAGTCCTCCTCCTGACCAGCCCTTGCGGGCAATGCCTTCATAGATCTCCACTTCTGCTCGGACAACTGAGGATGTATGCACCAAGAGTTTTTTAGATGTGTTTTCCGCCAGATTATATGCCGACTCGAAATATTCATGCTTGAGATTGCTGATCTCGTCAATCTTTGCTGTCAAATCTTGTAGCGACTTTCGATAATCAACCAAGTTACCGCCAATACCTCTCCTTTTTGCTAGCTTTTGATTCAATTTTTCTTGATCTCTTAACTGCCGAGTTTTCAGTCTCACTTGCTCTTTGAATCCCTTTTCATTTTGATTTGCTGTTGTGCTTAGAATATCTAGCTGCTTTTTCACTGGAACTTCAAACGACTGTTCAATGCTGTTGGCCAAGATCTGTTGATGGTTTGAGACTAAATAATGCAAGCCTCCTGCCGCTAACAAACCATCTGCCGAACTTCCGGCGCCTTTGCACTTGGAGCATTCTTCTAGGGCAGCTCCAAACTCTGCAGCAGCATGGGATACGGACGCCAGAGCTTCGCGATACTTTGCAGCCGCATCTAGCACTCCAGAATACGATTTCAATGTTGACTGAATTTCTTTTGGTGTGATCAATGCAGGAATATCACCCTGAATAGATTGTGATACGCTCATATTGAATGCAGATTCTGTCGCTGACGACATTGTCGATGTCCTTCGGTGCTCGTTATAAATGTGAGAAGGAATCGCAGGTGACTGGTTATTGAAATAATGCTGTTGTGGAGGGTATTGCTGGTTGTTATACAAGGTGTATCCATTTGTGCCATTCTCCTGGTTAATCGAAGACAAGACTGCTGCAGTCCTCGAGAAGGGTGAGCTTGGTACCGATGTTGGAGGGGCGTCATCATCTTGGTGATGGGATGATAGCGAGAAAAGCTGGCCTCGCTCTTCCTGCTGTGGCTCTATGCTGTTACTCTGAGAATTCTCATTAAGGTCCTGTATCGTCGGCATCGGTAGAGGACAATGTGTTGAATATGCAAACGACGGGGGTGAAGTCTAGGGGATGGATAGAAAAGTTCGCAGCAGAGTGCAGAAGGTAAAAAAAAATCTAGCGTGAATCAACTGTTCCAGTGGTTTAAATAATGCGTGCATGAGTTTCTAAAGGATAATAAGTGTAAACTAAAACGATTTGTTGATTTTTTTGACAAATCCAGATGTCAGAGCACTGTCGTTGAACTTCTATCTATAATCGAGCATGGTCATCTCAGACCGTTGATTGAGTCCGTGTCGCTGTGGCGACCGTCTGTGGGGCAAAGTTGTGCCAGTTGCCAAGCCGCATTCTGAGAAGCTTCATTTTGTATTTTCAAATAATTAGCGCTTACACATTCAAATAAAATTTTTGCTTTATTATGAGCAAGTATTTGGAAATATGTTTGCTAGAGGTGTTTACAGTATTTGAAATTTTCTGGCCGCAGTCACTGCGGCGGCCGTGTCTCCTCCCCACGGCATAATTGCTATCGTGATTAGGCTAGTAGTCTAAATTTCATATCTTGATATATGAGATCAGATGAGACACTGACCATTCAAATCATGATATTCGAATTTAGATTGCCCCCACACCTTTCGCATGAGCTGTCAGTGCCAATGTGGATCCCTCCCCCCCCTCTCTCTCGAAAGTCACAGATTACGTTTTATGGCATTTAACTGCAGATTAGTCAACACTGTATAATGCTACTTTATCACTCCACATACCGGAAGTGCACCGAATGCAGTGAAAGAATGGAGTGTAAGTACGGCGTTTATCAGATGCTCATCCTTGCGTGGACCTAATGTCATTCTCGCGTCTTCAACAAGTCATGGAGCATGCACAGCATAGCCAGCAAAAGAGCCCCCTTCCATGAAACTACGATCTCTGCTCTAAGCAATTAACTGGCGAATCAGCCAATCATAGCATTCTTATTATGCTGATCACCTGAAATAATGATATTCCTCCACTTAGCTAAAAGATATATGGGATTCAAGAATAATTCTTGCGTACATCACAGCACGGCCCCCCTCACACATATATGATTCCGTGCCTAGCCGACTCTGTGCGCGCGCGCTGCCTAACAGCAGTGCCCTGCGCGGCACAAAATCCATGCGGCACCAAAAACCAAAATGCGTACGGGGACTGGTCATCAACTGGGTGTTCTGTAGTGCGTGTCGCCAACATATAAAATTTTGAGTGTGTCCGCTTGAACCAAAACCATAGTGGACCTCCAACTAGGCGACAAACCTTCTTGACCGCAACTCTCCTCCTCCTTCCTCCATTTCAACACTCTCTTTTCTGTGGTTTTCAACTGCCATATCTCCCTCAATCAACCAAATACCTTAAGAAGCGACATATTGTCATTTTGAATTGACCGCGCCTCTTTTGAAATCCCACCACAAGCCCTTTGCAACACCCTTTGAATCGACATTAACATCCACACAAACTACACACAACGATAAATTACCAAAATGATTGCACGACTCTAAGCTTATCGTACTTTCATCTACGAAAGAATACAAGAAGTTTCCTGCAGTTGTTGAGAATTTTATCACTTGGAGAAGAAGAAGGTCCCTTTTTTGAAAGAGAGAGGTTCTATTTGTCGCCCCACCTAATCACTTGTCACGGTTTGAATATTTGATATTTCGATAACGATAACTCTAAAAACTTGGAGAGTGAGTTTGTTGAACTTTTTATTTCATCATTTCTCATCTACAAGTTGTTCGCCAATCGATACACTCTTACTCTAATCGCATCACAACACCCACCACACCTTGCACGACACGCGTGGCGCCCTTGGAGCACTAGAGATTTCCGCACTTGCACCACTAGCCGCCAGCGCCTCCCAAAAAAGCGCCCCCATCCACGTCAGTCACTCTTTCGCGCACTGACTCATTCGAAAATCGCGCGCCCGACCCCATCCTTTCTCCCAACCGGAATTTTGTGGTCTGCAAAATAAATCAGTCAGACCGATCTCGCTCCGGCCTTACCTGAGGAAAATCCCGTGATCTGCTGCTGCGGCGCACGCAATCTCCATCACTTGTACTCATCGAGCCGCACAGAACAGCCTCGACGGCGTGACTGATCTTCTCGAGGGCGTATATCTTACTAGATCATCCGCCTCTCTTTGACTTTTTGCCTCTCTGTCGTCGTCGTCTTTTTTTTATTATCATCATCAACTACAAACTCATCTATCCATCCTTTTGCATTTGGGTGTTTGCTTTCTAATCACTTTTTGATCCTTTGCATACGCCATTTTCGGATCAAACTAGGAAGTATTTCCCACATTACGATCATTATTTATTCACAAGATGAGCATCAACCTTCAACATCACTATCAGCCATCCACTTCGCCAGCATCGGTGGCTAGCAGTGTCGTCTCGGCTTTTTCGTCCGTGGGGTCGGTCTCGACCACTCTTTCGTCGGCCCAGTCTACGCCAGAGCTGAAACTAGACAACCAGTCGTCTTCGAACGAAGAATCAAAGGCTCAGTTTGTGGAAGCATTGGTCGACTCGGCTATGCTTATCATCCAGACGATTTGGCCCATGGCTGCTGGTCCGAATTGCCGATCCCCAAAATCGATGCCGCTGCGACGATTTATTCAAGAGACGTTGAAACGATCTCGTACCTCTTACTCGACTTTCCAGGTTTCTCTTTACTATTTGATCTTGTTGAAGCCTCATGTGGGCACGCTTGATTTGAAGCAGTATGGAGCAAATGGTCCTCGAGCCAATTCTGCGCGACCGCTTTGCTGCGGTCGACGTACCTTTTTGACAGCACTGATTCTTGCTTCCAAGTATTTACAGGACAAGAACTATTCTTTGCTTGCATGGTCTCGGATTAGCGGTCTTTCGGTTAATGAGCTGAAGCGAAATGAGTTTGCATTTCTCAAGGCTGTTGATTGGAAGCTGCATATCCGGCACGACATTTACACCCGATGGTCTTCCTTGTTGCTTTCTTCTGCTTCTGAGGACGGATCTGTTTGGGTTTCCAAAGTCAAATCCATCAGTCCACTGTGTGAACTGAGCGATGATGATGACGACGAGAATAATGATAACGATAACGACAATGACGACCACCACCCCACTAAGGATGGCGCGCTCACTACTGTCTGGCAATTTGTCGACTTGGAGCCTCCAGCCATTCTTTCTACTATTATTAACAACACGGCTGGCCCATTGAGCCCAGCCAACTCTGATGCCGGAACAAATCCTTCAGTGCCTGCAGTGCACGCTGTTACCGTGAAGGATGTCGAGCCAGTACGAGCTGGTCATTCGATGACCATCGATGATGTTTTATCGGCTACTGCTGTGAATATTGACGATGTGTCGCCAGTGGGCTATCTTGCTACTCCGGCAATGTCTGAACATGGCATGAAACGATCGTTGGAGGAAGACCTCGAAGATTTCGAGATTGTCGCCCCACGTATAAAGCGGATTCATGTTTAGTTTAGCCAACCCTATGTAATTTTATTATTATTCATTTATTTTCACCAAAATGTGTTTTGTGTTCACAAACTCCAGTAGTGTAACGATTAAGGGTCGCACAGTTGGAGCTAATCTAGATACTGCCGAGAAAATTCGCTGTGCATATGGGGAACTTGCATCTGTAACAAATGAACCTTGTTTCTAGAACGCACAGTATATTATATAGCAACTCTGAATCAGATGTGTGTATCGTTTCGAGTACGGAGATTATTCGGGAGACATTTGTGGTCGTATAAGTTTCAAGGGATTTTCTTATACAGCAGAAGTAGAGAAACAAGCTCGCCGCTACTTATATCGAGTATTTCACTTATTATTTGTATTTAAAAGAAGTGAATGCCAAACTCGAGAATGTATTTCCAATAGTTATAACCATGGTTTCAGTTTCGCACGCTCTCGTTGCAGCTGTTGCTACCAGCTTTGCCATGGTACAAGCTGCCCCAGCGGCGGATCCAAGTCCTGATCCAGCTCATGGAGGCACTGGAGGTAGGAGACCGCCTCCTATTGCTCGTCATCCACCGCCAAGGCCAGAGACAGCGCCAGAGCGATCACGAGGAAAGCACCCTATGGGATCCGTAGGAAGAGGGGACGGCGGTAGTAGCGGTAGAGACTCTGGCAAAGATGACGATGCTGACTACAATCCGAGGCAGTACCCGCCGGAGTACAGCATGGAGATATACTACATTTGCCTAGGCGCCCTGAACGCTCAGAATGACTGCACAAGGGACGATCAAAGTATTGACGCATGGTGCTTGCGCGAGCGGGATGCTACGTACTTGGACTCAGCTGATACTTGTGCTAGATCGTATGATGCCAATTGGGACGAGTTTAAGTACTGGCTCCAGCCAGGCCGACAAGTATGCTACGATTTCAAGCGACAGGGAGTCTGATCTCCAAGCCCCAGAAACCCGCCACAGTAAAGCGCAGAGCAATACGCACATTTTTTTTTGTTTCTTAAAATGAATACGGTTTGGAAAATTAATAGGAATACATTTTTATTTGAAAAAAAAAGTAGCATTGTTTGGTGTACAGTAGAATAGAAGCGGTGTCACTGGTGGCATGACTCATCAGCATATGAGCCTTCCATTGCATGCTTCAAGCGTTCGGTGCAGCGCATGGGGCAATAGAAACGAACCCCATTCTGGATCTAGATCTGAGATTCTGTGTACAATCCTCACAGATGCGTGTCTCGAAAGATTTTCGTGTAGATCGGCGGGTGGCAAGCCAATGTCGGCAGCGCACGGCACAGTACAAGAAGCGCCGTGGCATATGCGGCGGAGTAGGAAGCCCAGACCCGTAATCGCTCACTTACACCTGTAAACACAGGCACGGATCAGTCACCCTGAGTGAGTTGCTACATTCGTATGTCCAACAATCCATGAGTGTTCGAAAAATTCGCCACCCTCAGGTGCTAGTCATAGCCGCTGGGTGAGATTGCTTTTACACAGGACGCATGTGACGATGAAAAATACACACTTCACGTGGTCGTCGTCTTCATCAATTTGTCACTATCACTGCAAACTAATACTACTTTCTTCTTAAGCGGAAATGGTTGACGTCAACCACATACCGCTCCTGGCCCATCATATTCATGCCCGTCAACTCTCGGTATATCATAATGCCCGATCTCAATGCACTGTCAATCAGCTGACTCATTTGTGACGTTTTAATGGTTCGCGAGAGATAAAGGCTTTGAATATTCGTCTGCGCCGCCAAGAACGTTAATACCCGAGTCAATGTGACACTGCCTGTCACAGACTCCATACTCAACTCTAGTCCCCTCGACTTGACTTTGGAAAGGGCATTCAAATGATTTGCAGTTATTGTGCCCGGCGATTGGAGCACCAGTAAGTCTAGCTTCTTTGGCAACTTGTCCAATTGATCGCCCCACAATGACGAACTGAAATCGAGCAATTGCAAGTGCTGAACACAGTTTGGAATATCCACTGGCCACGGCCGAGTTTTGAACTTGATCACAAGTATTTCTGCCGCAGGCAACGTATGCGATGTGATGGATGATGTGTTATCAACACTGGCTGCCCATGCGCCATAAAACCGCACGTGTGGCAAAACGCTATCACGGCTGATGAGACAACCGGTATTGACAAACAGCTGGAACACTGAATCTGGCAGCCAGTCGCGTTTAGAGGTGACCATAATCCTGCACTGCCCATTGAGCGTCAATGAGCGCAGCCGGGTTAATTTGGACAGGAAATTAGACATTTCTTGGGAGTCAATGTCTAGCTCGTCAGGAGGCAATCTAAAATGCATCTGGAGCTTTTGCGTCGAAGGTGGAATACAACAATGCGAGAGATCACGCTGCTTCAGAACGAGCGTCAAGTCCCTGAGGTTTAGAAACGTCTCTGCAACGTCGGGCCTCAGCGAATTCATATGGCATATTGACGATACTGAAAGCGACATACACACAGCATCGGAATAGCATTTGAATATACTCCTGTACACCGAGTCGCTGCTCAGGTTTCCTTGCACCAGTACATCCAGCCGTTTGATGCCAGTGGCGTATTTCGGCAGTAAATGCTCCATGAGCATATATATCTCGTCTGTGCCGCGTAAACTACTATACACGCAACTCCATAGATCAGTCGAGCTCATACGCAGCTTCAACGTCCGGATCATGCGAATCTTGCTGATGCCCCGCTCATGATCAAAGTACTGCATCAACTTGTCGGCATTGTAGTTATCAAACCGCATGCCAAACTCGTTGCTCTTCATTTCAATATCCAAATCGCTCTCTTTGGTCATCACTCTATCGAAATCGAGCTGCCAGTCGAATGTTAGCGTTGACCATACGAGCGGCGCTGCGAGTTGATCCAGACTGGAACAAGCGAGCCTAACCGCACGTAGCGTGTCAAGGTCAGAGATCTGATCACAAACCAGCAAAAGCACTTCGGCTGGTAGATGTAAAAGCATTATGTGTTCATGAGTATTATAAAGATGTCTGTTGAAGACCGTGGTAGCAAGTGTTAGACGGAAAATGTATCGGTGTGGGGTACAAGGAGATTGATACAGAGGGCCAGACTCCGCCGCATTAGCAATCGATCGTTTAAGATCCTGTGACCTGTGACGGTACTACTCGACAAGCTAAACAACAAAAGTTCCTATCCAATTTATCTAATATTCAACGATATATCTGTAAATGACTATTATATTCTGTTTCCATCTATTACTAATTCTCATGTTTGTGTATTATGCTTTTACAATACCCCGCACCGTGCGGCGGGCAGTATGTTTGACTGGTCTAATATAAAGACGTCGATATATACTACTCGGGAAATGCGTAGCAAATTCCACCCACCGGCGAAGTTAGGCGATAGAAGCTAATATATGCATGTGTGATACATGATACACAGTCAATTAATCTCGGGTGTTACGGCAAACGCGGGTTTACTAAAGCTATAGTCTTCTAGACATTATGACCAGGAAAGCAAGGGCCGGAATGGCATTATTCTTTGACAGTGAAGAGCCTGGCAGTGGGTACCTCTTGATTTAACCTGAGGGATATCTGCTTGACAGTAAAGTAACTATTTCAGCATCGAAGGATTGAAAGATCGATCAATTTCAGGGGTGTCCTTCGTGTAACGGCAATTTCGTAAAACATCTGCTCGGGTAAAAAAAATCCGGGATGAACTGAGAAACTCTCTCCATCTGTTTGGAAATGTGGGCATTTACAACTCGTACATCTGATGCGCAAATGTGACGTCAAACGGCCACTAACGGCTAAATTGCCATAATAGCTTGATGCCGCACCAGTTTTTGAACATGAACCTTTATCGATACCAAGTGCACCAAAGTCACCGCAATTGTTCTATTTCAGCCCCAAAATCCGAAAGCTCTCCAAACTTTTGGTTCATCTTGCGCACCGGACAATAAATAAGCGAAATTCATTCAGTGTGAACATAGAGGGGGATCCCCAAGCGCAAAAAAAAAAAATTTTAAATCTTGCAGCTGCTTTCAAGCACTCCAGAAAAAAATTTTAAAAAACCTGAAGCAGATCCCTCCCTGCATGCGTGATAAGCCCCTGTCTGCAGACAGAAGCACATCTGCATTGATCAACCCAGGGTCTCTTGAAAGAATTATTAACGGCCAACTGAACGAGGTTCCCTGCCGTTACGCCGTTAGGCGATGGACGATTTTCCCCGCTGTCCAGACGCAAGTTTTGAGAGAAACCGGCGAAAGAATTGTGTGCAGCTAATAGAAGACCTCTTCCACCCACGCTTGTGGCGGGAGCATCAGATGTCGACTTGGCCGCGTGTGCAGTGTTTTGATTCTGCACGCAGCCTGTCAGCCGCATACATGATGGTTTTAGAGCGTGAAGTGCTAAGATCTAGCTTTGGCCAACTGTAGGACCTTGCCTAAATAGTTGACTGATCTGACGAGCGTGTTAAAATCGGCTGGGGATACCGGATGTAGGCGGGATGACACACAGAGGTCAAACATTGGTGAGCAAATTCGAACACATTGTTCCTATAACCACACCAAAATCGAGCATGGCTAGATTACAAGGGCACGATTATTGTGAAATATCTATCAGATTATCGTCGCGTAGGTTAGTGAGAATCCGTATCATGTGTTTAATCGCCGGCCCTGTAAATGGCGATTTCTCGGATCGGCCGGAATATACCTTTGTAACCGTGAGGCTGGTGGATATACGGAGTGCATGTCTATCAAAAGCATGCAGGAGTAGGGCTCCCTGAACCCTAGATAGAGTTGCAAATTTTGAGCGCTAGTGAATCACCATACCTTGTTCACGCCTATGAAGAGCGAGCTTTTCATTGCAACCAAAGGACAACTAAAAGGGACACAAAGGACCAGTAGAACTCACAAGAGTTGGTTCTTATGATTTGAAATCTGATCCTTTTTGATGAAACACCGCACCTTATGCATGCATATCGAGCATATAGCTGCCTGTTTATATGCACTTAGTCAAAGGTAGGTCCAGATCATTGTCGGGGTCCTGAGTTTGGTACGCTGTTACGAAAAGACCGGAAGCCAAGGTTGACATGCGGCCTTCAAAGATCCACCCGTGCCAGTCAAATGTCAATGCAATCCTTAGACAATTATGAGCCCCACGCGGCTTCGCCGAAAGACTTTCGAGTCTGCTTACTCAGTCGCACTAGGTACGTGATCATCTGGATAAACTTCTTTCATTCATGACGGCTGTTTGATTCTGCATTTTATATCACCTGAATGTCGTTCAATCTAGCTGCAGCCAATCGACATGCAGCCCTTCTTTCTTGACGCAAAGCTCCACACAACCCCACATTGTGTCTTTCGAACTCACCGGACCTTCAAATCTTCCTGCTACGGGGTGGTATCTAGGCGGCACACCCCGGCGTTCGTCATGTGTTGTTGATCGGAGCTTATGTATGCCGTTAAGTGCGACCTCCACGTGGCACTATTATCCATCGCCAACTTTTGCATCTGATAGATTCTATAACAAGAGATATCAAGCCAGCTCCATTTCTTACAGCGTACTCTTACTGCGTGTCCGCTGGTACGAGGAAACGGCTCCGTCGTATCCATTGTCATAAGACCTAATTTGTAAGCCACATAAAACTTTGAAGCGCCAAGGTGGTGATGACTTAAGGACCCTCTATGCTGGTGCCACTTACTCAGTCGAGTCAAAGCTTTCAAGGTTTGACAACGAACTCTCGATTTGATAGATTATCATGTCACGCTGTTGTGGCCGGTACTGGACGGCGCTGTAACAACGCACACCTTGTCACTAAAACCCAAGCAAATCGACAACTGAACGTCCCCCAGACTTGGTGATGTCTGCATAGAGTCGTTCTTTCATGTAGATACTAATACATTGTGTGCACTACACGCGCTGGTATGAAAGTTTGGGCATAGTTGCAAGGGTTGAATAGTTGCGGTATAAACATCAGATCGCGTCGATGCAAACTACTACAGAGATTGACACCACTTGGATTCATCAAAACGCCACAAAAAAATTTCCACCTATAGACACATTCACACACAAACTTCTCTACTATTTATTAAGCAATACTTGCTTTAAATCCACTAGACAATAGCTCATCCCCTCTTCGTAATGTCCAGGCACCACTGCACACGCTAGTCATGCGCGGCGTAAAATATATCAAGGTGCGCCCCTAGGGCACAATTGCTTGTAGACTTGCAAGTGACCACAATGGCTCTGACATTGTAAACAACAGCTTATAAAGTTCACAACTCTTTGAGTTTTCGTCTAAGTAGTGGCTAGCAATGCGCTTTCCAAGCGAGACGCTATTTTTATTCAAAAAAATTTCCCCCCGTGTGACAACGCTTTCAACTAGCCCTTCACTAACTCAAGGTCCAGGTAGTCACGGGGAATTGAAGCGCCGACTCTTGAAAGATGTATGAATAACAACCGGTCCGCTTTCCGATAATTTCTCGAATGCAAGGCGTCTAAGCTCCTCGACGCTGCCCGTATTCGCGATTTTGCAGCTTTCCCTGACAAGTGTACCATGATCCCTGCACCTGGTACACTGGTAAACCTAGTTAAGCTTTCAGCCGATGTGCTCGAGCTGCTGATCCCCATTCGGTCTCTGTTCACCACTCTCTGCCCTGAACCAATTACCCCTGGACCCTCATCGATTACCGAGCCAGTTCAATCCTTACGCATACTAGACGCCTTGACAACTACAAATTAGCTGCTCCAATAAGCAATCATTTTGGCTATCTAAAATATTTACTCAAATGCTCTGAGGCTGCAGGACGGAATTGTATGTCATCTCCAATTGCAATTTTATCTCAGCCCAATCACCGGCTGCATCTGATAACATATTTTACTCGGATTCCCCTTCCCCTTCCTATTTGCTCAATTTTATTTTTAAAAAACTGACTGCAGGATACAGTAGAAACAACAGAAACACAAGATCAGATCAGAGCCCAAAATGCGAGTTTAATTCGACCCACTGCGCGCAATAATGCATGGGGTTTGGCGCCGCTTAGGCTTCCGTAAAACCTCCAGACGCTTTCTAGTGATCTGCTTTTACATAAGATATGCTCTAACTTGAGACCTTGATATTTGACAAGCAGTTGTTACCAGTCCTCCCAAGAAACCGCATGTACCCCCGCCGGCTAGAGATATATACCGTGGGGCGATATAATCCGGCCTATGGCGTAGTTTGAGCCACTTGCGGCGCCTTACGATTGCATTGAACGGGTGTTTCAATATTGACACCCGGCCGATTCGCAATCTCCCCAGCATATCTGTGATCTCCAAACTTTAAAGCGATCGTCTTGGCATGATACGGGTGTAGATTAATCAATATGGCATGAAAACTTCGTAGGTCGGCCTCCACCTCGCACAGTACAGTTGGAACACACTCCTGCCCACTGCATGAGCCGAGACATTTTTTTTTTGGCTCACAGCATACTGTCTGCACAATGACATGTGTCTTCTACCTTATTGACCATTCGGATATATGAGTGTTTGAATGAAGTATAGTCGTGTGATTGGGTACCCGGCTGATAGAGTCATTGCGCTTGGTACGAAATACATAGAATTAAGAACTTGATATATACCGTGAGCTTAAAGAATGCATTTTTCGTTGCAGATTTAAAATATCTTCTCCAAATGATTTTTTTGATGGTAGTAAACTGGTGATTCAGATGATGCATTCGGAATCATGTCGGCCAAGAATCGAAGCTTAGCCAACGAGCGGTACAGTAGGGGATGATTGCTTACGTTTAAATTCTCTCATCCCATACTCAATGTCTTTGCCGCCTTCTTGAAGCAACACGTCTGTAAATCCACACCGCGCGCTTCGGTTACTCCTCCATGAATGGTACGTCAATGGACATCGTCCGTATAAAGAGGAATTTAAGATGACCCCACGAGAAAGCCATATTTTCCAGACCATGTTTCAGTTTCCCAGCTGACTCTTGACAGATCTTACTAAACATTTTTGAGACAAAGCCGGTTTAATTTTCTTTACGCCCAATTTGTGCTTCTGTGTGGTGAGAACAAGCAGCCTAGAGTCTCAAGCTACTAGCACATCTCGAGCGCCGCAAAAATCGGCAAGCCGCAGCGTACTTTAAGCTAAACCTGGAAATAAAATTCACCTGTAAAAAGTAGCTTGTATCTACTTAACACGGAATCTACTGTTTCCAATATCCGCCTGTATTACTGGGCAGCGATCTCCGCAAATCCACGCATTTCCCAGGGCTCTGGCTAGAACAAACGGTTTTTTGTGTTTGACAAACTAGAACAAGAACCCGCAAAGGAGACCGATCCTGAGGCGTGATAATTTATCCCGTCCAAGATGCGCGTGCGGCCCGCTGTTTCGTTTAGTTTCTTACACCTAAAATGTGTCTTGTAGTGAAATTGGAGGTGTGCTGCCTAAGCATCACATGCCAAGCCCGAACAACCAAACACACACAGACAGAAGCGGTCCACCGTGCCATCGCATGACCTGCAAAAAAACACCCAAAGCTAATGATTAGTGTTTTGTTATCTAGGCAAGATTTATTAAGTTCGTTTATTTCTGACAGATCCGGACCGATTGTGTTAAACTTTGCTGGACGGTTTCTCGGGCGGCGGTCAGTGTGGACATATGCCGGGTTCTTTGTACCTGAGATATCTCTCAGATCATTATGCATCATAGCCGAATTATCGGCAACACCCGCCTCGACAAAAGCGGACAGGACGGCTTAAGCCAGACAAGAAACACACAACAGAAGCCGATAATCCCACGAAGTACTGGTATCTGGGGACCCACATTCAGAGAACAAACGCCTCAAAGTAATTAAGGTTGAACGGCGGTGAGGCGTAGGCCGCATTGAAATGAAAAAGCGGCTTGGAGCGGCTGAACGAGGTTTTCGTCCACCCTGCATGAGCAGCTTACATGGAAGCTGCGTAATATGAAAATCCAGATAAAATATTTTTTGACAGGTCCACCACTACAGAGAAGAGAAAAGGACTAGAGCTGGTTGTCATGGCAAATTGAAGCATGGAACCCCTGTGGGGTTGAGAAGAAAGAATACGAATAGTCTCCGGTAAATTAATATACATTAAGTTAGAATACAAAAGTAACAACAGTTGTTCACTTCCGCAAGTTTGCGCAGAAGAATAAATAATCTTTGTCGATATGATAACCAACGTTAGGAACCTTTCAGTCTTTCGATCAAAAATAATAATCATTGGCCAAAACATCTCAGTGAGAGATCACTCCAACAAATCAGATATTTTCATTTTGCCTCGTTTCTTGGCATCATCACCCGCACTTTCGCTTTTTCCTGATCGCGAATTCTTGTTGCTCTTGCCTTGTTTGGATGAAGATGAGGGCTTTCGAGACGAAGTATCACGAACTGTGGATGATGAAGACGATCCTGTGCTATGATGACTATCCAGAAACCCTTGTGTTGATATCGGCGGCGCCGATGTCGAAATAGGCCCCGATGATGTTGAGCTCAACGCCGGCAAGCCAGTTGAAGAGTCCGGCAGAGACAAATGGCGCAAAGACACTGCTGAGGGCCGGCGGCGAGAAGGCGATAGAGTTTGCGAGTGTGACTCTGATTGCGAGCGCTGAGAATTATGGGATTGCTGTTGCTGTGACGGATGAGGCGGCGGGTGCTGCTGCGGATGTTGTTGCGCCGCCGCGGCATAATGAGGCATCATATACGAATAAGTCGCATATCCACTCGTCATCATCGACGCTGGCGGTGGTGGTGGCGGCGGTGGTGCAGGCTGTGTGTGTCCCGCGGACGTATCGTACGGAGTATAATACCCGTACTGGTAGCCATAGTATGGATAGGGTGCTGGTGCATAGTGTCCAGGAGGTGCGTGTGGGGCCACTGTCGGTTGCTGTTGAGACGCTGGACGACCTTGAGGAGTAGCGGGTTGTTGTGGTTGATGCGGCTGGTCGACGGACACTTGACGTACAGGTGCTGTGAGCGACGACACTGGGGCAAAGATGCACGCTTGGTTGAACCGAGTGCAGTTCGTGCACTTGGAATTTTCTCTTCCAGGATCAAAGCCTGAACAGCGTATCTAGAATGAGTCAGCAAAAATAAAAATGAATAAAAAAGAGTCTTCACTTCGTACCTTCCTGCGCCTACAATACAGGCATGCAATTGCAGTGCGTTGCCGAGCTGCACGAGCGTTACTGGTCACGTTGGATGATGATGACGACGACGATAATGAAGCTCCTCCAGTCAGCGAGTCCGCATTGTCGTAACGAGGATCCATCTCAGGAAACCTTTCTGGCAAGAAGTTGCGTCTAAAATCCGGCAGAACCGATACTGATGCTGATCTGTGTGTCGTCGAGGGCTGAGTTGATGATATCTCTCCTCTGGGATCAGCACCTAGAATACCTCTAATATTATGCTCCGATTTATGTCGTTTAACTAATCGCAGTGGCCGCTCTGCTGAAGCTGGCACAGTAGTGTTCGGGCTCTTAGTAGTTGGTAAGCGATCCTCCTCGCTTTTGTCACCTTGGGCCGAATGTATACGTTTTGAAGTAGTTGAAGTTTCCGTTACTGACGATGCTGATGCTGGTGGCGGTGATGATGAAGTAGAAGATAGTTCCGTGGTCTGTTCGGTTGCACTATTGGGCATAGTCTTCTAAGTAGTTATCGGAAGAAGAAAACAAAATTAATGTGCCTGTTGAAACTTAATAGTCACCGTTTGTGTTGTTTTTCCAAGTCGTTTTCCGTCAGCGATGTTTACAAATCAAGCACATTGTCGATAAACGAGAATTATGAGTCTTGGGGTATCTATAGTATCTTAGGGTATCTTTGGCTTTGCAAATGGTATCGATAACTGCGGAAGGCGTTATCACAATATGTACAGGGCCAGGAGGATGCAGACGAGAAGAAAAATGACGAAGAGAGCCTGTTCCTCGCTTGAGAAAGCCCGAATCGTAGTGTCGTTCCTGCAAAGCCTTCGTTGCACAAAGAGAGCGAAATTACCAGAGCAGATCGTCACTTGAGAGTTATTCCGAGCCGCGAGAATGAAACGTAGGTCGCCGACAGAAGCATGCCATCAATAAGAGGGAAAGGGTGAGATATTATACTCCAGCCGTGGTTTCTTTTTCGCACCTCAGGTGGTCGCATAATGAACACACATATGTGGGTTTCGCTGCTTGAGAGAAAGTGAGAGAGATCCTCCACATACGTTGTAGATTCAGACACACTTGGAAAAAAAAGCATCTATCATCAACTTGAATCAAACACCCTTTACTGCAGATGTCATTCGTGAAAAGCGTCATGACCAGAAATGGGGTCCAAGGCCTTTGAAGCGCACAATTTAGGGAATAGCTTCTAATGGGCCCGCGCATCACTAGTAATCTTTTTTTCTCTCCCATTAACCGATCGCTCTGTTTGCAAGCGTTTGCGAAGAGAATCTCCGTATGAAGTAGGGAAACATCATGACATCAACTGGCGAGCGACTGGACCCCGTGGCCCTGTCTTCGCTGAGAAAAACCCACTGTTAGGGGATCTTGACACACCAGTGGAAACCCCGATTCTCTCTTTATACTCTTGTTCCTTTTGTGCCCTCCCCAAATCACCGCCAAACTGCGGACATATTTTCGCTGCTTGGTCGTCGTCTATACGTGCTGCGACTGATCATTTTCTCATTCGGCTCATCCCCCCTTTCTCCTGCTTTTCACCGGGTGTTTTCTCTCATTTCACGGGGCGGCAGACCAAAAACCAGAAAAAAAAAGCGTGTGGGTTGGATACCCCATGCCAAAAAGCAAGTTCCCCAGTGCGGGTGTGAAATGAAGCGACAAAAAGCAAACATGTCTCTGTTGTACAGGTCGCTCCTTTGGATTTTAATGATCCAAACATATTTTGCAGCCGCCAGCACTTCGCTCTTGCAACGCAGCTCGTGGTCGCTGAGCTTGCCGTATGCATACAGCATGGGAATATCAAATCACCCTATGAGGGTGACGGTGGTGGTAAGATGGTGGTGGCGACGGAGGGGGGGGCGCCGATAGAAATGGTGATGTGGTTGGGTTTGCATCTGTTCTCGCTAGTTCAAAATTACAGTGTCAGTGCAGTAGCGATGCATCTTTGATGGCAGTAGAGAAGAGTTGGAGCAGTGTGTTGCGGAAGGTTGGCGACTTGAGGGGCTTTTGCTCTTGCTTCAAATCGTCGAAAACCGGTAGGGTACAAATGCAGACCAACGGGTATCAAGTGCTTTGGGTATACCTGTTCGGGTATCGAGAGCTTTTTTTTGTATTGAATATGTCGATCGGGGGTATTTTTCAGAGGCTCGTTCAGTCGAATTCGTCCTATTGAGATGTGCATTGGAACGAGTTTGTATTTTTACCAATCGCCAACGGACTCGAAGCTTAGATGTACCAACGTGACGTTCTAAGTTAGTAGACATGCTTATTCAAGACGACTTTTCTGTTCACTTACGGCTTGACTGGAGGGGACGATTCGCAGCAGCATATTCCGATGCCGATCCTAAAATCGCTTGAGGTCCCGTAGTGGTATAAAAACACCCCGAAAAGAATTCAAACTCGATCAAAATAGACAGTGGGAGAATATTGATCTTCTTTTTGATGCAAATAGAAGACCTGACTGTCGGACCAAAACTGTAACTTTGAGGTCAAAGAGGGAGGACTGCAACAGCGGGCTTGTGACAAGAACGTAGCGAACGAACAATAAATGAGTGACAAGAAAGCAAACAGATAGACAGCGATCTGAATAAATAGAGATTCTTAGTTTCACAGAAAGCTATGGTTTCGGAAGAACGATTGTCAAAATTGTCGATGGTTGCGTGGTGGACGGTAAGTAGTAATGAAGAGGATTAGTCTAGTTATCCGCACCACATCACGAAGTATGCAGACACCATAAAATGTAGCTACAAGATTTTAAAGCTTTTGTATCAAAAAAGTGCATAGAACACTCTACTATAGATCGCTAAAACGAAACCTAGTCGTGCACTCAAATGTACAATGAAGGGGCGCGTATTCTTCTGTCGCGTTTGTCACTGTCGATTCTCGCCGTCGCTTGTATCGAGTGCATAAGGGGTGCTAGCGTCAGCAGCCGCTCGTCTTGCTCCGCACTAACCGAATATTCTCCAACGTGCGCCGTAGATGCTGAAAGAGGAGGGTGGAAGGATTTGTGCTGTGTGAATGGTCCATGGCCTGATTTGTTTAGTTCATTAGCCAAGACCGGTGTGTATGTGGCAATCTAGGTTTAGAAGTACTGAAACGTTGGCTCTGGTGCAACCTATGGATTGTTACATAGTTTAATATTCTTGGAGGAGATACGCCAGCAGTCAGAAATGGAAAACATCGGTGGGTCAGATAGGGTATCACAAGACGGTATGCATAGCGACAAGTTGTGAGCACTAGAATAAACTTGAGAAATGATACTATTGGAATCTTAGCTTACCGCGTTCCAGAGCTCATTCTTCGCATTCTTGCTTTTTATACGCTGGCGCCATTGTCACGGTGTTGGTTTTCCCGATGCCGGAGCCCTGTGCCCAATGATGATTTATGGCGCATTTGAAAACCTGACTGCGCGTCGAAAATTTGTAATTCAAATATCCGACTATTTTGTTCGGAGAAAATGTACAGAATTAGTATGTAACTGTAG
Organism: Blastobotrys indianensis; assembly: GCA_030558855.1. Classification (NCBI taxonomy): domain Eukaryota; kingdom Fungi; phylum Ascomycota; class Dipodascomycetes; order Dipodascales; family Trichomonascaceae; genus Blastobotrys; species Blastobotrys indianensis. Next base: position 992,101 of record JAKTQK010000002.1, read on the forward strand.
GTCTGAATCTCCAGAATCCATTAATATCAATTTTGTCACACGTTACCTGCGCTAGTCAAGAGCAATATCATGTCCCGGAACTAGTGAGGCTCAAAGATTTTTCAAAATGCACAAAAAGTGATTGCATCTCCACTTGCTTGAATTTGCAGATCGCACGATCCGGCTGCTGCTGGCGTGCGTATGGCGCGCGGCCCGCGTCACACCAACCGCTAGCGCGCCCCCCGGCCTGTACGCACACACGAATTTCCAGGGGCCGCCGGCAACTGGGTTCCAGGGCTATTAAAAATGCGGGTTCTGCACTTCAGCCAACCTACAATGCGAACGGTTCGTTCTGTTGAACATTTTAATGCCTTAATTTTTGATACCAAGGTCGGATTTAATGACAGGCTGGCTGCTGGTCGACTTGTGAAAGACAGGAGGCTAAATTGAGTGGCAGCGATACCTATTTCGAAAGATACAATTCCATGATCTTATTGCGATTGAGAATAGAACTGGCATTGCAGGGAAATGAAAAGAAATATGGTATTGCAAATTCTTAGCAAATGAATCCGGATTCTGAAGTGAGAAATAACTCGGTAACTGCATGTTTGAGTTTCCGGAAGTCCAAAAGTGCATGCCGCTGTATACTGTATCGATACGCCTTTCACATCAACCCATTATTCACACTGTGATTCACCTTTCAAAAGCCATTCTCCTCCTCGGATGCACGTCTTTTGGTTTACTTGGAAGTGGTGTTATACAGGGTTGCATCGGAAGCTCAGACTTCAACCGGCCAAATAAATTAGCAGACAAATCGGTGGAGATTCCGACCACTAATTGCAGAGCCGTATAGCGGAGGGTTCATCTTAGGTCTGGGATGACTGAGTAATGCTTCATGTAACAAGTTTCTTGCATGGTGAAATCCAATCGAAATTCAATTAAGAAGTGTGTTTCTGTTCAGATCACTTTAGGTGTTACCGATAAAAGGCCAAATTCAACCATTGCATAATGTTAGCGTATTTTATTGTTCTCGCAGTCGTGTCGGCGCATTTTTATGGACTGTAGAATAAATAACGCCTTTCATAATCAGCCTGAGCTAAATGGTTTCAACTGTTCGTAGCTACAGACCGCTCCCTCTTTCGCTTCGCATGCCTCGTGTCACATTTTCTTTTCAACTCATCGCAGTTGCCAATTATTTGAAGTGGCTCTCTCATGGAAAGTGGAAGGCTGAATTATGAGAGATGAGTCTGTCCACACGCACCTTTTCGATGCCAACTGCGCTCATTTGCTCAACTATAGGCGAATATATTCGGTCTACAGCAGGATTTTATGTAGAAAACTCTCAAGTGTGCTAGACTAAGCTTCGAGTTTCTTATTTGCCGCGCCAGATTAGCGAGTCCAACTCACTGCTGAGACGGGGGCGTATGTGAGAGGGGGCACAAATGCGCTTACCTATTTAGAGGTAAGCAGAGAGAGGCCCACAGGCTAATGCACACGTGCGGTATGTTGCTGAAAAGAAACAACGATATCTCGATGCTGCATTGAAGATGTCAACAAAATGTCCTTGCAAGTGTTGAAGCCGAAGTTTTCTCCTGCGATATCACGACTATCGATGAGCGTGGCCGTGGCAACCGGCAGCAAGGGAGGGTGTGCTTGTGGGTCCATCGTATTCGATGGTCACCGGGATCCGGTAAAAAAGCTCTTTGAATTTCCCGGATTATACGGTACTCGATTGAAAAGGAGTGACTGTTTCGGGTAAGACTAAGCTTGGGCTTGGGCTATGTGCAATGCATAAGGCTAGGTTGTCAGCTATTTTTCTGGGTTTTTTTCTTAGCCAACAACAAGAATTTATTCTATCTCGTTGAGCTAGCATATAGCCAATGTATAATTACTCGCTTGTTTTTATCATTGAACTGTCTGAAAAAATTTCTGCTTCTTTCAATGGAGAAGCTGCCGCTGAGGCGTCCAGTGTTGTCCTATCCAGTAGCTGAGAATCTCAAATTACCGCCGTGAAGACATATCCAACACATGGTCGATAGTACAAGAGCAGCATCGATGATATTAATATACAGCTTTTAGATCCATTCGTATACCAAGCATTGAACTCAAGATATTTCCAAACATATATCAGAACCGAATTCAAAATCGTACAACAGTTTGCAAATCTCAGAGCACTAGATTTTTCACCAAAACTCCCCAATGTTCTGTGCTACAGACGAGCTCAAGTATGGGCCGTGTGCTTAAGCTGAATTAGGGTTCCATGTTCCAGGGGCCAAGGCATTATCCATATCATCGAAGATATACCACTAGACCGCTTCTGAAGTCTAAATCGAAGGTCGCTTCCAGCAAGAAAACTTCGCTCGTCTTCAACAAACACGCAGAGTTCTAAAAACACTCAGCCGGATACATGCTCTTCCTTTTCTTATATCTTAACCACCGGGTCACCTGTACTCAGTAGAAAGTTGTAGGGGTGGGGAAAGGCTTCATGCAGTTATATTCTGACGACGGGTCAATCTTCGCAAGCTCTTTATAATGCTAGCTCCGTCCGTAGTAATATATCCAACTGCTCGTTCTAGTCGAGTAAAGGACTTACTGGGGCCGAAGTGGCATCAATAAGTGACGAAACTGAACGGATATCCTCCACTACAGATTTCGAAAATGCTCTAATATCTCTAGAGGAGCTGACCTCTTAGTGGAGATAATCATTGGCATATTTTAAAGCTGAGAAGTTATTGTATACAAGCAACACACGATACCTACATTTCATGCAGCAGAAACAAGGACAAGCGCTGTCCTTCATTCTCGAACTAGCCACTTCCACCTCCACAGTCCTCGACCTGAACTTACCATATCGAAAACCCAAAGCATAAGGGAATCGTTATGTTGAGCTGTGCCCCATAAGTGGAGTCGTCTCATCCGGCTTATGAATATGACGAACCGGAGCAAAGATGCTCCGGAAAGTACAATCGCATTCCGATGCGGGATCCTCACACGGGCTCTGAGAATATCCCTCCAGTTAATACTGTATCAGATTGAAAGCTGCCTCACACTCTAGCTTCGCTGCAGTAAAAAAAAAATACAATAGCATGTAGTCCCGTGCGGAAAGCTTGTTCTATCTGATACCAAACATCCCTGTCTGCAGAAGAAGAAACTTGGCTTCCTAAAATGAATAAAGCTACTTTTCTTTTATACAGAGAACAGAGATTTTTTTTCAAATTTTTTCATTTCCATTTTGGAAAATCCCTCCACGTATGAACATGATCAAATGAGATGTTTCAGCTACATTGGTCGACGGCGCGGGAAGTTGACAATGATTGCATATTTCACATATCTCGTCGGTGGTGCAATGTGATTGCTCAATTCGTAAACTCGACCGTACAGTAAAGGTTTTAATCTATTTTCTCAAAGTGACAGTAGATAATTTGCTATATCAGCGTCCAATCCGAGCCCTGTCCTGCAGGCCTGGGGCAAATGGTCTGGGATCTCTCGATTGTCTTTTCGCCATTAGTCGTGTTTTGAGAAATGCGGCCATTCGACAGCTCTAAATTCAGGTGGTAAAGTAATTTTCCAATCTGAAGTTGGAGATATTCTAACTCTACTGGAAGAACTTTCCGTGGATAATACCTATCAAGGCTCTTACAGATCGCCACAAGGAACTAGCGAGCTTGTAAGTGAACCAATTATTCAGGTTTTGTGAGACTTGAACGTATTTAAGTTCTTTTTGATCTCTGCGAAAAACAAGCAACCAAGTCTGACCTTCAGTCGGTGCTGGATTTGAATGGTGAAGAAGAGGTGATGCGGCTGTCTTGGTCATTGAGCTGTTTACTTCGACAAAACGCGTTCATATCTTTAAACCCCAGACTCATATTTTCTCGGAACTTAGCTCTAAATGATCATTATAAATTGCTTCATGATAAAATCACGGTCCCCAACATATTCAGGGTCATAAACTTGGCCACTTGGTGATTGATCCATTTGGGCGCAACGCCCAATTTCCCCCCTGCCGAGGTCTAGTTGCAGAGCTAAGTTAGCTACTGTATAGAAATTCCGAATCATTAGAACGTGACGCAGAACACATTTTCAAACAAAAAAAGTTGTGTGCGTTCTGTGAGAGGAGAACCTTGCCGCGGACTTTTTAGTGTCGCAGACGTCATATGGCGCACGATCTCTATACGGGGTTTTCAAAAAAAAAAGTGCCGCTGCTGCTGCCGCTCTTTGGCCCCTTTTTATGGTACTGTAAAGCGTCTCGGTAATTTATAATTCCGTTCAGCATTCTTAGTTATAACACGTACTTTATCCAGTGGAATTTGCTTCTATCATTGTAGAAACGAAAAAAAAAAATTGAGTTACCGGTTTAACGGAGGCGGGTTTCTAAACACGCCTGTCAGCCACAAAACACAAAGGGACCAAAACAACACAAATAATCAAGACATTGAAGCTATTCGAGCGCGACAGCGAGACTCGATTCGGAAGAAAGTGTTTTTGATATGTGCCATCTATATATTCAAGAACAATAGAAAATGTGTGGGACATACGTGATCTTTTGGCGAAAAATATTATGCTACCGCTCGTGACCGTGAGTATGTAGTGCGCAGCTATTCTGTACTTGGTAGCTCCCTGGATTGAACTACTCGTCCAAAACCCGTATTGCCGAAATTTTGAATCTCAAAATATCTAAGTACTTTCATCCATCGACGCCCAAATCGTCACAATATACAACCCAATGCCTCGTTTCGGTCAGCTGCTTCGGCCTTCTGGATCATGCATACTGAATTTGATAGATCAAGAAACGGGGCGGCCACAATGCTCTTCGTATGTTTATCCGATCAATAGATGAAATGAATTCATCCCCGCCCCCTAAGGCATTATCGTTATTGTCGTAATCCCGAGTAGTGTACTACTGCTAGGCAAAAGAAAAAGGGTCCTTGCCTTACTTACCAAACTGCCGTGATCCGCTGCGTACATCTCAGTCCCAGTTCATTTGGGAGAGTTAAATGAAATGGAGCCGATGGGGCTAAGCTTGGGGCCATGCAGCCAACCAGCACTGATTCGGAGCTAAGAAATCCTGAGCGCAATACTCCATGATGATCTAGTTCAGTCGGAGAACCGACGACTGGTACAGCAGGGGTTACCCGCGAGGTTCGAACTTTAGCATTCAATATGTTTTTCAAGAGGGGTGAAGGATAGCATACACGTCGCTATGGGGGCTTACTCCTCGGTCTTTGTTTTGCTTCTCCATTATTAATGCTCTGATCTTTGTAGAGTCCGAGAATGTAGATCTAGATGTCAGAAGCTGAATTTGCGCCAATATAAAAAGGTCGACACGTATCTCGGAGCGATATCCGCACATGTGAGACCTGTATGCGTGTATTTGCAAGATGCTCTTTGAATAACTCACTGCGCAGAGCTAAGGCCATTCATCCGATGAGAAGCTATTATCAGATCGTTTTCTTGAAATGGTTCCAGTAGAAAAATCAATCTCAGATCCATAGATTTAATTGCCCAAGTCCCTCTGTCAAAATCACGGTCAAGATCGGGGCGGCGGCAATACAAGGGTAAATGCAGCCCTTGGTAAAAAAAAACAGTGTCTTGGGTAGTTAATACAGAAGCGCCTAAGCATGTTTTTAACATTGTATAAAATGTCGATAAGTTATCCTACTCGTCGTATTTATCTGACAGGCTACGGCGCTGTTTTTGTCTAGTACGTCCTCTGCATAAGTGCATATCACTAAGAGCGCCACTTGAGTATGCGTATCCTGTGTTTTACCCCCGCCTAGAGCAGGCGACTTTTAATTGTACCGACGGAAAATGTTCTTGAACTTGCAGAAAGTATAAGTTATGGTATGTCCATGCGATCAATATTTGAGGGGCCCATTCGGCGTTAGACAACTCTGTCAGGCATTTCCAAGTAATTGGAACAAAGTGAGCGATGCACATTCAAGGCTGCTAGACGATCAAAATGGTGTCAGTATGGTATGATTCATTCGCGAGACAAGTCGGCGGTGTGGAATAGATGGCATTGGCGGTGGTCACACTCGCGATGTCGTTCACGCTGAACTTTGGAGTCTTGCATTTGAAATAAAATATCGGATATAACAAAAACATGACAGAGCAATCAAGTCGAGACGCGGATAAAGAAGCGTATCAGAAGCTGCTGATTCTCATTAGGTTCTAGGTAAACGCCGAGGACTGCGGGTGACGACAAGTAAAATAAAAAACGTATCAGTATAGCCACAAGAAAGATTAAGTCCAGTTGTCAAGTGGTTGCACTGAAGATACTCCCTGTCAGCTGATGGTGTATGTGCCATGAGCTCATCTGGTATTATGCTGCTGACGCTTCATCCGTATGCTTCACACCAGCACCAGTCTTAAACATAAACACGAAGCCTGAACGGCAAAAATTTATCCTTACAGTGAGAATTTCCGTTATCAATATCTCTACTTGATGTTTCTGGCGTACATTGTCACGCATAGCGCCAATTTGTGTGTAATCGCGTCTGTGTCGTGACCGAGCTGCTTGAACTGGTTGAACTGGTTGATGGCATCTGGTGCATCTTGAGAGTCAGCAAGCGTCGTCAACAAGTTCTCCATCGTAAAAACTGCATCCGAAGCGCTGAGCGCCGTCTTGTTCATCGCAGAACCCGACGTCAACCCGTCGGTCATGATCTGTGACCGTCAGGGGGTCGGTCGTATTGATCATGTCAGTAGTCTATAACAGCAGGTAAACTTGCTCTTACTGATACTGATACTCCGGAGCTTCACAATGATGATCTAGATACATGCGAAAGAAGGCAAAATGAGCAACCAGATTGTACGCGAACCTGATGCTATTGCCATAGTTATTTGACTCTGATAGAAATGAATACGAGGATAAACCAATTAGCCTTATTAGATACTTGAGGAAATTACACAAAGAGTCTTTGATATTTATGTCATTTCGTTGGACAAGGTCAAACGGACGAATGCGACAAAGTCAATGAGGATTGGGCTCGAAGAACGCCGCAATGCAAGTGGCGTCGTGTCCAGTCGTTGCCATTGACAGGCGTCGCTTCACTAGCGCATCTGAAGCCGAGAATGCTTCTTAGCTCGTAGTACGAGTCGGATTTTACAATGGCCCAATATATCATCGGGCACATATACGGCCTTCTTCCCTCCAACATAGGTACCTCTTGTGCCGCATCCTCAGTCCACGAGAATATAATCTACACAGGTAATCCCCCAACTAATAAAGATCTTTACTTTCAGGTGTGCGAATAATTTACAGTCGGACATTTCAACATAAAAAAGCAAAATTTATACTTTGTCATCGCTTCGTTAGTCAATGATACAAAACTGTTCGTATATATGTAACAAAAAAAAAGACATATCCAAAAGCTATTCTTTCTCTCTTTCTAGGCAATGTGCATCTGCGAAGCGGAGAATTTAATCAACCTCCTCCTCATCCTTGCTCTCGAAAGTCTCGCCCTCGACCAACTCTGGAATCTCGTCATCGGCCTCCTCGCCGCCAACTGGCTGGCCAGCTCGCATCTGCTCGGTGATCTTTCGCAACTGCTCCATGTTCTCTGGGCCCATGGAAGACAAAACCTCTGGCAAGAACTCGGACATTTCCTTCTCGACTGGGGTACCGTACACAGCGTAGGTGTTGGATGGGTACGCACCCTGGACTTGGGCTCGAGGGAAGTGCAACATCTTGCCGTCCTCTCGGAGCATGTTGACCTGCTCAATGCCTGGAATTCGCTGGACGTTGATCTTCTTCAATGCGGCCTGCAAATTCTTGTCGTCGCCCTCAGTCTTGGCGGCCTTCTTGACCTTTCGTCGTGGGGTACCCTTACCTCCGATTCGCGAGGCAGCGGCGGCACGCTGGAGCTTGGCAAGCTTTTCAGAGTCAACCATTGTCGTTGTTGATTTGTGTATGTGCTTAAGGTGCGGAGTCGGTATTTAAAGACGGTAAGTAAGTCCTTTGATTCGCAGAGTGAAAAATCCACAAGTGTGTTGTGTGCTGTCCTCGCGCGCGCGTCACTGTGAGAGTAGAAAGCTGGGGAAGGTTAAAGCGTGAGTCGCTTTTGAGTGAGGCGCGATGCTGTGCTCATATTTACGCCGGCAGAGGGTAGATCTGTGCACGGATTTCTAAGGCTCCGTCTGGCGGATTTGCTAGAACTTGATGATAATGTAAACCGCCGCTTGGCTCTGTTAAGCTTATAGAAAACGAGTGTACTATCACTATCCAATTGTGGAGAATTGGCTCACCACAAGGGCACACACTTCGTGGTGTCTCTTGGAGGAGAAGCTCGTGTTTGAATCTAGAGACACTGTGTCTTTTATTTCTCTCCAGCTCGCGTGAAAAATCTAGTAGACAACAACTCGTGATCGTGGAGGGTTCTTTAAGTCCCGTCCATCTCGACTGAGGCATGGCATGAAGCAACCGGGCCAAAAACACTTGGATGCATGTCTTATAGCCTATTCTACGAGCAAAGAACTCCTATTGCTTGCAAAAACTTTGTCAGTGGGATTCAATTGTCGGGCGGAGATTCACCAATGTATACTATTGTACTCTCCTGTACATGGTACTTTAGTAGGATATTCTGCGGCAGCTTTGTGTCCCCCCAGTGCGTAAGCCTCACTGGAATGTCGCAGCAGCGCTCGTCGTTTTTTGTTGTTGCGCGTGGCTGCTGTCTTTGGGGCCTGCAGAAGCAACGCATAGTGTAAAATCTTAATCGCTCGGCGGTGGGGGATCTGTCAAAAGCTTGAACACCTGTTGTTGATTATCGTAACTAATCTTCGTAACATTTGCATATCTAAACTTCTACAACAGCCCAACGCTAGGTTTTTTCCATTCGCTCAGTATACCTCCGGCCAGATTGCGGGCATAATCAACCTGTTCATTCGCTTAAAATAGTACCAAAAGCACTACTTGAAACCCTCACGTTCGCTTCCCAAACAATCGCTATCAAACATCGTTCGACACTGTCGTCCCACATTCAAGAACCACACTGTGCCCTCTTTTGTTTTTAAACCTTTTCAAGGTTTCTCCAATCGCTTAAAGTTTGACGCTGTGAGTGAGGATATTTTAAAGCGTACAGTCAAGCTTCAACTCTGCACAGGACCGGCCACCCCCTTTTCATCTCAACGGCAACCAACCCTCACTGCACCAAGACATTTTATCTCCACCACGGCGATAAACACGGAGCGCGTTAGAAGCCAATCCGACTTTGAAAAAGAAGGCATATCAATATAGAGCGCGCCTAGCTTTTTTATTTTTTTTTAAAAAAAGAGGAGGATTAGTTGACAGTTGGCAGATACGAATCTCATCTAGCAAGCGGCTGGTTTCTTAAATTAGCCTCTGCCTCCTCAATTAGACACTGCGACCACTGCAAGGTGCTTACAACACGAGCAAAAAAAATCTGTGACGACAGGCCCAATCGACGATCGCAGACTTCAATGTCAGATATTGAGGTACTAACTGGTATGTGGAACTACTAACAGCAAAAAAGAAGGAGATATACAATGCTAACTGGCAACTAGTCGGAGACACGCCGTCGCTGGTGTTTTTGGCTTGGAGGCTGCAACAAACTACAGATGTACGAGTATCATCGGCATGGAGTCTACGCAAACACCAACAGAGGAAAGCATCGATAACGAGTGAGAAGTTCGGTTCAAGTCATTTTCTTCGACCTGCAGAGGTGTTTGATATCGAAGCGTTGGCACGAGTATCACCGCCGCGCAGAGACTCAAAAACGAATCGACGTGTATCTTTCGACTTGTCATCAGTAGATCCTTCAGACTTTCTGGGAGATCCCTTATCACAAGAATATGCGCCAACAGAACAAGCTTCAAAAGATGGGTATGACTTTATCATTGCTTCAGTGTCGAGTGCGCAGCAGCTAGAAAGCATTGCCGCGAGCTTGTCGCATGTTATCATCCCCCACCATACGATCATTCTACTAGATACTTCATCTGGTCAGTCGACTCTCCAACTTGAATTGCAGGCTAGTTTGAAAGATACGCCCGTTATTGCATGGATCACAGACGCACCGTTGTGCCAGTCACCTACGACGAGGCACCCTTTCCAGATTATCCATTCTGGCCAACAAACAAGAACATATTTTGAACCTGTCGATACATTCATGTTCACATTTAGCCACGAGTCACGTTTGTCAGATATGGTGGCCTCATTGAACGACGTGGGGCTGGAGAGCACCATCCTCGCGAGTCCAGCTCGATTTATCCAATTGCAATGGGAAAGAGCAATCCCATTCGTCGCATTCCAACCATTGTCCATCATTTTTGATACTCCAAACTTGGAGAAACTCTCGCAAAATTCATCGGCAATGCCAATCTACCAAGGCATTATACAGGAGCTTGTCAGGATTGCAAACGGGGAGGGCGCCAATCTCAGCAGCGATTTCAACTCACAGTACTTGGTCCAGAACCTCAATCTCAACTGCATCACACCTACGAGTAGCTGTATCAGCAAATCCTCTTCCATCTCGTCCTCTTCAAATTCGTCGGTCGACTCTACGGCATCGGCATCAGTGGCATCCACAACATCTACTTCGCCGTCGAGTTTCCAGCATTGCGACTCTCCCATTCTTTACTACAACTATTTCCACTCGCTGCCAGTACCTGTCGATGTGCTGTTGCGCCAGCCACTACTGCAAGCTCAACGTCTATCCATCAAGGCACCGTATCTGGAAACAGTCTACGCATTCATGGCCCAGCTAATCAATGTCGAGCACTCTGCGCTGTTCCAAAAGCGGGTCACTAGTACCACCAGTATCGCGCCATCATCATCCCCGTTGGGACCGGGACCCAACGGCGCGGCCCCCGGTCCCAAGCACCTGCAGCACCCACACAACCCACAGCACCCACAGCACCCGCAGCTCCCGCACCCACTGCAGCAGCAGCAGCAACAAGAGGCTTGTGGCGGCGGTCCCTTTGGCCATCTTAGACAAGGACCTCAGCCGGCGTCTCACTCATCTTTCTCTTCCTCTTCTTCTTCCTTTCCATCACCATCACACATTGCACGTCGCTCTCTTTTAACAAGTTCAAATCCTCCACCACGAGGAACTGCTGTTAATCCATCCATGCCGTATTACGATTCTGCCTCGTCAAGCTCGGGCACGTCACTGGAGGACGACGCCCAGCAGTCGTCATCGTCAACTTCGGCGGCGCACTCACCGCCTTCCTCGTCGTCGTCAACCTCCGAACAACAGATGCTCAAGACTTTGCAATCTAGGGAAAGCGTACTGGCTAAGCGAGAACAAGCATTGATTGCTCGAGAGCAGGAACTTCTTCACCAGTATCAGAAACGTCCTCACGTTCCTCATTCTACACAATCCATGCCGCCGCCTCCGAAGAACCACGTTCGACCAATCTCGACTCAACCACCACCACAACAACAACGACCTCGTTCTGCGGTGCCCCCACAGCGACCTTCCATGCATCCTCCATCCAGCAGCAGTGACTTTGAGCTTGATATGATGAGTCTTACTGCGCGAAGATCGAGACGGTCCATTAGCAGCAAGAAGCCAGTGACCATGTCGGCCCAGCACTACAATTCACAACAACAAGCGCAGCAACCACAACAACCACACGCACCGCCATTGCGATCATATACTTCGAACCCACATTTGACGACGCAGCAACAGCGAATGCAGGGTTATCAACGTCCTCCTCCACCGCCGTCTAATAATGGCTCGCAGCCGTGGTCGCAGAAGTTTGATCTTGGTGATGTCGCCGAGTTTACCAGTTCGCGGTATGGCGCAATGTCCATCAACTCTCGACGACTGTCAGCAGCATCAATAACCAGCGCGACTAGCTCGCGAGCTAACTCCATCACCAGTTCTGTGCATTTCCCATCTAATAATACACTCAACCGTGCATACTCTACGACTAATATCATGTATGGTGGCGCTTCATCTTCTTCTACTTCACCATCTACTACGACTCAACATCCACCACCACCAAGTACATCGGGCAACGGATACCCACTACCACCGCCACAGGCGGCTCCCCGACACCGACATGGATCTCCAACAAGTGTTCCGAGAGCGCCGCTTGGTAGCGGTGCTCCTCCTCCTAACGTTCAGCCAGTGAGTACTGCTGTTCATCGATAGAGCTTATTTGGTGAGTATCTCCGAGTGGTGGATTTTGTGTACAAAACCTCTTCTTATTTTTTTTTTCTCATTCATCACTACTAAAGTCCCTGCTCTATTTCCAAAGTGAACGAGTTGTTTATTATTATTTTTTTCTTGTTTCGATCTCTTAACCTGTCCCCACTCCATCTGATCATCTTATCTATTCTATACGAGATATATATCTATTATACATGTCTAATCTGTTGTTGAAATTTTTCACCCTGAAATGTTTCATGTCTTTCAAGATCTTGTCTCTACTGTAGAATCTTATCGGGTACAGATGCATCTTTTCCTTTGAAAGAGCTTTTAAAGTTCAAAGCACTTTGGACAATTCACCGACAAAAAAAAAAATTTTGAGCTTTTGCAAAGCACACTGGAAAAGTCCTAAAAAGGCGCATGAAAATCTGATGACGATCGCCAGTCAGGACCCAATTTCCGAAACGGGGGCGGTGGTGGGTACTTTTTTGGGCAGTCCAGGCTCCCAACCCCCCTTTTGCCTAATTGGGATGCGGTGGGGTCTCCTGGAGCCGTTGGTACGGTACTGACCTTGAGAGATGAGGACTTGGATTTCATGTGCGACAGTACCTGTGTCTTGTTCTTTTTTGAAGACTTGAAAAAGGTGATATGGGAAGAGTACAGAAAAAAAGTTAGATTCAGGGGATGCGTGGGCTGTACAGGAGCAATTATCTGTGAGATGATGGTGCTGCACACGCAGATGGGCCCCCCGATGTGCAATGTCGCACTAAATTTAACCACTCGGAGGGGTGCGCTGGAGTGTATTCCAACAAAGGGCTTTAGATGAATAAGGTGATAAGGCAGAACGAAGACAGAATTTGGAGGGAGAGTGGGTAGTACTTATGACGAATGATAAAACGTTTGATGTTGATCTACTTTCAAAAGTATGAAGTAGTGCAAAGGCGAGATAACAGGGCAGCTCACAACGTCAGGGTCCCATTGCGCCAATTAAGTGCAGATTGCTGCATGGAGCTTCATTTTTTCCGCCTCAGGTAGTCAATTATCAGAGAAATCATAGACCATATATTTGCAAACTCCAATTTCCGAATCCTGTGATAGCAAACGTTGAACAAGTTCTCTGACCACGTATTCAGGCAAAGGGTACCTAGGGTGCTCATGGTAGAAATGCGCAAAACTGAAAACAAATAACAACGGGTCCGCTCGGTGGTGTTACCGCCCGACCGACCGACTGAGGGCAACCCAACGTTGGGTCCGGGTCGGAAGGTCTTGGCAACGGCTTCTCGCATGATCCCCTGGGAATGGCGGTCTCTCTGTCTGCAAGCATTTGGTGTGTTGTGGGCATTGTCCTTAATATCATGAGGGGTCTTTGTATGAAGCAATCAAAATGTAGTTTCTGAGATATCCGGAGACTCAAAAGCACACGGCCCCTGATTATCAACAGAGAAGGGGATTCCACGTCTTGTTGAGATGAAGGTATGGGAAAAGGGCCCGTACCGGTACTGCTTTGTAGTCCCGATCCGATGGATTCTTCTGTGTGTGCTGTGTTTTTAAGCAAGAACGGTCCGCGATTTGTACATGTATCTAGATACGACACTGTTTATGATAACGGGTACATGTGTCTCGTTGTTTATATGCACACAAACAACGAAACTGTGTTTTCTACACACGGTCAGGTAAATCCAGCTCTAAAGCGGCAATCTACGATTAGAGTAATTTCCGTCCCCAATTCATCAACACTTCCATGCATTATTCCATCCATCAAACTTTCCACAGAACTCAGAATCCCGCTCTCCACACGTACACGCAATGATCACCCCTCGTGTCGCTCAATGTGTAAACATATCGTTTTCGTGGTAATGTCAACAAGACGACGACCCACAAGCACGCTTCCCATATCGCCGGTAACTGCACCACGAACAAAACACATGGGTCCAGCTGGGCCAATTTTATACGAAGTAAAAAACACATAATCAGATCACGCCATGGAAATTGAATCTCGGCTTATCGGTGCAATGTTGCAAAAAAAATATGTATTTCCGAGGGAATCAAAAAGATATGCTCGGCAACGGGGAATTGAACCCCGGTCCCCCGCGTGCTGTTCGGATTTTACTCCAAACGATGACAGGCGGAAATTCTAGCCACTAAACTATTGCCGATTTTTTTGAAAATTATTTTTTGGGGTGCACTGACCTAGAATTTTCAGCCGCATAGAGCCGCACAAAGTGCGGCTCGCCTCTCAAACAACTCGAAATAGGTGAAATGAACGGATCAAACAGATTCTGATGGATTTTTACCGTCTTAGAAGGCGATTTGTGTGCCTGGGAAGTAGAGTTGAAGACAATAGCGTACATGACCCGAGAGTGCCCCAAATTGAGTGAGGCTCGAGAAGAGCTCACAACAATAATAGACCATGTTTAGAGTCAAGGAGTACATAAAATACATCAAAAGCTGAACTACGCTGTGTTTCGTTGAGATGCCAACCGTGGTTTCGCTGACCAATGGCTTGAAAAGACTGTCTGTACATACATTAGATTAAAACAACAATTGATTTCTATGATTTAATGATTTAATAGTGCTATTCAGTGTACAAGTAGTAGTTCAATGCTTATGGATTCGAATCTCTGCTGTTAAGCACGCCATCAGTCAGTTCTCGATCTCTAAATGGATCGCTCCATATCCCTTTTCCACGTCATTTTCGACATGCTTCGTTTCTGGTGCCACAAAAATATCAAAGCAGTAAACGGCAAACTGGAGATAAAACAGTAAGTCACTGAAAATATCCATCAGACGCACCCAAACTCGCGTCGCATCTTCTGACTCGTAGAATATCTCTCGCACCGATGGATCTATAATCCCCTTGTAAGGCACAGCAAGCAGTACTAGCGATAAAATGAATCCGATTATAGACCACCAAAGTATTTTCAAGTTTGGCGCACCGACTTTATTCATCCTGATGCCGACCAGACTCACAATAAGCGCCTCCCACGCGAGCCAGTGGAAATTCAAGTATGTTATATCCCGCCCCACTTCACACTCGAGCGGATCACTAGAGTTGCTGCAGTTGTTTAGTTGGACGACTATTTGGGCTGCTGAGCTCAAAAGCGCAGATGGCAGGTGCCAAGCACTCACCGTTCCTGTGGCGTACTCGAGCGTTATGAACCATGCCCAGTAAGCCTGGAGCCAAGATAGAGCTAGTAGAGCGACTTGTGAAATATATGTGCCGAGAAAATCCATGATGATGTGTGCAGCGCCCGTAAAAATGGGGTTGAACCGTGCAAGCAAAGGTGGAGAGTGTATGTACAGGAGCAACAGCCGCGCTTGGATTGTATCGGGGACTCAATGTTCAATCTGGCGCCAATAATCATCGGAACCACGATCCGGGTTAGTTTTTTGTGTTATATCGTGTATTTTCTCGGCGATGAATATCTTCCTCTATATGATCCGTGTTCTTTAACTTATTGAATCACGGAACGTTGTAGTAGTACGTTAGGCGTTCGACCGCACGTCGTCGCCATGAAATAAAGCGACCCCACCACTATTCTGCCAGCCGTTGAAGCCCGCAGGGCCAGCATACTACAGCCAAGTACACACAGCGGCTTTAAACTTCAAGGCCAGGTTCAAGCTCCTTCAAACCGGCCGACTTCCGCCATTGATGCCCACTTGACCAAAGTCGATCAATATACTATGAAATCAATGATACAACACCCTCGTGGGCAGATCCATCCTTGTTTGTCGGTTCGAGCGGTTTGAATAGAAAATCCAGTCTTTCAACCGCCCTGTCTCAGCCGTGCTGGACGAGATCTACCTCAAGCAGGGACAAGAGCAAAACCCGTCCACGCAGCCGCGCAACATTGTCTTAGATCCTCATTTCTGGCATTTCGCAGCAGTACGAATACGCACAGAGATCAATAGCTTTAATATACATGCTCTCGAATTATAAAGCGGTAGTCTAGAAACCATCGAAGATGGTATCGCTGTGTAAGTGGTTAGTCGTTGTGACTGCTGGGTTTATGAGAAACTTGGTTGAAGTTGAGATTACCTATCGAAACTCTTTCAAGTTACATATATTCTGAATAGCGAAGAAGTTTGGCAAAAACTTTCATGTACTCAATTCGTACAGATGATTGAAGGCACTTGGAAGATCGCACTGAACTCTCGAGTTCGACCAATATCGCGTTCACGATCAAAGTGCACTGTCTTCATCGAGCAGGATTGTATACTTTCACAATCAAAGGCCCCTCATCACCAACTACATTAAATCATGTTATGTGCCAAAACCACTGAACAAAGACCCTCAACCTGGGCCCCTGCCTTTTGACAGCGTGCTGTCAAATTCCACTTCGAATCCCGTTTGCCGCACGTCTCACATTTTTTTAATGAGGCGTAGGCCGTTGATGCCTGAGGTTCCTCGCCCTGCATGAAAGGTGAGCCAGGACTGAGATTTACGCAAGACAAGTACGAAAAATTCATGGGCATCATACATATATAGATAGCAAGAAAGTGTATTGTAATCAGGTATTGCCAATTCGTGTATAAAGAGGGTTATGGATTCTCATGCTGGAGCCAGCCACTTGGGGCTTCGAATACGGCGGCGTCGCTCAAACCACAGGGTCCAACGGCTAGCGAGCCGCTAGTGCCGGAAAGGCAATGGCCAGTTTGCGCGTTACGAATGTTGCCCGAAATGCCAAAGGACCACTGCTGGGACTTGGAATGGGCATTGCATCGAGTGAGTGAGAGCTCGTTATTGGATTCTGAAAGGCACTTGTTTGGCGCCGAGAGCGCGCTGACGACGCCGTTCGTGACCGTCCATACTTGGTCATCGCCACCGTCACAGGAAGTGACGGAGAGGCCGTTGGCACTCAGACACTTTCTGGAGCTGGTATTGAATATGATACCGGTTGGAGTGGTAGATCCGTGATGGCTGAGACGGAAGATCGCAGTAGCATGTGCTGCAAGCGTTCCGGCAAGGTTGTTATGGACAGTTTGGGTCTTGCCCGTCCACAGGTCTTTCGCTTGAACAGATGAGCTGTCTAGGCCGATTCTTTGCAACGAGACACTGAACTGTGCTTCAGTATTTTGAAGATTCAAAATAGTGACTAATCGGTCCCCGTTGGCCAAAGATCTCGTCAAAACGTCGAGCTCGGAATTCGTGCTCACCAATGTAGCCTGCAACGCCAAGTCATCTTGGTCGACGGCGATCAGGTCTTTGTTAGTCAAGTACTCAATCACGTCGTCGTCAAGGTCTGGGATCCATGCCGAGACTATCAACGGCGCGCCAAACGTTGCCCATAGCCCGAAATGGCTCTTCTTCTCGTCCAGAGTCAAGTTGCCGTGGTCCGCAATAATAAAGTCCGGGTCATTCGTATATCCGGGCTGCTGGACGCGAGCCAGCAGCGTATTCTCGCCGTAATTGTTCATGATCGAGTCCCATGCGTCCGAGTCGTCGAACACCGACACATCGTCCGAGTGACGCGCCAATTGGCCGTACGACGGCACCCAGTCCATAATCTCGTACCAGTCTGTCAAGTTTGCCACATCGCAGAAGTACGCAGGAGCACTCTCCGAGAAGATCATCGGGTCCTGCATTTGTGTAATCACGTCGTGCCATCGCGAGTAAATCTCCCGGTACGTTTCCTCGCTAGACTTTCCGGCAAAATTATCGACGTAACATCCGTCGAGCTTCAGGTACTCAATGCCCCACCGCTCAAATGTATCGGCGTCAATCTGCTCATAGTTGAGCGAGCCCGGGTAGCCCCCGCACGTCTCGGTGCCTGCATCGCTGTAGACCCCAAACTTGAGCCCGTTCCCGTGAATGTAGTCTCGCAAGTAGTAGAAACCGTCAGGAAACAAAGTGCTGTTCCAGGCAAGCGACCCGTTGCTGGTTCGCGTGTGCTCTGGCCAGCAGTCGTCCAGATTGATCCACTCGTACCCCGCGTCACGCATTCCGTTCTTCGCAATCGCATCAGCAGTCGCAGTGAATACCGTCTGGTTGATAGCACACTCGAACCTAGCCCATGGATTGAACCCCATCGGCGGCTTGGTGTTAACGCCAGCGATTTGCTCCCGCTGGTCGAGTCGCACAAACGCGTTGCTTCCAGCTAGCAACGCCTGTAAAGCTGATTGAACATGCATTTCTTTCTTTACTTCAAAAGCTTTCTGGCATTGCTAGATAGAGAGACTCGTCTCTATTTATACCCTTGTTCTTATCATGATATGATTCCGCATAAAATCAACACACGGCGTTGCGTTTTGCATGCGGAGGTGGTGTGGGGTTTAGATATGACCGCAACGTGATTGTACCTGCATTATGGCCAATGCCATGCTGCAACTACACCTGCGTGACATTCAGCCTTTTCTGTAATCGTTGAAGATGTTTATACACTGAAAGCAGTTTATTCGCCGTTATTCACCATCAATATACCAAAGCAAAATTAGAAGGTGAAAGTTGATGTTATCGGCGCTCCTCCCCCTCCCGCGAAGGTTGCATTCGCGATGATCACTCTCCGCATACATGAACACGGCGCACACCTGCGTCGCGATATCTGGTGTATCTTTCTGTAGATATACCCTGAATGTGGCGGGTTGTGGCTGGAGATTCGGCGAATATGTTTATATGCACTTGCCGAGTTCCGTGGTTGCTCTGTTGGGAATGCACACCACAGGGCCATCGCCTACAGACAGCTCCAATGAAACGAAGATAATATCTCTAGTTTGACTAAATCAAGAATCATAGATTGCATATAAGCCAGATGATTGTAAAAAACCAGTGACTTGGACCAGAAAGAGCGCACGACATCGGATTTGTCGCTGGCGATAAAGCCATTCTCTACAAATTAATTTAAACCAAGTAGGTCCTCTCACACCTCGAAATTGAAAGTCTGGATATCTCTACGTAGTACATATTTTTATATGATTGTCAATAGCGCCGCATTGCGGCTCGTTAATATCTTAGCCGCAGTGCCAGCCGCACGACTTTTCACGCTTAACAATGACGCAGCATAATCTCGAGGGTGACCCCATGACCAGACAATCTATCTGTTCATATTCACACTACCCACTCTCGCATTGCTCGACATAGTTTAGTGCGAATGGCAGTCTACAGAAGCTGCTGTCCGCGAGTTTGTAATAAAGCACATGCCCCCCACGCAACTCTTTGCATCCCTCTCCACAAGCATACTGACTATTTCAAATCTTTCCAGCATTGCAAAGCAATTAAGCCGCGTATTCGCGTCATTTTTTTTTTCTGGAAGTTCCGAGCGATGGACGTGGGAGTGGGGACCCTCAGACGCAGCCAACCGAAACAGGTAAAAGACTCACAAGCAATTATGAGCACAAGAAAGCGATGACCCCAGCTTTCCTGCCAAAGTTATACGATCTGCTGCTGCCGCATTGCGACTAGAGAAGCTAGTGTACCACTAAAATCATGCGGGCTTAATATAATGCAAGCTTATTGGCCGTAAAGTGTGCACTAGTGTGTCTCGCATTTTTAGGCATGCGGATAACGAGCGCAAGGCTAGTGCAAGTGTTCCGTGCGCCGTTGAGGAGATCTGCGAAATAGGGAACTCAGAATCAATAAATGAAAGGGCTGCACAAAAACCCCACACCCCTGGTTTTCGTCGATAGTGGATATATATATTTTTGTCGTTGCAGAAAATTACCATTCTGGGTTAGAGCAAATCTTCTCGGAGCGTCGTGGTGATCATTTTGGAATTGAGATAGCGCAACTCCACTAGATATTAGCACTGTTCACGGTTCCTACAGCTTGCTTTTAGTCTAAGGGCAAGAAAACTCGAAATCCGAGTGGGATGGACTATCAAATGGTAGAATCTAAGATTCATAAGCAGAATCACGATTCGAAAAAAAGTTGATCCATATCCATGCCCATGCACTAGACAAGACCGGGGGTACTGGTACAATCGAAAAACACGAGCCACACTTCCGCCCCCCAAAAATGCGGGCGAAATTAATTATGTGTGTTTTGCTTTCGTTGCAGATCTGATGACGATGGGGATGTGCTCTTTGATGTGACAGGCTGAGTGAAAAACTTTCCTTTATGGGTTAGACTGGCTTATTCCAAGACGCATATTGGCTCGTGCAGTCAATGGCGACTGGACGTCGATCCCGGTGACAAATTTAAGGGCACACTATCGTAAGCGCACCCATACTGGATGCACTAGAGCGATGAGACGAGCGGCCAAGGACTAGGCAGGCGTCAGTTGGCCGTCAGTAGGGAATTGGGTGAAGTGGTGGTCCCCCTAATTCTCTCGTGAGAGCTCATTCTGTACCTTCGTATAGAATGAACCCGGGTTTCCAATGCTCATATGCAACGCTCAACTGGATATGCACATGAATGCTGCGAATGCGCCTCGTGGCAAGTGCAGATTTTCTCACTTACCCACCGGTACATTCACCGGCACCGCATAGCAACGCTCGACATCCCTGAGGGCATTCAGCACAGCCCTGATACGATTCTTCCACTTGAAAGCTCTAGATCAGACTCATTTGTCCACAAAAGCAAACGGGGTCTTATTGTAAATCAGTTGGAGCCCGAACAAAAAAAACAAGCAAACAACCAGAATAATCAAGCAGCATGCACGGGGGAGGGTCTGCATTACATAACATTAAAATTTCAAAAACGGCGCTACTGTACCATTCTTTTTGGACCATCTAACTGATGGCGAGTGGTGAAAAAAAAATTAACGGCCCGGAACATAAAAAACAATTCCAACGTATGACTATATTAGTTATACCATTTGTCGTGCGCTATTCCATGGAATCGTGCAGTGTGGCTTTGCTATAGCGGATGCTTCGCACATGCACCAATATTTGATACCCCGTGCTGGATGTACTGAAGTTATGACTCAATTCCCGATGCAGCTATCGTATTCTACAGTCTGCACTCGTGGTGATCTTCGGAATTCATCAAATGGGGATCATCCGACTTGGTATTGAAATTCCTTAGCACTAACGTCAACTAGGAAGTCTACCCACAAAACACACTTTAATAGAGAAGTGCTGTTCCTTCCGCACAGCACATCCAGGTACCGACGGAAGTGGTTTTGACACATAGGGTGGTACCGCGGCAGAGATCATTACACTAGCGGGCGGCAGATTAAGGGCTGGACAACATTACCCTCGACCCTACAGCACGGAACACTTGAAAGATAGACACAACACCGGGATCAGCCAGTTATCTCTACAAGAATGATCTGATTTTTTTCAAGGCGATTTTTCACTGGTTTCGAAAGATTCACAGGTTAGAAGTTCATTATACAAAGTTAATAGTCTCTCTACAGTTATACCCCACAAGGCCCTCTCAAGTTCCTAAGCATTCAATCAAACTTGGAATGTAATGCCACCAAAATGCTGTTCGTCTTCACTCGGAGTTGTTCCCTGTGCCTGCGGCGTATTGGCAGTGGAGTTTGCAGCACTGGTGCTAGTGCTTCCTCCGGCGCTGTTGGTACCACTGGAGAGATGTGCCGCAGGCGGCGTCTTCATGCTCGTCAGCGGCGTCAATGCTTGCGGCCCTCCTAGTGCAGCCGCATTCGCAACACTAGTTGGCCGGCTCTTGCTGCGACTCGAGTTGCTGCGACTGAGGGAAGAGCTAGATTTTTTCGGCTTTTCGTCGTCTTTCTCGTCCTTTGCCGATTTCTTGTTTCCACCGGACCGGTTTCTTTTGCGAATTACATCTGTTTTCAAGCTCAATGGACGAATAACACCGTGCAGCTTGAGGAACAAGCCACAGGCATTACACAGCGGCAGACCAGCGGGCGACCGCCGCCAGAGTGGCGTGGTCTTTGTATGGCAGTTGGAACAGCCAGTTGGCGATGAAGAGGCAGGCACCGAAGTGCTCAAGTTCGTTGACGAATTGGTCCGTTTCGTTAACGATGGCGTGGTATTGCTAGACAGTTTGGTTGAAGAGTTGGATCTAGGCACTCGCGGCCGCTTCGTTATCGAAGCCGCTGCTACTACTACTGGAGGAGCCGGCATGGAACCAGCAGGCGAACCAGGAGATGTAACTGAAGATGAAGTGGCAGAAGGAGGCTGCTGCTGCTGCTGCTGTCTGCCCGGTTTCGATATTGAGGTTCGCGTTATAGTATGCTGCGAGGGCAGACTTGAGCTCAGCGATGAAACTGTAGGCGTGTTGTCATTATCATTATTATCATCAGGGAAATCGAACAATGGTCGCTGAATATCAAATGGACTAGAGGTTTGATGGTGGTTGTTGTTATTGTTTGTAATATTGCTGGTAATCCCGTCCTCAATATGCATCTCACTAGGCCGTATTGAACTGCCAAACCCGCCGTCCCATATACTTGAAAAATCTGTATAGCTTTGCTGTCTGGCCATAGCTCCACCACTAGGTACAGTAAAATCGTTGATTCCCTCCATAAACATACTAGGCGCCGCATCTAGCGGGTTATCCATGGGGAAGTCCATCCCTAGCGAATGAGCCTGCGGAGAATATCCATCCAAACCTTCAATAGCCAAAGGATCTAGAGAGAATTCAAACGCATTGCTCTGCTGTTGAGGCGATGGTTTCGAGTAAGATTCAACAACTGCCCGTTTGCGTGACTCCGACGCCGAGCTCGGGCTCGACAATGGGTGGTACCCTTCAGCCATCTGCTTGACGTGTGCCATGTAGTCGAACGTTGAATGTGACATGTCGTTTTCATGCACCGGAGTTGTCGCACCAGAGGGATTCAAATTAGTACCCAGTGCTATAGGATCTGGTTGGTGGTGCAGTTGCCGTTGTGGCGGCGGCGGCGGCGGAGGCGGTGGTATGCTTGGTTCGATACTACCGAGGTCCTGCGGCGACAATGGATGGTGGTGATGGCGCTGCTGAGGAAGCTGTTGCTGCTGCATTAGTTGTGGCTGTGACTCAGGATAAACCTGTGGCATCAGATGATAATCTACTCTTTGAGTGTTATTGTTGGTAATGTAGTCTGGCGTGGGCGCTATAAAGTCCAGTCTATCATCGTGATGACTCTGGTGGTCGGTGTGGTGATGTACTTGTTGTGGTTGTTGTTGCTGGTGATGGCTCCGTTCGCGATTGATATTACCGTCCTGGGGCCACATGCTGAAAGACGATGATTGAGGAGCTGAAGAGGATAATAGCGAAGGTCGTAAACTGTCGGTGGTGGGGGTACTACTGTTGTGTTTCTTCTGGTCCTTTTGCATCATCCGCCAGGTCAAATTCTCTATGCGCTGCTTGTTCGGCAGGTCCGTCTTGGGCTTTGAATAAAGTCGCCAGATCTGCGGAGCGGTAGAGTTGTCACCAGACTTGTCGTCAGTTAAATGGGTGTCGTCGGCGGGGGATGTGGTTTTGGCGGTGGTGGAAGTGTTGGTGGTGGTGGTGGTGGAAGAAGGGTCGCTGATCAAGTCCAGAGCGTTGATGCGCTCCGGATTATCCCAGGGCTTCATTGATTCAGAGAGCGAGTGTGTATGAGAAGAAAAGAGAATTCGGACCGCAGGCAGAGAGAGAGAGGGGGAATTTTAGAATGAACTGGGAAAACAATCTGTTAGGATAGCAATTTAAGAAAAGAGAAAATGGATTCTAAGGAAAAGAGAGAGTAAGACGTTTGAATATTACGTACATGGGGGAAGAGGGAATGCTGGGGTTGTGTGTGTGTATGAACCCGTACACACATACACACACACACACACCACACTTACATAAGAATGGAATCTATTTTCATGGCCCTCAGCGAATCACGTTGCCTCCAGGATTCTCCGAGTCCCGGGTTCGGCCCATAACGCACCGGTTTGCGGTGAATAGGGCGCTCATTGAGGGGATTTTGGTACAGTACAGTACAGCAGTTCAAAATTCTGTATATTTGATTTTATGCCAGTTTGCTGATAAGAGAAAAAAAAAATTGGCGAGGCTTGTGAGAGCGTGAAAAGTGTCCCAAGTGCCGCAACGTGCGCGACGGTTATGCCGAGCTATATGCACGCAGCCGGCGCACCTTCTGTACTGTGCTCCTTTCATGGGCCGCTATCGGCCAATGAATTCCAGGCGATAAGTCTAGTATTAGCGCAAGGGTTTTTGGCTATGACTGAGGTTTATCCGGTTTGCGGGAAATTTCGGAGCTTTTTTCTGGTGCGAATGACTGATGGCCAATTGGCTGGAATCACGGTTAGATTATGATGAGCGGGGGTGCTATATATCGAAGTCCGGAGAAATGTGTGGATGCGCCCTGGATTTTTATGCTTGGACCTGAATGGTCTGTGTGTCTATGGATAAGATAAAGTACTGTAACTGGTTCTATCGATTCACTGTAAATCTCTGTTTCCCCCTGAGCCGCATCTTGGTAAAGATCTCGTAAATTTGTGAATGGATTTATGACATTGATCATTAGCTTGTCGACTCGAGTTGGTGCTAGCCCTAAGACTGTTGCTAGCACCTAAAGAATGACTCGTCATATTTTTCAACAGTAGAGGGAATCCAAAGGGCTGAGATTGTCAGTAGTCATTTAGAGCCGGTTTACTTACCGTAGTACATCTCAAAACGTCCTCAAACCCTAATTCAACCCCCACCTGGCTGCTGTACTCATCGGGTCAATCATCGCCATTACCCAGGATACCACATACGTATGTACAGTAGACTTTAGAAATTGAAAGGATGCCACTTGTGATGTACAGTACGGGCCAAAAAAGAGGGAGTCCGCTCACATCCCACGCCACATTGATCCATGGAATAATATGAGCGAAAGACTGCAGCCCATGTTCCAATAGAGCAACTGAGAACCTCCAACAGATGGCCATCTGTGGGATCAGAGAAACACCATCTCAGCACATCCCGGGGGATTCACTCACTTCCAAATGTAACTCATTGGTGCCTATCACTGCCTAATCGCCTGCGAATATCTATATACGACACAACGGAGAAACAGTCATGCTGGTGAAATCACTGGCCCAGTGAGATCAGATAGAACCTTCCAATCATAGAACACGACTACGTAATCCAGGTGGCCCCCCGTTCTTTCGCTTAATTAGAACCTCTCTCCGCCATACGCCAGCACACGATTGGGCAAGTTTAAAGTTCCATTTCCGGCTATTAAAAAAATGCCCTGCTGTCTCTCATCTCCAAAACCGCCTGAAAAAAAACAAAAACACTCACATTCACATCGACTGGCATGATGAAAGTCGCCCATGCAAGTTTTTTCAGTCAGATTCTGTGCTCGCAAAAATGCGGCTGCTGCGGTGCAGCGACAACGTGCATCCCCCCCTTTTTCTTAAAGAAAGGTTTTTAATTTCCGGCTAAACTGGCGAATTTGTGCTCATACAAACGCCCTCGCCCCCTTTGTACTGTACAGTATGTGACTATGAAGAAAAACAAAATGTTTGTACTAGAATATTTCGGCATTTGAGATCTAAACAAGCCCACAAGAAGTGTCAGAAGGATCGAGGCGAAGAAACTCATATCCGAACTAGGGAGCAAGCACGTGGTCATGAGATGGAGTTTCTTCCATTTCATTGCACCCTTTTTTTGATATATCTACGAAATGGATCGATGCCGGTTTTTTGGAAATGTTTTGGCAATCAGACTGTACAAAGACAAAAGCACCTCCTGATATCCAATCAGAAATTGGGAGCCGCATTCTCTAAGACGAATCTTGACCCAATTGTATCAAAAAGTTCTCAATATATCAGATAATTTGCGCAAAACTGCAGGTTTTTTTTGAGTACTGAAACCTTGGGGTTTCTGTTTGTGGTCCAGTCTTGAGATGATCTGGATTAGGACGACACTTTCTGGTGGTCAGAACATAATTATGCGGCTGCAATGTACAAATGTCGGCGATCTGACATGAGGTGGTCTTTTTTTTTTTGGGGCGATCCTGCGATCCACACACCCTCAGAAGCAAGTACTTACTTGTACAGATAGTACAGTTACAGCAGCAAGTCTGAAGAAACAGCGTGAAGCGGCGTTATTACGGAGGTCGTGCTTACAGAAAAAGCTATAGACGGCTATTCGCTCCTCAAAAAAAAATCGCGTTTCATGTTCGGCCCACCATGAATAGCGTTGTAGAGAAGAATTTTCGAGCAAGCATCCCACGCTTTAGTAGTTTTTTTGTAGACCAGAAGTGAAAACAACAGGAACCTCAGCAACGCTTTACGAGACATGAATGTCTTCACAAGCAGTTTGTTATCGAAATATGTCTTAATCTGCGGGTTTCACGTTTCTGTGTCGGGTTGCCCCAATGTTCCCCCTCTTACTTGTCGTTTCCGCGCAGAAAAAGAGAGAGAGAGAGTTTCCAGCCGAGAAGCGAGAGGATCATTCAGAATAAAGTCACATGGAATCCCGAGATCTTAATGAAAATCTTGAATCTCATAAGTTCTGATATGAAAAATCAATAACGTTCCAAGGAGATGACATGTGGAAAAAATAATATAATGATTTTGTGATCGATCAAGCAATATTTTGGAAGATCTGAGACCTTCCCGAAAAGGGCCCGCCCTCAATTTTTTTTTTCTTTAATCCCATCAAGAATCAAGTTCATTTAAGGAAGGTCGACACGGATGTTGAGAAGTTGAGAAGTTGAGAAGTTGAGAAGAGAGGGGCGGCGGGATGTGTTTCTGAATGAGAATGGAAGTCGGCCCATTCTAATTTAATCGAATGATCGATAATGAAATATATCTGCTCGGGTATTATGGATCAGATTTCTGAGAGTTTAGAACAGAGGGAGGTTCACATCCGAGCGGGTCTCATCATCTGTCGTCATCTCAACAAAGGACGTGCATAAATTGGATGCAAGTCGTTCTTAGTGCTTGATGCGTTTGAGAGAGACCCGGAAATACAGGTCACGAGCACCTGGAACTTTCGAGAGATGATGATCTGATCAAGATAAGTTGGGTTCGCCGAAAAACTCTACGGCTTTCAACGGAAGCTGAAAGGTGGTGGGTATTCTAATTCTTCATACAGATGTAGGTTTTCATTTCTCGATTGTGGTACACTCAAAAGGGTCTTATCGATCGCAAAAAATTATTTTCTCAAATCCCAGAAAACAAAAAAATCGACAATTTCGGCAACCTGGCAGTTTTCGAATCAAAATCATCATCTTTCATCTGTAGATAATGACCCACCCATTTTCCTGCTATTTTCGGAATTGCATCATGACCGCATTGCAAAGAAAATATCCAGATATCTGATTAGGAGGAAATCAGAAACCTTAATCGCACGGCGCTCGAGTTGACTTTGATGGGCCCTTCTCCGACGGAGATTGATCATTTGTTAACACTACCGGTACCAAGTCCCTTGATTAATGTAACCTGCAACCCTTTTTTTTCTTATTAGTACGCCGCCCGAGAACGGGGGAAAGAAAAAGTTTCTTATTAAAAAAAAGAATTTTATTTTTCCCCAAAAGTGGTTCTCCTCATCTCAATTAATCTGAAAGGCGGCTAGTGTGTGTGTGTTAAATTGCTGTCTTTGATCCAGTCACGGTGTGTTGTTCTAGGTACTCTGATCATCATCTCATCCGTTTTTTTCCCTTGACGAAAAACAAAAACAAGTTTTCTTTAGAATCGAGCAGTTGTAGCCGACTTTGCGTATTAGATTCCCTTAAGAATGAATGAAACAACATCGTGTGAAGGTGGACCGTGGTAATGGGCCGATTCGTTCATTAGAAGCTCATGTTGCCGTTGGAACCACATCTACATCAGATCTTCAATAAGGGAGCAAGGAGTTACGGTACTAAAGTACTGGATGGTTTACCGCTTTCTTTGAATTCTAGAGCATCTTTAGCCGCATTGGACGCGGTTCTTAGAAGGGGGAGTCCACCACGACGACCGTTTCGAGTTATAAAAAATTTGTCTGGCACTGAACAAAGCGGCTCAAAATGTGTAGATAAATGAACTAACCCGGCTGCTTCGCCTATCGATAGAGATATTAAGGGACAGGGTGTGTGTGCGTGAGTGTGTTAGCGAGGGAGATTTGTAGGGTAGTTTTTTTTTTAGGGTGGTCTTGGTATGCTCGTCAAGGGCGTCATTCTCGCATCGTATTTGAGTACAGTGTATCTCATCAATGAATCTCGTTCGAGAAAAAAGGTTAGTCATCTGAGATGTATAGTGTCTCTGGCTCTGCGAATCTGATTTTATCCACAAGACCCTTGAGGATCTTTCGCGACAAAATCTTGTTGCCGTGTGCTCTGAATTCTTCTCGCATTGCCAAGAAATCTGATGTGAAAGAAGGGAAATACACAATGTTAGACCCTCTCTTTGCAGAGAGACAGACCTTGGGGGAGGGCGTCAACTGATCCTTTCTATACGGGGAGGCTTTCATGCACCTCGGATCCTCAAACTAATCGATTCAGCATCTAGATGACGACGAGATGGCACATTGCACGGCGAAAGTTTAGAGAGAACTACCCGGTACAGTAGCACCAGGTGGTTTTTGAATTTACCTGGGTTGGTTCGGCTTCTGCTGAATTAAGTGAGATTGACATTCCAGAGATCTCAGATATTTGGAGAGTTTAATGACAACCCGTTCGGATGGTAAAAAAGCAGGATCATCGCACCCGAAAGAGCGGAAAAATCTCAGTATCAGATGAATCAGACATCTGATGCCTTATAGAAATCTATAAAGAGCAAAACATCTGTACTGAGAGATGAGCCCAGATCATTTGTGTATTAATATAGATATATATATGTTGAACTTGTTGACATTGAGATAAAGCAACTAGAAGAAATAAATCTCAGAATTTTAAGCATTCAAAATATTTTTTAATTTAACGAGATAAAATAAAATAATTTTGTTCTTTATCAGTTTGATAGAAGAACCCTTAGATTTTATATAGAGCGTGAATTACGTAACATCCATTCTTATACATTACCTAATGCCAGTTTACTTTTTCGTTTCGTGTGTGCTTGTCAAAAAAAAAAAATTTAAGAATCGCCCCGCCACAGCCAAAATGCTTTCAGACATGGAGGGGAAGAGAACTGAAAGAGAGAGAGAGCGAGGAGCGCGCGTGTGTGGTTTGGCAAAAAGTAAAATCCAAACAACATTGGCAAAAGAAACATCAGATCTACAGCATCTGCCAAAAAGAAAGCTGGGAGGGTGCGCTAGAGAGAAGGAAAAAAAAAATAAATAAAAAAAGTCAATTCTTATATATTCAATCTCGCTTGTCGGTCTGTCGTTCTTTTTCCCTTGACACTTTTCGCTGCCCTGTGCCACTGCCGACAAGAACCCCTTTCAAAATCCATTCGAACAGTCCGACAGGAAGTCCCATTATTATACATATATCCAGCATTGTGTGTTGAGACCGCGAATTCTTCAAGGAGATCTCCACATTTATCCAGCATTCTGCTCTAACAAATACCAGCCGGCTCTGGTCTTCCATCACCCATCACCCATCACCCACCACCCATCACCACCATCTCCACTACTATCACTACCACCACCACCACAACAACAATCTTGAAACCCTGTAACTTGAAAGAACAACTCACACACATGTACCGTCCAGAACTCTCGCCGAGTATTGTTCAGCGGGAACTAGCTCCATCCACAAACTCAAACACCAATCGCATAACCAAAGTTGGTGCGTCGCCGCCAACGTCGCCTACTTCAACGACGACGACGACGACACCATCTGCGATCACCAGTGCCACCACGATTGTGACCAGCAACGCCAGCTCCACTATCACCAGCACGCTGCCACGGGCTTCACCGCGTGAGAAAGAAGACGATGGGTCGCCCGTGATGCGAAACCCAATGCTCAAGCTGCCTGCCATCTCTGCGTTGCTCGCTGGAACGAACCCGCATGAGGATGATCCTGCGTACGGGCCATTGACTGAAAAGTCCAAAACTACCCATGGTTTCCTTTCCAAGAGAAGCAAGTCTTCTGCTACATCCCCCAAATCCTCCAAGCATTCTTCTTCTTCGTCGTCGTCATCGTCTTCTCGCGCATTGACGTCGAGTACAAACCCGCAAGCACCGCCGCCGCCATCATCCACCAACAGCACCACTCAGCAGCATTCAATTCCACAGCCTCCTCAACCAATGTCTCTTCCACACAGCATTCAACGTCAATACCCACCGCATCCACACGCGTATCCACAGCACATGTATCAGCATCCAGACTACCAGCGGCTCCAGCATGCTCCGCAGTATTACCCACAGCCGCCTCCAATGAGCCATGCTCCTGGCCAACCACATCCGCTACATCAGCAGCATCTTATGAACCAACCGCCAATGTACAATCAGGGATATCCACTACCACCTCCTCCACCTGCCCCTGCACCGGGACAGCAACCACAACATCAACAACAACCGTCAGGGCCGGCGCAATATGGATACCCGCATCTTCCTCCTCAACCTCAATTCAATATGATGCCGAACCACATTCCTCCCACTCCGCCTCCCCAGCCATACAATTACCGTGAAATGCCTCTTCCTCCTCCTCATGGCCACCCTGGTCAGCAGCAGCAGCCTCAACTGGCGCCGCCAAATCCAAACTCTACGCATCAGCCAGCTCAAGTGTCGCTGCCCCCAGTCCATGCTTCTGTTGCAGGAATTGCTGGAGGTGGACATTTATCTCCACCCGCTGCCCAGATTGCAGTAGGCGGTCCTCCTTCAATGATGCCGCAGCCAGTAGCTGCAGCCGCACATGCTCACATTCACGGACCACACATTGCTCAGCAACGAGTGGTCAAGCCCAAACGCAAGAGGGCCACGACGTACCAAGTGAACAAATTGAACGAAGTGTTCAACCAGACGTTCTTCCCATCGAGCGAGGTGCGGCAGAATTTGGCCTACGAATTGGGCATGACTGCTCGAACGGTGCAGATTTGGTTCCAGAACAAGCGTCAGGGCTATCGATCTGAACACAATCGGGCGTTGCCTCGAGAAGTGAACAACAAAAAGGGCAGTAGCGGGTCTAGTGCAAGCTCTCCTGCATCTGATGCATCGAGTCCGAGTAGCACCAACATGATGGACCATCAGGTAGGGTCGTCATCATCAACGGCTGGCACCAGCAGCGGAGGAGTTCCTTGAAGAGAACTAGACTTTTTAAAAAACGGGTTTCTTCTTTGGAACTGTATTTTGATTAATTTTATTTTTTTCTTTTTTATTTAACGAATGAGCTTTTTATGTTTTTTTTATATATATCGATATGTATACGTGTTTCCAAGAGCTGAAATGAATACTACATTGTACACTTCGATTATGCCTAAGGACAGGGCCCTAAGTTTTTGTAGTAGGGGAAATACTACATCATTCCATGCAGTCGATGAGCAAGGGACACATCATACCCACACCCACATCTGATCCATATTACACTGTACGAAGACGTGGAAAAGAATTCTTTCAACGTTGCATTGGGGGCTGGGTTGTAGTTTCTTTGCAGACATTATTCATCGTGGGGCTCAACTGGCAAAAAAAAATTTATCTCAATTTATTTTTTGCTCGTTGGTTCTTCCCCTGGTCCAACATCTCTCATGAAGATGTAATATATTTTCACACATGAATTGCGCGATGAGACTTACATCATAAAGTAACCTTCTTTTGATGTTTAGATCTTATGATAGATACCATTAAAATTCTAATGGTGTCCCCAGTCCTCGACGACATCTTTTAGTGCTACGTTATGGATGGGCCATCTCAGATATATCAGATACAAGGTCTCACAAACAACACCGCTCATTCTCCGTGCAAAATCCCGCATTTAATTGGAAATGAAAAAAAAAATTCTATCAGGTCAAGTCAAATACAAATGGATCTGTCTGTAAGACATATTAGGGATAGCCTCCCGAACAATATGACTTTAATATCGTATGAGGGCCCTTTTTGGGAGCGAAAAGAGTTGTTCCAGATCAGATACGGGGCGAGAGGGAGGGCGATTGCGTAAGCGTCTGAGGAGCGAGGCACCAAATATTACACTGCTTGCCCTCAAAGACTGACGATCCCGATAAATGAGATTCTGTAGTACTAAATTTGACACTCTGTGGCGATACTGTATACCAACTGTGTAGTACTAACTGTTTGCGATTCTTTGGACAAGTGATTGAGGAGACAGAGGAGGAGAAGTAGCCTCGTAGATTATCAAGATTAGACTCTTGAGTTTCTTTACGGTTTAGCGACCGGGATGCGTGTTTGAGAACCTTGTTTTTTATTTTGGTTCCCTCCAAATTCACTACTATTGCTCTTCATCTGGACAACGAGACGATGCATCCGGACGAGGAGCATCTCATTTCTAGCCGCTTTTTTGAAATTTTACCACACACAAACACAACTTGCCGCCCGCATGAAACATTATGCTGGTTGTTGTTTTTTTTTTTATCGGAGGGCCCTTTTCTCTTTCAAGGATATTTTTGAGTACTTTTTCTTCATTCCCTCTGCGACATTGTTTAGGAATACGGGAAGGGAGGGGGGGGTTTCGGTGCGCACATACAGTGGTAGAGAGATGATACTCAACGGGTGAATTGTTACATGGCAGGCATTCTTCCAAACAAGAAAGTCGTGCGGCCAGCTTAGGCATTATGCGTCGTGTGAAATCTGCTTCATTAAAATACGCCAAATTGCATATGTGGGCGACCGACCTCAGCAATCACATACAGCTTCCTGCGCCTTTCCGCTTGTGCAGGCTACTTGTTTAATGCGTGTTTCGTTGTTCTTTCATACTTGTTTTTTTCTTCTTCCGTTCTGTTCTTCTGCTTCTGTTCTTCAGTAGGACCCCCTTTTCATATGCTCAAGAAAAATTTGTCATCTTCAGATGTTCATTTAGAGGATAAACGGTGTGGGTCAGGGTTTATGACGCTAACGGTAT
Source organism: Blastobotrys indianensis (assembly GCA_030558855.1). Taxonomy (NCBI): domain Eukaryota; kingdom Fungi; phylum Ascomycota; class Dipodascomycetes; order Dipodascales; family Trichomonascaceae; genus Blastobotrys; species Blastobotrys indianensis. The sequence continues at coordinate 1,024,955 of JAKTQK010000002.1, forward strand.
TTAAGGGCAATAAACTTGCATTAGTGTGAGAAAACCCTGTAAAAAAAATTTGATTCTTTGATTGACGGGTTGATCGGACGTATCTTTCTACCGACGCTCCGGGCAACATTACGTAAAACGCTCTCACACATTGACTAAAAATTTCAAGCACGTTCCGAAATGGGCATCATTTTGGCATTTTGGAACTCTGGCAAATTATGTAGCCGAGACTTTGATTAAATTGGATCTGATGATCTGATGGCGGATGGTGATTTCCCAGTGTGATTTACCCGAAAACCCGTGGCGACTATCACTCATGAACGATTATCGAGGATCTTCATATTGCGCATCACGCAAAAGCTGTTTCCGCTCATACATCTGGAACTGAATAAAAGTCCTTGTGCGGTGTACAGTATCTCAGATATCTGATGGTCCCCATTCCCGTTCACTTTCACGGGACTAATGCACATGGAGATGATCATTAGCCTCGTTTTCTGCTATCAGATTGAAAGAGACCATGATTGTTCTTTAAAGATGCCCATGCTTCCCGCAAACATGGTTTCTATAGGCCGTCGGAGATCAGAGGTGGTGGGCGCTTTACTCAACGTCCCGCGCGCATTCTCCGTATTCCGGTATACGATCCAGTACGGCGTCCCGCCCAAACGGTCTTGCTGTATTGGTATTTGTATTGAACATGAGATGTATGAATTGGATAGACCCTGCAGCCGTAGCCGAGATTCCGTTGAGTACTAATGGTCCTACCCCAGTGGGTCTGCGGCGCCATAGGACCATTACAGTCACTCAAGGTTGTTACAGCTGTACGTTAATGAAATTTGTGCTCCGGTGAAACACACAGGATACGGCGGCGGTGCGGCAGTACGGCATTGCGACGATCAAAGAGATCCATGCCATACACCAATTGTCCTTGCTTTACTACGGTACTAGAGTTCTCTTTCTCTTTACGCATCGGATGATTAGTAAGTATCTGATAGACATCGCCTGAGAATCCATGCATGGCTCATAATTTTCATCAATAACGGGACTAGAGTTTTTTGTTTATCTCTCTCGATATGGATAAGCTTTTTTATCCTTTCAGCATATCGTGAAGCTTAACGCTAACTCGTCCCCGCCACGTCGATTGCGGCGCACTGGAAGGGACACGAAAGAACTCTTGTCGTTCTCTCAAAAGCTTTGAACTCTACTGCTCGTTGAAATGAAAAATGTTGCAAAGTTTTTCAAACGTATGTCGAGAAGTATTTACAAGATCAGGGTTCTGGTCTAGAATAGATCCCTCCAATACTGTACATAAAGTCTCACACACCGGATTAATACATACGTACGACAGAGACAAGTTTTATGCACCCATCAATTCCAGTGTGTAAACTTTAATATAAACTTGCAACATGGAAAAAGTCTAAAATGAACAAAATAGCAGCGGTTTTTTTATCTTGAAAAATTTGAAAATACACACAAACACAACAAGGAATATTTTAGTTTTTTTTATTTGACAGACCAGGCACATAGAGCGGCACCTACACCGGAACCGTCACGAGCAATACCCAGCGAGATTCGCTCCTCTTGGCTGCCAATCTTGGTCTTTCGCAATGCTTCACGAATATTCTCCTCAAAGTTTGGATAAAACTCCACAACCGAGCCGTCGGCACCAATATCGACTTTACCGTCTTCAAACTTTCGCAGCGCATCAGTGTGCAAAACCAAGCCGGCCAGCGGCACAGCACTCAAGTATGCAGACCGCTTGCCAATGGCCTTGGCCAAAATCTGAATAGCCCGTCGCTGCTCAAACGACGTCTTGTAACCAAGCTTGTCCTGTACAATATCGTCAGTAACGCTCAAGTCGGCAAAGTCATCGCCGTCAATCTTGGATGGCACCGCAGTGTCGAGCGACCACGGCGTATGCAAGTTCTTGGCAGTCTTCTTGTCGACAATATTAGCGTCCGAAAACAAATCGCTCTCCAACTCCACCATGCACAGCCTCAGCAGCTCACCCAAAAACATGCCCGAGATTCGCTTCTCAAACATGTGATAGCCCGGATTGGGCGTCAGCTCGTTCAATTGCTGATCAAACCGAGTGTTTGGAATCACCTTGAGCCGATTGTCAAACGAACCCCATTCAGTGTTGATCACCATAATCCGGTCTGTAATCTCCGGGTGGGCCGTAGCGTCAAATTTGGAAATCTTGGAGATCTTCTCAGAGTACGCACCGTTGGTACCAGTGCCAAAAATGCATCCAACAAGGGTTCGGCCGCCCTCCGCCTTGGTATATGCTCGAGACATGAGCGTGCCAACGGTGTCGTTGACCAGCGCAGCCACATGCACCGGAAGCTTCTTTGCATCAATGGCATTTTGAAACGATTCACAAATGTCCACTCCGACAGCGTCCTTAATGTCAAAGCCCTTTGTCCATCGAATCAGCTTGCCCCGGTTCATCGACGTCTGGTCTACTGGGAACGAAAACGTAAAGCCCATCTTGAAATGGCCATCCGCTTCCTTGTTATCCTTGGCGAGCTGCTCTTGGTGGTGCTTGTGCAAAAAGTCCTCCAGTCGGGCGGCCAAAAACTCCATAAAGTCGGCGCAGTTACCCGACATGTACTCTCGTGGCACAGACCACTTTTCCTGCACAATGTCAAACGTAGAGTCGCCATTGAGCTTGACCGAGCACACTCGGTAGTTGGTACCACCCAAATCAGCGGCCAGAAATGTTCCTTCTTCCTTACCGGTAGGAACAGACGTCACATATGTAGGGATCATTGGCATGCCCAAATCCGTATGGTGTCGAAGACCGTGCTCTACAGAAAATCACAGTTAGTACCATTGATCAACTTTTTTCTCCTCTCGCTTCCCCCCTCACTCTAAACACACATACCGCACGACCAAATGAAGTGGTCCACTGCATCGTTCAGCAGCTTGTCGGAGACTTCAAACTCCTTAGCAACCGTCGTGGCCTTATCTACAATAGACATTGTGTATGAAGAATAAGCGGAAAGGCTTTAATAAAAACAAATAGAATAAAACGGGTTCAAGTGGGGGAAAAGAAGTCCACAGAGAGGATCTGTGCCGGTACTTATATATGTGCGCACACACTCAAACGCACACACACACAAACGCTCGCCCAGACAAAAAACCTCCAGGTGGAACAAACGACTCAAAACGGGCCTGCGTAAAAAAGTCACCTTTTTTCCCTCCGCTTCCCCTCCCCCCCAATAAGCACACCAATCAATGACGATGATGCGGCAACCAACAAGCAGCAGCAGCGTGAAACCTTGCGTAGAACAATTAAACTAAATTTTTTTTCCTGCCCCCTCTCGCAGTTTGCTCTCTCACAGGAGATGCGGAAAAATTAGTTAATCCGAGGCTCCTAACTTTTCATGCTGGGAAAGTCTCGTTGTCTGGCCACACAAAGACATTTGTGTCGGGCTGAACTACACACCGGTTACTTCCGCTTTGGAGAAATAAAAGTCTATATGAGATATTGTCGTTTCGTGGGATGATCGTCTAAAAGCTGTTGGATTTACGGTATTTGGAGGAGGGAGGGGAGACCGTGTGATCAGGGAATGTGTGTATATGAATAATGACCAATTATGTCCACACTCTTCTTTCTACTTTCTGAATTCTTTCTTTCTCTTTCCCTGTCCACGATATCTCTGATATAATTCAGATGGTGGAGTGATGTTTTTATAAAGTTCCTATACTCCCCGACATCTCCACACACCCCCAGAGTTTCTGCCAATTAAACTTTATAACTTTGTTGTAAAGCTCGAAGAACAAGCCACCCAGCTGAGAGATGATCATTTTCCACTGTGGCGGTTTGAAGAGAAAAAAAATCTAGAAGAAGAAGCCACATGTTCCCCCAAAGAAGGTAACTCAACCGTTCAAGAAGGACTTCCTACCGTGGATTGACAATGACGATCCGCCTTCATTTTTCTAGAAGACGTCATCCTCGTGTAAAGGCGATGGAACAGATCAATGAGCAGGGTGGAGGCCGTAGGCTTGTAAAATTATTACGGCTGCACAATACACTGCAGTGACGTTTTTGCTCCAAAGATGAGCTCAATCTCAGCTCGAATCTCAACGCCTTGTTGCAGAATTTCTGAGTGGAGTATCGATAGATATCCTCTTGCTTGACATGTACCACACCCAATGGCCCGCGTAGATAAGCTCCGGTAAAACTTGCTACTAGTACAGATATATATCGCTCCGCAAACTCATGCAGTTGGTGGAGAAATCCTGCATGTGTAGTGGAGGAGGAGCCAAACGGCAAGCGGAACGGACATTTTGTGCTTGCGTTGCCCTGGAAACTACAAAACGCGCATGTAAATGAGCCGCGCAAATACCGGGCCCGGTAAACGGTACACGGTATACGGCACAACCACATTTTACCCTCTTGCAGACCATTCATTCACAGGAAACGCGCCTCCGCTCTCCCAATAAACAAAAAAATGTCCCAACGCGTCTGGTTTGTTTACACCGAACGTCAAAAAAATCTCATGCTGCGCGCGCAAAAGCTGCTTTTTTCCCTGCTGTTTTCGTTCGCCCCTTAGATTTTGTCACCATACGACACACCCCCTGGTCCATTGCCCGTCTTTTGTGATTTTTCTCGACACACGCCAAAGGACAGTGCAACGCCAAACACACAGATACACACAGATACCATAAGATGAGAGAGGTTATCAGCATTAACGGTATGGAAATCCCAAAATATAACAATTGGTGTGGATATGTAAGCTAACATTGTGTTTTTCTAGTCGGTCAAGGTGCGTAAAAAAAAACCCACGATCTGTTGTGGGTGGGGGGAAATTTTTCTTCAAAGCTTCAACGACAATACTAACAATTGCAATAGCCGGTTGCCAGATTGGTAACTCGTGCTGGGAGGTATGTTTTATACATTCATCATTGCAAAGTCCACTAATTCATCTAGCTTTACTGTTTGGAACACGGCATTCAGGTTCGTACTCTTTCTTTCCTCTCTTCATCATGTCATAGAAGAAAAGGGGGAAAAAAACGCGTAGCAAATTAACTAACAATGACATCAGCCTGATGGATACCTTTCAGAAGACAAGAAGGCCGGTCCACGAGATGAGGGATTCAGTACTTTCTTCTCCGAGACTGGCTCGGGCAAGTACGTGCCACGAACCATCTACGTCGACTTGGAGCCAAACGTGGTCGACGAGGTCCGAACTGGTACATACCGAAACTTGTTCCACCCGGAACAGCTCATTACTGGCAAGGAAGATGCCGCTAATAACTATGCTCGAGGTCACTACACTGTCGGCAAGGAGCTGATTGACCAAGTCATGGACCGAGTGCGACGTGTTGCCGACAACTGTTCGGGCCTGCAAGGTTTCTTGTTCACCCACTCGTTTGGTGGTGGTACCGGTTCCGGTTTTGGTGCTTTGCTTCTTGAGCGATTGTCTGTCGACTACGGCAAGAAGTCCAAGCTCGAATTTGCTGTTTACCCAGCTCCACAGAACTCGACCTCGGTGGTCGAGCCATACAACTCTGTGTTGACCACGCACACCACTTTGGAACACTCTGACTGTACCTTTATGGTCGACAATGAGGCCATCTACGATATGTGCCGACGATCGCTCGACATTGCGCGACCATCTTACGAGAATCTTAACCGATTGATCGCACAGGTTGTTTCCTCCGTCACTGCATCCTTGCGATTCGACGGTTCATTGAATGTTGATCTTAACGAATTCCAGACTAACCTGGTTCCATACCCACGAATCCACTTCCCATTGGTCACCTATGCTCCAGTCATTTCTGCCGCCAAGGCCAACCACGAAACCAACTCTGTTCAGGAGATTACTAACGCTTGCTTCGAGCCAACTCACCAGATGGTCAAGTGCGACTTGCGAAACGGTAAGTTCATGGCCACTTGCTTGTTGTACCGAGGTGACGTTGTCAACCAAGAGGTCCAGAAGGCAGTTGCCGCTATCAAGGCCAAGAAGTCTACTCAGCTTGTTGAGTGGTGCCCAACTGGTTTCAAGATTGGTATCTGCTACCAGCCTCCACAGTACGTGCCAGGCGGCGACTTGACCAAGGTTGACCGAGCCGTTTGCATGTTGTCCAACACCACCGCTATTTCCGAGGCGTGGTCGCGATTGGACCACAAGTTCGACCTCATGTTCTCCAAGCGAGCCTTTGTGCACTGGTACGTTGGTGAAGGTATGGAAGAAGGTGAGTTCTCCGAGGCTCGAGAAGATTTGGCTGCCTTGGAGCGGGATTACGAAGAAGTTGGTGCCGACTCTACTTATGAAGAGGAGGAAATTGAGTACTAAAAATTTCTTACAAGAATAAAAATTAGTATTCGCTTTGTAACGGTTTGTATGTCCCCTTTTGTGTCTTTATTTTTCTGAATTTTATAATATATATCCACTCTTATTTTTTATGAATCTTGATTTTTTTTCAGCAGCTTATGGCTCTGAGTTTCGATACTCGATGCAGGATCCACCGCGATATGATATGCTGAGATTCAGTTCTATCTGGCGGCATTCCATGGGTTTTGCGGGTTTGTTCTGTAGAAGCGTCGTCTGAGTAGTTTGGCAGCTGGCCGAGGGCGACTCGCGACGACCACCCGCAGTAGAGCTTGTATGGATCGTACCGGTACATGACGCATTGATGGTCAGACTCGCACACACGTCGACAATTGGTCAAACTGGCGTACGGCGCATGGGCTTGGAACTCAATTGGCCGGTGCGCCAAGTCGCATGTATAGCAGCTTTCATGTTCCTTAGCGCCGTTGTCCCATGCGGTCTTTTCTTCCGCAATATGGGTGCTGATAAACTGCATAAATATATCGCGGTGAGTAGGGGTTTTTAAACGTCTCGTCAACTCTATATCCTTGGGGCGCACGTGGTGTAAAGTGACAATCTCTTTACACCAGTTTTGAGTGTCGGACTCTAGATTGTAAAACGACTCGCTCTGGAATCTCCCACTGGCGCTGCCATAGTCTAGATCGATACCAGCGTCTTTGAGAAACAGCGCAACCATGTAGTCGCCACAGCACTCGCGCTGTGCTCTTTGCGTAAAGTTCTTGACTCGTTGGTCGATATCAGGTTGGTCAAACGCTCGATGCATCGCGGCGTGGGAAATGAGGATTCCTGACCCTCCATGTGCAAATATCGCTTCAAGTCCATTGGCAGCTGATCCTGTATATATCCTTTCGGTCATCGGGTCGCCGAGTGTTTTCAGGAACATGTCGAGCGCATGAGCAAACACAAACGTGTCGTCGTCGATCATAAAGTACCACTTCCTTGTCGAGTCGCGCCGCCACACGTCTAGCAACATTTGCACATTCTTGAACCTGTCAAGTGCCCATCCTTCTTTCACTAAACGAGGCGTGAGTTGCGTAAACGGCTGTTCTCGATTCAGTATTTGGATCTGCCGATATGCCTCGAAATCGTGCGATGCATACAGTGCATCGGGCATGGACTGTGATGGAGCGAGGCAGTCGTGCACAGTATGGCCCAGGATCATTGCCGGTGAATCTGAATATATCTGTCGATGTTTGAACAGCGGCACAAACGTATGGAGCTGCATTGGCACGCGGTCGAATAACGTCACGCCGCCGCTCTTCACCATCAGCATCACATCATCTAATGACGAAGTCTCGATTGGGGTTGGAAACAAATACAAGTAACATATCCATGTAAGCAGTAGCGATAACGAGACGTAGATAATACGTACTCTTGCCTGTGCTGCTGAGGCACCTAGCAACTTGCTCATCGTACCATTCCCACAAAAAGGCCACAAACAAATGTATTGTTTTATTCTGGGCCTTGTACTTTTAAATATCGTTAAGCTTGCAGTACATCTCTTCAACAAGGTTAAAACCATCGCCATCTCGCGTGCGGCGCACGCAGCAGCAGCAGCGATGATCTGGTGCCTGACTCATAAATTTTGTCAAATTGTCAACCACCGCAGTTCCTTACAACACAACTAGAACAACAACCATGACCGCGACTCTTACGACCATCAAAGCATGTCTCTTCGGTATGCTTTCTCTCACATTACAGAGCTAATTTCCAAGATATGGACGGCCTCCTGCTCAACACGGAGGACATTTACACCGAAGTGACCAACGAGGTGCTCGCCGAGCACGGCAAACCTAAATTGCCATGGGAAGTCAAGATCCAGCTCCAGGGCCTGCCTGGCCCTGCTGCATCGGCCAAATTCCTGGAATGGTCCAAACTGCCATACACCCCTGACGAGCTGTTCGCCATCACTTCGCAGAAACAGGCGACGCGGTGGGACAAGGCGCAGTTCTTGCCTGGCGCTCTGGAGCTGCTGCAGTACCTGAAGCAGAACAATGTGCCGTTCGCACTGGCGACGTCGTCGCACCGGTCGAACTTTGAGAAGAAGACGGCCCATTTGCGACACGGGTTCGACTTGTTTGGCGAGGAGCATACCGTTGTAGGCGACGATGTGCGCATTCCAAAAGGCCGTGGCAAGCCGCACCCTGATATCTGGCTCGTGGCATTAGAGACGCTCAATGCGAAACGGCGAGCTAACGGCGAGCAAGAGATCACTGCGGAGGAGTGCTTGGTGTTTGAAGACGGCGTGCCTGGTGTGCAGGCCGGTAAAGCGGCCAATTGTAAAGTTGTGTGGGTGCCGCACCCTGAAGCTGTCAAAGTCATCAGCGATAAGCAAGCGATTATCGGTGATGGCGAGATTCTCAACTCGTTGGAAGACTTTGATAAGAAGAAATACGGCTTGTAAATTTGAACGTAAATAGCTTTTTAGAACTTTTAGAACTTTTAGAACTTTTAGAGACAGGGTAGATTTGTTAGAATTGTGTGTATTTTAGTGAAAAGAGAAATAAATTATAGCGGAGCGTTTCTAAACAAGTATGACACGGATTCACCGTTATGCAACCGACGAATCGACTCGGCAAGCACACCCGAGACGTCTATTGTCGCCAACTTGTTGCACACCTCGTCCTTGCCCTCCAATGGCACCGTGTTGGTGCACACGACAGAATGCAACTTGGAGTTGGAAATGATCGATGTGGCCTTGCCGGACAAGATACCGTGTGTCACAATCGCCACTACTTGCTTAGCACCATGGCTCAGCAAAGTCTCGGCAGCTTTGGCCAATGTGCCACACGTATCGGCCATATCGTCGACAAGAACGCAGATTTTATCAGTAACGTCGCCTACGAGCACCATTCTCGACACTTCGTTGGCACGGGCCCGCTCCTTGTGGATAAGTGCAAAGTTCAAGTCTAGACGGTCAGCCAGTGCTGCAGCCCGCTTGGCTCCACCGGCATCGGGCGACACAATGATCGATTCCTTGTAATCAATGTTCTCCCGGATATACCTCACTACCGAAGGCTCAGCGTACAAGTTGTCTACTGGAACGTTGAAAAACCCTTGAATCTGCGACGCGTGCAAATCCATAGTGATAACGTGGTGACAGCCGGCTGTTTCCAACATGTTAGCCATGAGCTTGGCAGTAATCGGCGCTCGACTCTTGTCCTTTCGGTCTTGTCGTGCATATGGGAAATTGGGCAGCACCGCAGTGATCCGTCTTGCAGACGCAGTCTTGCAAGCGTTGATCATAATCAACAGCTCCAGAATCCGGTCGTTCACATCGCCAGACCCGATCTGGCAAACAATATATACATCCTCGTCTCGCACACTCTCTCCGATAGTAATGCTCGTCTCACGGTTCGAGTCTCGGAAAATGTTCACCTTGCACATTGGCATCCCTAGTCGCTGCGCAACAAGCTCAGCCAGCCCTCTATGCACATCACCAGCTAAAAGCTTGATCGAGTTCGATGACACGTTTGTCATAATTTTTTTTTTCTTTCTTCCCTTCTCTCTCTCTCTCTGTGAAACTTCCTGAAGTTGTAACGGAATATTTTTTCTTTCCTCTCCAACGGCGCGGGACTCAAAGGACAGGACAGGGAAAAAAAAAGCATGTGCTGGGAGATAAAATGAGACAAGAGAGCGGATGTGCGGCTCACCAGTGATGGCGGCGAGACCTTCAAACAACAAAAAACCTTACTTCCTCTTGCCCTTTTTCTTGTTTTTGACAATCACTGTACCCTCTTGAACATCTTCACCGGCATCCTTGAGCTTAGATTGCGCGTCGAGGTAGAACATAATGTCCTTGAGTTGCGAGTCCAGCTCTACTATCTGCTCTTTCATCGACGACCGCTCCTCGACTAATGCGGTCACTTTGGCAGACAAGTTCTTGCTCATAGCTTGCTCACTTTTATAATCATTCTCAAGCCTTGCGAACCGCGCCGTTAGATCTTGTAGAGACTTTGTAGAATTGGTAGCCACCTGCTGCAACTTCTTCTCACGGGCCTTGGCCTGTGCCTCTGCTTCCCTTGCAGCTACAAGCTCAACATTCATCGCCTTCATGTCCCGCTCGTAATCTTCTGACCTACCAGTCGCTTCTGATGCACGATCAGCTGCTTGTTTCATCATTTCTTCAAAGTATTGCCGCTGCGAGTCCAGTTGTGAACTGAGTAGATGCGTATACTGCAGCGCCAATTCATCGTTCTGCTTCTTGCCGCCTCCACCTGAAGCGTCCTGCTCTGTGGTCGAGGCACTACTGTTTCCCGACGTCTCCACGAGCTTACCAGTCGGATCCTGGATCAACCTGTGTACATAAGAGTCGCTCGCGTAATCCCACACTCGCTGAGTTGCGACCTCCATCACATAGCAGTGGCTACTGTCGACATAATGCGAGTAAGCGTGTGCGCTGTCGTACCGACCGCAGCCTACATGGCCACACACAAGACACACCCACGGATTCGCGCCACTATGACATTCATCGCATGTAGCAGGCGTAGCATCAGGCTTGCCGCGCTGAGTGTACCTACACACTGGGCACGATCCGTCGCCCCATTTGCTCAGACATTGGCAGTGGAACGTGTGCTGGCATAAGATTGTCATTAGCCCCGTAACGCTGGTATCCATTCTCTCTAAACACACAGGACAAGTCGGCAGCTCTTTTAATGAAGATGGCGGTGGCGGATCCGGGCGGTGGTCCTTTGCATCTGCCACTACAGTCTTCGTTGCCGTTGCTGTTGCTGTGGCGCTTACCGCTGGCGGCTGGTTCTCGCTTGTGAATGTGTCAGCCAGCATGTACGGAATCTCGTTATCGCCCTCCGAGGGTACGACCTGAGCTGAAGCGAAAAACTTGATTTCATTCACCAGCACTACTTGACATGTCTCAGCCTCCATGCTACTGAACAATTTCCCGTTATACTCCTTCAAAAACCATTGGGCACCTTTTTGGGTACGGAACTTGATCAGCACCATGAACCGATTCGCAGACTCGGTCTTGATCATTCTGAAATGAGACACCTGTTGCTGAGCTTTATTGCCGACAAATCCTAGTATATCAGACGGCGTAAAGTAGCTGGGAATGGCCAGAATAGCCACTACTGTGCCGTCGTCGTTCTTGACCATCTGCTCCGACTCACCTTTTTCAGCTTCCTGTTCTCTGTAGAGCCTCACTACACCGTCGCCTGCATACCAGCTTTTCAGCGGAGAACGCTTCGTGGCGCTTGTTGGTAGGACCCCGTTTGTCATGTCTATAGCTATAATCTCGATCCTGGAGTCTCTCCAGTCGTGCCACTTTGGTCGAGTGACGGGGTTGTGTTTGACGGGCCACCTGCCTCCCTCAGTCTGGTCGGCCGCGTAGAATATATCGTTTCTGACAACTGCCTTGTTGCACCAAAGATCGTTGTCGTTGGATTTGTGTAGATCTATCAACAGGCAATACCCTCCACTACCGCCGTCCTCGTCTTCCTCTTGGACCATCTGGATGATTCAACATGTGGGTTTTTGGTTGTTGCGTTTCAGTGTGTTCCCAACCTGCCTGCCCTGGCAGAGGTGAGCTGGGACTGTAATGTACGCGTGGGCCAGCTCTAAACAATCTTCTCAGGGGGACATTGATACTCTTTTTTTTTTCAATGGCATCATCAAGATGGCGAGATAATTCTCATATCGTCATTGAAAAAGTGTCAAAAATATTAGATCTAGATTGCAATGATGAGAGGCTGTGTGCATAGTGCATTTTCAGGGGGCATCTGATATACAACGAGGATGAACTGTCGGCCCGCTTCCCTACTTCACCGGAAATGGAAAATAAATTGATTTTGTTCAATAGCACAGCGCCGAAACTGTCGGCCGCTGCCCGAGATCAGGTTCTGGACCGTCTTATAGATATTGTACGAGATGTAAAGCAAGAGCAAACATATGCGCAATGTCGTAAGTCAAAAATTCTAGATTCCATGAGGGGGACGAAATTTTCAAAAAATTATTATTCGTTGGAAACCCCTACACAACAGTTCTGTATCCACGATATAGTTCGACTCATTCAGAACTCGTATATCTGATAAATGCTCATGGGATCGTCGAAAGGAGGTCAGATAGATCACAGGGATCTGAACAAATGATTGATCTTCGACCTGAACAATAGCAAGGGCGCGCAGATCACTAAGATTGCTATTGTTCGGCATGCATGCGAACACCGGCGGACATTCGGATCGCGAAAAAACATGATGCTCAGAAGTGAATCCCGTATACAGATGTACAGCGGCGAATCGGATAAGTGCGTTAGAGTCATATTTGTGTTTTGCAAATTTACGGAGCACTTGTGAGTTTTGGTACTAATGACCAGAGCGGCTGAACACGGTGCTTACGGGTACGCTCAATACCGCTGAGCAAACAACCTTTAAAGGTACATTGTTTATAATACCACGTCCTGTACAGCTTAACGGCAATCAAGATGATCCCTAGGAAGATCACTACCGACTCTGAGCTTCATCTATTGTGGAGATACTGGCACTAAATAAATTCCAGCGTTTTGCTATTGCACATCTGTAATTTCAATCTATCAGATAGTACCAGTACATGTAATTCAAAGTTGCGAGGACCATCATTTCGTGCTCCCACGCAATCAGATGTTCAGCATTCTTTTAAACCCGGCCGAAAGTGCCGAAATCAATCACGACCGCAAAATGCCAAGTCCTGCGCTTATCCCCCCCCACTAGAGAGGAAAAGATGCATAACAAACGGCCGTAGATTGCTACTCCCGCACCACGCACCATCATTCGTATGTTGCTGGAGGAATAATAGCGAGCAATCCGACCGCGTGGAAAAATATGCCTAGACGTGACGTAGATTATAGGCACGTAGCATTTGTCACAATGGACGTGTGAAATGTTTTCATGATCGAGTTGGATGCTACCGGGTACAATCAGATGCCCCCAGATTGATAGTCAAACAATGATAAACATTTCAGTCGATCGGCCAAAACTCAAAATGATATTACACACGCACTTTTCAAACAAGACAGAGGCATGGAAAATTTTTTTCTTCAACCTTAGTACCGTAGATCGTTGGTTCTTGTTTGAATCTCTTCAGTGCTCAGGAGTTCATCATTCGCTCTTTTCTAATACAACGATCGGCAGGGACAGAGTACAGGGCCCTAATAAGCTCCTCCATCATAATACCAGAACCCACAAAAAAATGCCATCATCCTGCCTCAACATAGCGCCAGTACCGGTACATATATCCATAACTTCTAGACCGCCGAAGCTAGAGCTTTCCCCAAGACCATGCTGCAGCGCTTCAAGGTCCAGTACACAAGGTAAATTTTTTGTCTTGCTTGTCTCTCTGTGCGTCCGGCGAAAAATGCGGCGGGCATTGTAAAATCCGCCAACCCGCTTCAGATAATTTAGAGGGGCAAAAGGGTCCTTGTCGACACTTTAACTAGTGCCGAAGAATCTGCACCGCTTCATCCATATGCTTAAACACGTTCTCAGAAACCCCGTCTTACAGCCGTTATATGCCCTCCAACCTATTGTTACAATTGCTACATGGCAAACAACGGCCGAGTCATTGACTGAGACCCCTTACTACCCATTTGCTGGTCGAACATGTCGCGGCACGCTGCAGCGCCGTGTCGAAATCGCACTAGAAATATGGAACAGATGAGCACTGCGCGGATGACGTCGCAGCAGCCCGGTTGCTTTTTGAAGCAACGAACTGAACACTGCGTCATGCAGATCTCTTACACTGAACTCGTTCCCCTGTATGCGTGTTACAGCTGAAGGTTTTCATGCTGTGGATCTGATTGTTTTTTTTTTCCTTGCCCACGAGGGAAACGATTTGGGATGGTGTGTGTGGTGTATATATATAACCCACTTGCACCCACATTTTCCCTCTGCTATTCAATCAAGATAATTCCCCAAAATACCAGCATTGAGCTTACCAAGCCATCCTATCATATACACACACACAGAGAGAGACAATGCCCTCAGTTACTACATCTTCTTCATCATCAGCACACAGTCACCACTCGCACTCGTCGAACCCCAACGAGAAGTTCACATGCATTGTGTGCGAGTGGTCTGATGGCCGACGACGCGACAAGCTTTACACGCGGTCAGAACTCTATGAGCACTTTCGATCGCCCAAACATGTTTTCAGCTGGCAGCGATGGATTTACTACTGCCAGGAACAGGAGCTTGGAGGAGACTATATCGCGGACTGGCTCAGACAGCACCAGCTGTGGCAGCTGCATCGAAGCGCAATGGCCAATCCAATCCGATAACCTGAAAAATCGGACTATTCCACCCATTTTTTGCATTTTTTCTTTCCGTCACGTTCACAACTAACCAAATCTTTTCATGACCTATTCGCACTTTCTGGAAAGTGCGTCCACTATCCGCACGAATCGCACACAAGAAAAAACCTAGATACGAAGCACAATCTGTTATTTTTATTTATTTATTTATGAGCACTTGGGGTGTACTATTCAAAAAAAATATTAGCTTTTCTATTTTCAATCCACTCGGCGTTGTTTGTTATCTAAAATCCTCTGTTATTCCCTTCAGGTCGCCCTAGTTCTCCTCTCAGAGACACGCGTACCTGACTAGCAGATGCGGCTCTGACGTCAAGGCACATGCTTGGCTCGTTCCAGAGTGGGGAACCGCAGAAAAAAAAACATAACCCAGAAAAGCAATCAAGTCATGGAAAACGCACTGATGATGATAAGTACTTTTATCGTCTAGGATCGATATCTGAACAGTGTACCGGTACTTACATAACTATTAGATCCACATCCGATACACCACTGTACGTTGCGCAGATTCCAAAACACATGTGCAACAGACCCACGAGTTTAGCGTGACGATCACACACCGATCATCAGGTACACAAACTGCACCACCGTTATCTGTACATTTCACGTACAATCCCAATTCACAAATAACAATATTCAAAGCAAAGTACAGCAGTTAGTTAGAAATACATTTTTACAAGCAAAGATAAGAACTTCCTTTTCATAATCCCGTGATAACAAAGAACATCACGCCTGCTCTTTTAATTCCCCAAACGAAGAAGCACCGGCAGCAGCAAGCGTCTTGACATCACTAGACTTGTGCTCGTACTTGACGATTCGCTTCTCTTGTTCCGCCTTCTCTAGCATCTCGCTCTCTTCTTGCAGTCGCTTGGTCGACATCCATCCTCGTCCAGGAATAAACAACCGCCGGTACTGCTTTTTCTCGCCTTCCTCGAGCTTTGCCTTGAGATCTGAGCTGGTGAGAATCGGTGCAGTCTTGATTTCAGCTTTAGAGTCTTCAACATTCTCGGAGCTCTTTGCATTGTTCTCGTTTCCACTGTCAAATGGAGAAAGGAAGCTCCCACCGGTGTTGGTAGAAACAGGCGCAGAGGTGGACGAAGATGCATTGGAGTTGAACGAATCAATGGTAGCAGCTATGGCACATTCCTTTACAGAGCCGGATCTGCCCTCACCAATGCCCACATAAAGCTGGCTTGGCAAATTGGAAAAATTGTTGCTTCCACGAACTGACGAGGCTCCTCGAGGAGAGCCACCACTGTATTTGCCCTTGCTATTAAAAATCTTGCCCTCCCCACGACCATTCAAGCTGTTGCTGCTATACGGCTTGCCAGATGTTCTACCACTAGCAGCGCGTCCGAAGCTGGATGATGATTTCCGGCCCCGCATTTGCCTCTCCATCGACTGCTTCCATCGGGTACGACCCTCAGCTGTACTGAGGTCGAAAGCACCGTACTGGGTCTTGATCACACTTCTCGGCCTGAAATCAGCTGCCTGGATAGATGATGGAATGGAAGCAAACGAATTATATACATTCGACGGGCCTGTAGTTTGCGCAGCGCCATTGGTTGAGTAAACACCAGGCTGAGGAATAGGAGCCGCAACGGACGGCCCAGCTGCAACTGCTTGAGCCTGAATCGAACTAGAGTCGAACTTTTGTGCAGAGCTCTTGACTTTGTTGACTTCCGTCCACAATGAGTTCACTGCCCCGCACAGCTTCTCCCATTTACTATCTTTCAATGCGAGATTTTTCGAGTACTCCACCATAGTCGCCCCGAAATCTTCATTTTTTCGGTCAAGATAATCTTGCACTTCTTTCAAAAGCGTCAACTTGGCATACAGATCAGAAACCATCGTATCGAGCTTGGAAGAGAATCGAATCGCGAATAGCATCACAGCAATGGACTGTACAAACAACAGCAAGCACCAAAAATACTTGAAACTAGAAATACTAGCCAAGGTTGCTTCAATCGGATCCGACTTTGAGCTGTCGATAAGCTCGGTCAAGTTTCTAAGAGATTGAGTTAGTCTTTTTTACTGTATGAAGCTAGGTACGGCTGTGCGCTGTGCCGGCGCATGGCACTGCATCAGATCATCTGCAGGACGACCGTTGCTTGAAACATGTAGGGGCCGCCTATGGAGTGTGATATTTCTTGACGTACCCTGCCAAATAGGCAAATCGCTCATCGGTAAAATCGTTGGCAACAAATGTTGTAGTGGTAGCTGGTTGCGTAGAGATTTTCTCAATAGGAGAGTGCCTTCGCAATGTCGCCCACACCACCGCAGCTAGCACAACATATGGATAGTGCTGTCGAAGAAGGGCGTCAATTCGAGAGATGACACCACGAGACGGCGTTAAAATGCCCGAGAGCCGAGCCTCAGATGATACACTTAACGACGACATTTAGACTTGCAATGTGCCAGAATGGAAGTAAGTTAAGATCAGAGGAAGTATATAATAAGCGCTCGAGAAAAATGTTGTAATGGTAGTAGATAAAACGGAAAGGCCGAGTCCCCGCGCCATTTGAAAGAGAGAAAAATTAAAGCGGTAAAGAGAATACATAAAGATAATAATCAAAACACTACCGAGATATGGAGAGCTGAGAGTGAGAATAAATAAAAATAAAGGAGTAAAAAGGTATTTAACAAAAGGCAAATGCTGTTCGAAAAAGCCTTGAAAATAAAGCGATTGGTATAATCGCAAAACAAAAGTTAGTTAGTCCTGTCGAAAGTCAAAATTCTGGTTGTGATCTTTGATGAAAAGATTTTTATGGCAACGATTCGTCAAAGCTGGAGCCCACCATTTCCCGGGCCTTGCCTGACCAGAGGCTTCGTCTGTTCAGACCAGTGGCGGCAATAAGGGCTTGCTGGTAGTAGGCATTGACCCGACTTGGTCGTTCGACCTGCTCCACTGGCGATGGCGGCGTCAATGACAAGGCAGCCATGAACCTGCTGCTTGGAATCTTAGCTCCTTGCTGCTGCTGCAAAATCTGGCTGTTCCGGTCTCTATAACCACAGATTGGAACGTTTCGACGGCCACCGGTGGTGTGTGCAATTGGAGAGCTGGCTCCAGAGGAAGATGGCGACGGGGCTGAAGACGACGATGAGGAAGAATCAGATTCACCCTCACTCAATGCTTCTGCGCTCTCGTAGTTTACAAAGTCATCGATCATGTTGTCAGAAGAGTCGCTCTCTGAACGGAACGAGCCCATAGGAAATGCAAGTTTAGGCAAGCCGACAGAAGCGAGCTTGGGCTTTGTCAAGATGGAAAAGGTGGTCGAGTCGTCCTGCTTGTCCATAGGCCACCGCGGACCGTGGCCGGAATTCAAAGCTTTAATAAATAGACGGTCAAAGTCGGTGAGCGCTTCGGTGGTATCAAGGTCAGCAATTACTGGTAAGCTCTCAGCCACGGCATCAATGTTTCTGCCGGACACCATGTCGACGCCATAAGTGTCACCGACATGCTCCTCCTCGTCAACCTCATCCTTGTACTTTGACTCGTATTCAAATGTAGGAACGTCATCATCATCTTCCTCGTCGTCTTCTACTTCTTCGCCTCCTTCTTCGTCAACATCCGCAGAAATGACCGGCTGGCTGATTACCACTGTCTCCGCGACGGATCCAGTCGGCTCGACGCACTGCCTCTTGATAGGCTGTTGTAGCTCGGCCCCATCTACCTCCATACAGCCGCCATAGATCCGAGTAATTCGACCTGATTTCCGCAAGTTCATAGTCGAGGAAGGTGTCGCTTCGTGCACAACATCGTCGTCGTGGTGCTTGTCAAGCATGGCACTCGAGTGCGAGTGGGCCGCTCGGCCTCTCGAGGAACGAGTAACTGTAGCTGACTTGTTACCGCGAGTACCAGTGCCGGCAGTTCGAGCTGCTCCTCTAGTAGCTCGCTGGACTGCTGATTTGCCACTAGTATTGGCGACGGCAACAATTCGTGGCGACGGTTGTTCCTGATTCTCAATGCTCTGGCGACGGGCAGAAGACCTGGTCACCATGGTAAGAGGCGGCAGCTCGGTCACCACCCTCTTTCGTTTTTCACCACCACTAATCATTTTTTTTATTACTTTGCTGCTGCTATACTAATCAAAACACAAGAAAAGGCAGTGGACTTGGTCTTGTGAGATGAAACTAGAAAGTGCAGTCAACAAGGAGTGTCAAATGGAGTGGGAAAGGGAGAGAGCTTTTGCAAGACTCTGCCCGTGTGTATGCAGGATCGGCAGCTAAAATTTCCTAAAAAAATATTTTTTTCCAGGTTTTTTGCACGCAGGCAGCCCAGCGAAAAAAAAAAATTGCGCGCGCACCCTTGTCTCAGCCGCTGACACCGGGAAATTTTTTTTTCTCTGAACCTGAAGGATGGAGAAGAGCTGTTCGAGCCAATAGTAATGCTGCAAATTCGGTACGAGTCTATTTGAAGAATTTTTTTTTCGGGGAATAACTGTGGCAAGGGTCTGTCAATGTAGTTCAGCATGTTTGTCTTTGTAAGTCAAAAGTACGGTTTGTTTTAGTTATTTGACACACTATAAGCTATACAAAACTAGTCAGAGGACAAGAACATCTCAGATTCATTAAATCAGTTATAAGTTTTTGAAACTCATTGGGGTGTTAACCCTCATACAGTGTGAATAGTTGTTCGTCATCGATGTTCTTCTTCCTCTTCATTCTCTTTCTACCTCATGTCCTGCCAACCTTATTTTCACCCTTGAAAAAAAACTGGCGAGGAACGATAAAGTCGAATTTCAATAGAGAAATTTCTTGTCTGAAGTTAGCTTTTATTCGAGAAACAATGTTCTTCAACCACATTCTTTAAACAGCCTCGTTGGAGAGCAGTGTAAGTCAGAATCAAACGACCTTTCATCAAATCAGACTACCCATGCCGCGATTGTACGTTCGCAGCACTTTATATTGGTAGCCTGTTGATTATGTCCGCCCGGTCGACACAATCATCTTTCAAAACTGACTTCCAAGTCTGTCAGGATAAAGAGTGGATGAAGTTTATCTGAAGCTTGAGTATTCATACCTATCATTGTTAGCTATACTTGCACAATGGAAAAGTTCCCCGAAACAAAACTGAAGGCTTCTGATTCCGGTGCTCATATGGGATTGAAACGATTTTAAAGACCAATTATCAATCACGTTTAAATAAACTCAGTTGGAACAATTGGATTATTGGCAATAATCACCGCAGAGAAAAAAGGAGGCAACAGAAGTTAAAAAAAAGGGGAGAGGGGTAGTGTGTATCCAACTTACCAATTGCAATAGTGAACAGCAACGCGACAGTAACATTATCAGCTTAGAGAGAAGACCCTCCCTTTAATACTGACAATGCCAATGACACGTTGCTGGTTCGTTGTCGAAAACCGTCAAAAGATCTTGAACTCTTATATTTTAAGAGTGATGGATAGGAAGAAGCGTGTGCTGATATTTATGGGTGTGACGAGGGAAAAAAAAATTTGGTGGTTGTACTCCTGAGCACGCCGTACGCGTATATTTGAGCACTAAATAGAGCCGCCACGGAATCAGCCGTACGCTTGCCGCATCTGGTGGGTCTTGCTTATGCCGCGCATAAGCAAGCCATGGCGGGCAATGAAAACCGCCACACTTTTGCTGTGAGAGGTGCGTGTAAGCACCCGCCCATACAAAACCCTGTGTCTCTCTCTGCCCCGGATTATATCACACGTCCAGCTTTCAACAGCCTGTCATTGATGCATTTTCTTTCAACATAGATATATTGCCTGTTTGTCAGCTTACTTTTATGTGAGTGTGTAACTACTGGACCCAGAGGATCGACATTTATTATAACCTACACATTCAGCGGCGTTTTAAACATTATGTCGTGGCAAGGTTTACTAATAACATACCTTCTCGGAGGTATATCATTCATACCTACAGTGCTGGTAGCGTTCTACTACTTCTCGCTATGGTATCTGCCCAATGCACAAGCTATGGCCGAAGAAACGGCTGCTTCCGAAGGCAAGATGCGACAAGACGAAATGGAGGCGCTAGCGGCCGACGACGACAACGCAGATGCGCTATTTGAGCGTGAGCAGGAGACAGGCACCGAGGTTTATTTGACCGGATGGTTGACGCTTTCTAGAGAGTACTTCATTTACCCTACTGGGGGGCCTCGAAACTCACTCAATCCCCCCACTTCCGACAAGAATGATGCATCTTTAGAGAAGAACGAGTCAGCATATTCCTCTTTATACAAGTTGGTTAATAGTCCAAAATCCTCGACACGGTCGGTTGATAGTACCGGGAAGAGTGAAAAGCCACGAAAGGGAATTTCCAAGCTCCACAAGTACTTTGCGGTTTTGAGGTATGTAATGGATATTGAGGTATTCGGATTACTAACATGTTGTATAGACACGGGAATCTCTTTCTTTACGCGGATGCCGAGCAAACCAATGTAAAGCACGTTATTGTTATTGCGAAGCACATTATAATGATGTGGCCGCCTAATGTGACGGATGGAGAGCTCTTTATTAAGCGAAGCGCTATCTGCTTAGCCAAGCTCAACCCGACAAGCCTGCACGACATTAAAGAAGGCGTGCCGCCGAAAGATGCATTTTATTTATACAGCGATGACTGCTCCGAAAAGGAAGACTTTTACTTTGCATTAATTCGAGCTTCGAAGCGAACAAACTTCCAAGGTGAGGATGTGTACAACCCGAATATGTATGCTCACCCTTTGCATCACAAGACTACGGAGATTATGGAGTTGATCCAGACACTGCACTCCACAGATGCAAACTTACAGACAAGATGGTTGAATGCGATACTTGGCAGGTTGTTCTTATCGCTCAAAGATACTGCAATGACTGAGGAGTTCTTCCGCAAGAAAATTGTAAATAAGCTGGCTAGAGTCAAACGACCTACTTATCTTGGCGAAATTGAAGTGAACAAAATTGACTGCGGACATTCCATTCCTTATTTCACCCATCCAAAGCTCAAAGATTTCACTCCCGAGGGATTGATGATTGTTGAAGCCAACCTCAGCTATTCTGGTAATTTTACAGTTGAAATCGCCACCAAGGCGATTCTGAATTTGGGGGCGAGGTTCAAGACGCGCGATGTGTCTCTAGTCTTATCTGTGACGACTAAGAGTGTGGAGGGCAAAATGGTGTTCAAGATCAAGCCACCCCCATCGAGCAGAATATGGTATGCCTTTGAGACAATGCCGAAGCTCAAACTGGATATCGAACCGGTCGTCAGCTCAAAGCAGATAACTTATAGTCTAGTGACAAACGCGATTGAGAAGAGATTCAGGGAAGTGGTTCGAGAAACGCTAGTTTTGCCGTTTATGGATGATTTGACTTTTTTCGACACCAACGATGAATTCTATCGGGGCGGCATTTGGGATCATAACGTGAGAAAAACAGACAATAAAATGGATGCGACAAGTGCCACCCCTGTTCCTGATCGTGTCACACAGTCATCTTCGTCTGCTGTCGAGTCGGATGAGACTCGCACAGGGTTGCGACACCGACCCACTTCTACGAGTGCAGAGTTTGCAGCTTCTGATGCTGATAGCGTATTGAGTTCGACCTCTGTGCTGCCGCCTCGCCCTGTGGACTCGGAGGTAAGCTCAGTGTACGAGCCGCAAGACCACTTGATCTCGGATCAAGCATCAGACATCTCCAACTTAGACTTGAATCGGTCATCACAGGCCAAAAAGTCTCCAACTCTTTTGGACGACATTCAAGCTCAGTATAGAGAAGAGCGGAGTGCTGGATCATCAAAGGCTGAGGCGGCTTTAGGTACAGTCAAGAAATGGAGCAGCTGGTACTTTGGTAATAAAAAGCAGTCAAATGTGAATTTGACACCAACGACAAGCTCTCAAAGCAGTCCAGTGGTACACAGACCAAAGGCCGCACCAGCCGCTCATAATTTCCCGCCAGAGCTTATGAGCAGCCTGGAGACAGGTAGACGGCAGTCTTATGGACCCGCTCCTGAAATGAAGGTTCCGCGAAAGTATCCAACGCCACCACCGCCTCCAGTCCAAGACGACCACAAGCAATTGGGCCAGCAGCCTGAAGCTACTGTAAATAGTAGCAAATCTGTGAAACGTAAACCGGTGACTACTGGGGCTCGTGAAGCGTTGGAGCGTCTTGATACGCGAAGCCGCACTATGACCGCTTCGTCCGCATCGAGCGAAGAAGCTGAGTCTGAAGTCGATAAGTATAGTATCTCATCGTCATCAGCTGCTTCGTCTCCAGTTTTGAGACCCGCAACAAGCAGTAGCACTGCACGATCGGTGGCCATTCCGCGGTCTCATCCGACTACCAGCACCAGCCCAGATTTGCATCCGCTCAACGGATCTCTGTCGCCTATCACTAGTCCCACCCTTTTATCATCATCGCCGCCTAATGAAGTCTTTGCCACTTCTTTAAGCGAAGGCTCGAGTGGATCTTCGACTCCGGCGTCCATGAGGTCGGCAAACCCTACCACGAGACGGCGTGTCTCGGTCCTTTCACTAGGTAACGGCGGCGATCAGCAGGGAATCTTATTTACATCGCATGAGCCAGCAGTCCACGAGGAAGAACAAGCAATCGAGGAGGTCGAAGTAACCAGTGCTGCTGCTGATGATGATGATGATGCATTAGAGAGCCCGCCTTCAGTCCAGTCTGTACCTGCATTGTTGACAGAACACGACATCAAGCCGCATCTAGTCAAGCGACGGCCTGTGAGCCACACAGGGGAGGTCACAACCACCGCTGATGAACAGTCTACAAAGCCAAACGAAGAAATCGAAAGGTCTTCGACTCCTATCAACCGTATTGAAACAGACGTTATACCAACGTCGCCCATCTTGCATGACATAGATGCTTAAGTCGTCTTGTTACGTTTAACGTTCATAGAGTTATAAATATATTTATTCACCAGCAATAGTTCCATTGGAACAGAACAGTATAGAACCGATTAACACTTGATAATTTCAAATTATCGCCTTGAGCTACATCGAATATCGATAACCAGCTATATGCTAAGATGAAATTAAAGGAGCGTGTCAACAAAAACAAACGATCAATAATGGAATACTCATTCCACCGAGCGAAGGAAGGTGAGAAAAGTAATAAAACTATTGGCCGGAAGTGGATGAAACCGGAAGTAAAAAAAGAAGAATAGAAAACGGGTAGAAGAACAGAGAAAACAAGAGAATGATAGAATTTAACAGAAAACCATGAAGAAACAAAAAAAACGCCGCTGCCTTTTGCGACATTTTTTTGTTGTTGTTATAGCCACGCTAGAGGTTTCTTAGAAACCGTGGACCTTCATAGTCTTCTTATCAATCTCAAGAGCAGTGTTCAAGAAATCCATAACCTTCTGACGCTGGTCACCTTGGAACTGCAAGATATCGCCGTGCTCGTCATCCTTGTTGATGTGGCCGTTGCAGCCAAAATCCTTCTTCAAGACCTTGAGAATTCGCTTCAAATCATACTTGCTTGGAACACCTTGAACTGTGGTAATTGTTTTTCGACCGTTACGCTGTTGACATCGAATGTGAATGTACTGGGTCTCCTCGTTATCGTCGTCACCTGTATCGGCGAATGGATCTGATTCCGATTAGTAAAAATGCAAACTACTGCTTGCTAGTTTGCGATCAAAAACAACTAGCAGAAAGAAACCTACCAAAAGACTTGAGGTTTTCGATGGAAGTAGACATAAACTGGGTTTCGCTGTGTTGGAAGCTGTTCTTGTTCGGCGATGCGAAGTCTGATATGTGATGTGTGTGTCGAAAGGGAAGGAAAAGTCACCAGTTGAGTCAAGGCAAAAGTTCTTATTTGGAGAGCAACGAGAAGACCCAAATGAGAGGCGGCCCAAGTGGCGCGGCATGCGCACGCGCGCAAGGGCCCAAAAAGACTGCCCCATGCTGACAAGTACGCCTATGTAAGCGTAACATTGAGCATGGCCGACTGAAAGTGATGTAATATGGCGGCTGTGGGTTTTATGGGGTGGCGGTAACGTTGACAGTCAGCAGTGTGCGTGATGATTATGTAATCCCGTCTGAGCCACCCAAGTACCAGACAGTCCCGGAGACACCACCATCTTTGCCCTGTTTCAACGTCCACGTAACCGTGCAACTTTGTAAACAATTCTTACAGCAAGTGCAGCCTACCAAGTAAGCCATTTTCACTCCGCTCATTTCACTGCGTTTTTTACTAACTTGTCATATTGTAGAGACCCGCAATGTCTTCGCTCACGGGGTCTCTATCTCGTGCAGAGCAGGACTTAGGAGTCAATATAAAGAAGGCGACCAGTACCGACGAGTCCGCGCCTAAACGAAAACACGTCCGAGCATGCATTGTATACAGTTGGGACCACCGGTCAGGTAGAGCCTTTTGGAATGGCATGAAGTTGCAGCCATTGCACGGCGACGAGGTTCAAGTGTTCAAGGCACTAATCACGTTGCACAAGGTGCTTCAAGAAGGACACATGTCCGTGCTCAAGGAAGCACAGGCCCACATCAATTGGATCGAGTCGCTCGCTAGAAACTCGTCCAATGGGCCATACGCAAAGCTTATCCAGGAATACGTCCGGCTACTGCTGAAAAAGCTCCAATTCCATCGAAATTACCCCGCGTTCAACGGTACATTTGAGTACGAGGAGTATATCTCGTTGAGAACCATCAACGACCCAAATGAGGGCTACGAAGCTATTATGGATCTCATGAACTTGCAGGATGGTATCGATGATTTCCAGCGACTGGTTTTTTCCAATATCAGCCATGGCAGAGCCAACGAGTGCAAGATTTCGTCCCTGACTCCGATGGTAGCCGAGAGCTTTGGTATCTATAGATTCTTGACCAGCATGCTGCGGGCACTGCATAGTACTACTAACGATGATGATGCACTCGAACCTTTGCGAGCTCGATTCTACTCTCAGTATCGACGGCTGCAAGATTTCTACTATGATTGCTCAAGCTTGAAATACCTCACTAGTCTAATTACTATCCCAAAGCTAGCTAAAGACCCTCCAAACTTATTTGGTGAAGACGATGCAGCTGGACCAGCATTGCCGAAGCGGCCGGGCCAGGAGAGAAGTTTGCCTCCAAGCCAAGCCCCGACACCGGCACCTCCACCGGCAGCAGCAGTCGAGGAGCCTGAGCCGTTGAATGACTGGTGGGGATCAGATCAACAGCAACAGCTCGAGGAGCAGCAAAGACAGTTGGAAGCGCAAAGGCAAGGAGAAATCGAACGGCAACAGCAGCTAGCGTTGCAGCAGCAAATGCAGTTCGAAGAGCAGCAACGAGCTCAAGCCGAGCAGCAGCGACAAGCTCAAGAGGCCTTGATGCGTGACCAGCTTCAAAGACAGGCGGAAGGCCGAGCTGCAGAGCTTGAACGAGATATTTTGAATTTGAGAGGACAGTACGAGCAGAGTCAATTGCTTCTGGAGCAATATGACCAGCGTGTCAAGGCTCTAGAGACAGAACTTGGCCAAGTGACTGCCAATAGTGGGCTCCAGTTGCAGTCAAAGAACGAGCTCATTCAGTCCCTTCAAGAGCAGGTTTCAATGTGGAAAAGCAAATATGAGGCTCTCGCAAAACTCTACTCGCAATTGCGTCAGGAGCACTTGGATTTATTGCAGAAATTCAAGCAAGTCCAGGCAAAGGCTGCTTCTGCGCAGGAGGCTATCGACAAGCGTGAACGTTTGGAAAGAGATCTCAAAGCTAAAAACCTCGAGTTGGCAGATCTTATTCGTGAACGAGATCGAGCTAGATATGATCTTGACAAGCATAAGGGCGGGCATAAGGAGAAGGTAGGAACTCTGGAAAGAGACCTGAGGTTGCTCCAAGATAAGCTCAATAATGCGGAGCGATCCAAGGGCTCAGACTTGTCATTAATGATATCGCGTCACAACCGGGAGCTATCTGAGCTTGAAGAGGCTCTCAAGGCAAAGCAGCGAGTCATTGATGACTATGCTTCCAACGGTAGCGTCAGCGACGATATGCAAAATAAGCTGCGAGATAAGGAAGACGAGATTGAGGTCCTTCAGTTGCATTTGGATCAAATGGAGAAATTATTTGATGATATGAAGCTCGGCAACACGAACGCACAAAGTATTGTTGATGCTATTCTTCGATCTGGCGAGGAACGCGTGCAGAGCTCCCTTGTGGAATTTGATTCGGCGATGCAGGCAGGTAATTGGAACTCGACGCCGAGTTACCTGCTATCGATCGTTGAAAAGGCCTCCACATCAGCGACTGACTTTGCTACTGCTTTCAACAGTTACATTGCTGAAGGCGAGTCATCGGACTTGACGCTGTTGATTGAAACCGTCAACTCGTTTTCTAGTGCAATCTCCGATGTTCTGATTAACGCAAAGGGTCTTGTTAGACTTGCCAAAGACGATACCATGGCAGACGGCATTACCAGCTCTGCTAGCGGTGCTGCCGAAGCGGCCATTGTTTTCTTTGATGGTCTTCATTCTGAGGAACTCGAAAAACTCGAAGATGATGAAAGCAAGACGGAGTATGTCATTGAATGCAACCTCAGTGTACAACAAGAACTGCAGACACTCACAAACTGGGCGGACAAGCTGGCTCCAAAGCTGAGCGCAGCTGCGGCGAATGAAGATCTTGGAGATCTCGTTGATAAAGAGATGGCACGAGTAGCAGACGCTATCGCATCTGCTAATGCCAGACTTCATGACTTGCTCAAGGGACCTAAGGACCCAAGCATTTCATCTTTCGACTTGCAAGTTCATGAAGCCATTCTTGCCGCTGCGATTGCTGTCACTCAGGCTGTTTCAACTTTGGTACGGGCCGCTACGGAATGTCAACAAGAGATTGTAGCAGAGGGTCGTGGCGCACAATCACGAACAGCCTATTTGAAAAAACATAATCGATGGACAGAGGGCCTTATTTCGGCAGCAAAGGCCGTGGCCAATGCCACCAATATCTTGATCGAGACGGCGGATGGCGTTGTGAGATCCAATAACTCATTGGAAGAAGTGATTGTCGCCTCAAATGAGGTTGCAGCCTCCACTGCGCAGCTCGTCGCTGCATCTCGCGTCAAAGCTTCGCGAATGTCTAAGAAACAACAAAGTCTAGAAACGGCAAGTAGGACGGTCACCAGCGCCTGCAGAAGTTTGGTGTCTCAGGTTCAAGACATTTTGTCTAAACAGAACAAGCATGGCAAAGATGAAATCGACTACTCTCAGCTCTCTCGCCACGAATTCCGAACTGCAGCTATGAACCAGCAGGTCGAGGTACTGAAACTAGAGGCACAGCTGGATGCAGCTAGAAATAAGCTGTTCCAAATTAGAAAGCTAGACTACATTGATGACGAGGAGGAGGAGGAGGAGGGTTGATACATTCATTAACAGACGCAGCGTTTCAGTTTGATAAAAAATTTAGATATCACGTCTTTTTAGTTCGTTCTAGTTTGATCGCAGCGTTTCTGTTTGCGATTTCGTCGGTTAGAAAACTGTTTGTTAGTCGCTGACTCTGTACACTTTATTCGCCACATACCCAAACCCTCACTTGCAAAGCTGTTAAATTACAGAGGGCAGCGATTTTTCTGCGTTCAAGGTTTGAAGGATATTTGTTGTTTTCAAATGCCGACTTCAAGAGTTGAAGCGTATTTTCTGTATACTGTGCCTTCGTCCTTAAAAGGCCACGTCTCTTCATCAGAGAGTCCAAATCTTGCCGTCCTCTATTCACTATTCCTCTGACGAGGTGCGTGCGAGCATGAGCTCTTTCCCTGAAACTAGAATGGCAAAAGCCCACAGATGAGTTGACTTTGTGAGAGAGGCTTTCTAGATATCCACGCCAAATATCTCGTAGATTGATCTGATGACTTTCACCAAGCACTCCTATAAGTGCTTGTAACGCCGAGGGCAGTTTCAAATTATCATAGGCTAGCTCTCCTATCTTTAGCCTTTCTGCATCACTCAGCAATTGATTCACACCCTCCCAGAAGATGGGAGGCCGTTCCTGTCTTGTGGTGAAACCCATTAGCCAGTTCAAATAATTTGTTCAAGAGCGACGATATTTATAACCTTACAGTGGTGCGCCGTGGGGCGCTTGTGAGGCAGCGATCGGCCATCGTGACAGTCATCATAGTGAGCTTGTGGCACAGAGTACTTATCTGATACAATAGGAAATGCTGATCGTTTCGACTCGTCTCTGCGTTCAGCTAGTCTGAAGTCGGACTAAGAGATTAAGCAGAGACATACAGCCCCTTTCCAAACAAACTAGTCCGCCAATGCATGGGGTATTTAGCTGCATGAATAGCGAAGGAACATCGCAGTAGCGTTGTGCATTGTCTGCGCGAGATATCCCCATTCGAGCCTCATATGAGCCTCATATTCAGCTCACGCCGCAGAGCGCTCATATGTGGCTCTCAAGATCTTTCGTTGAATAGCTATTATTTAAATGACTGCGATCCATCTCACGGTGTATCTCATGAATATCATCTCAATTATGACCAAACAATCACCCCTCGTAACCAAAGTCTATACCGTACCCGTTGCTGGGGAGCTCGAGGACACTATCACGTCGGTTGTCAATCTGGTGCTTCCTTCCAGAAGGCCAGACCCAATCACAAAGCTCCGATTTCATTTCTTACTCTACAATCCATCCAGCGAAAAATTTGCCTATGTCGAGCCGCGTCCAAATTTCCCTCGTATTCGTCGTCCACCGAATGCTTTCATATTCGCCAGAAGGTGCCTCATGCCACGGGATAGACAGGTGAATACCATCGCATTCTCGAAATTGATGGGAAATGTACGTTATACGATTTTAAAGTTTCGCTAATAAACAGCTATGGAAGAATGCCAGAGGCACGTTGCTGCAACGATATTTTCAGTATTTGGCCGTATTAAAAGATGAAGACCACAGGGCACTGCATCCTTTCTGGAAATTTCGCACACAAAGAAAGACCGCCAAAGAGTTATATTTGACGAGGGGCAAACTGGTTGGACAGTTCAAAGAAAAAAGAACAGCTGTTCAAAAAGCAAGCCCAGTGAAAAAGTCTGGCCGGTCTAAAGCAACATCCGCCGTATCCAGAAACCGCTACCGTCCAGCCAGCTGCATCATATCGGAGGCAGCTAATGAGTCTAGTCAAAGGGGTCAATGCTACAGCGGAGCCGGGCCAATCTCTGCAGACCTATTAGATCCAAGACTATTCGACTTTGGAGAGCAGATTTATTCATATATGAGTGGCCTAACGATGCACAATCGCTTCTCACCTTATGACTGTTTGTTCTACAGTTCACTGGATGCCCGATATTCGAACATTCACATTGGTGACCCAATCTGTCTCAACTAGCCCACTTGAAATAATTGCATTTATAATGCTGCGCACTAGCGTCGGCTTCGATGCCTAGGGGCCTTAATAAGTCAGTAAAGATTCGAAATAGCAAAATCATCTTACCGTGAACAAACCCAAAACGATCGTCCGTAATTTATGCCTCTCTTTTTGGTCATAAGAAGCTTACATGGCTCGTGATGGATATTACATTTCGGAGGTTCGGGAGCTTTAAATATCTGCTTCCATTCATCGGAACTTGCCCTACGTGGAAGCATAGTGATATTAGACAGCGCCGATTCCTGTATAGCTGGGCACGTCACATCGGGGACTACTGCCTCAGAGTTTTCGTTTCTTTCGTAAAAGGAAAGTAAAGATGTCTGTTTGGAATCATCTTTTGGCAATGATCGAGCTTTAGAGAATGTGCTGAGAGCTGGGCTCTTAGTTGCCTGTTTTTTCCGACTTTCACTAATGCTCAAATTTTGTCCTCGTTTCTCAGAGACAGACGGTATCCCGTACACGATATCTTGGCGCTGCCGACCCAGAATTGAGGTCAGAGTTTGATTGTTGTGAAATCTGGCGATATATTTGGCGCAGAGCCTGGGCAGCTTCTCCTGTTCGCGAGTGGCTAGCCTTAGATCTGCGTAGACGGGGCAGTGGTCTGACCCAAGTAAATGAGCTAAGATATCAGCTTGCTCGCATTCGACACCAGGAGTAGTGAGCACGTAGTCTATTCTAGAGCCCACGTTACCAGCTCTGGCACCCAGTTTGACATTCCAGCATGTATACATGGCCAGCCGCGTGGGAAATTTAGAACGAGTTGTGTCTCTCATTATTGCTGGCGAACTGCGATCATCAGATTCATCTACCCAGTCATTGAGCATCTGTCGATAATAATTGCTCGACCTCCATTGCTTCATGGCAGCCGCATTCAGCCTCACGAATGTATCACCGTCTTGAGCCGCTTGAACTATCCCTTCTTTGGTCCACTCTTGTCGCCCATCGGCGCTATCTATAAGGTCTTTAGCAATATTCAAGTCTCCTAGGAGAACGACGGAACGGTTCTCTTCTTCGACGAGCTTGCGCACTCGAGTATCAAGAGTCTCAAAGAAAGCGCGGCGGTACACATCGCGCTCTTCGTTGATTGAATTTGCTGGACAGTACAATCCTATAACCACACAGCACCCCAAGTCTAGAACTACAGCTCGTCCCTCTGCATCAACTTCAAGACCCGTTTTTTTGTCTATCCCTGGATATGCACCAATTTTAAATTCGTCTGACGAATCGATTAGGCGATACGGAGTCCCTTTGCAATCGTCGCTGTTAAGCCACCCAGTAATGCCCTGTTCTGCCTTAACAACGCCTATCGTGTCTTTAACGTAAATAACAACACCGCTGTATCCCTTTTTGCGAGAAGGAAACGAGAAAAACGCATTATATCCTTTTACCTTCGCCATAGACTCGGTTAAATCCTTTGGCTGTATCTTAGTTTCCTGAAGACAAATCACATCGGCATCCAGAACACTGAACATGTGCTCGAAGCTCTTGTTCTCATTCCATGGGGTATAGTTGAGTACGTTTTTTATCCCACAGACGTTGAATGTGACAAACCTGACACTCTGTGCAGACTGCTTCCGTGGTACATTGTGTGACGATGATGATAACAATGCCCGTGGCGACGTCGACATCGGGGGTCGGTGGTGGAGAAATGGACGATTTCGGGATCCCAATTTTGGACTGTTTCAAACCTGGCGTAACCTCATCTCGATTGTTAATATGTATTCTACAAAAATGCAGATAAATTGTTTAAGACTACAGCCACTGATTCTAGGTAAATTTGTTAGTTGCCGATAGTAATTATTTTCATTTGTTCGTACCTTGTCCCATTGGGGGTCTTGGATGAAGGCGCAGAGTACCTTCGACCCTGTTTGCAGCAAAGGGTGGCCAGCGACACTGTTGATCATCAGCTTTCCTCAATTTCTTTTGAAACATACATTTGCAAAAATCTTTCAAGTCCCTCTCGGCGATGTTCAATTACCTCATCAGAGAATCTGTTGGTGAATACTTTGCCTGGTAGTGGCGGGATAGTCACTCGCGTGGACTCTCGTTCTAAAATCTCTCTGAACACTTCAAAGTCGCTGTATCTTCGTCGAACCGATGATGATTTGAGTTTGAATGCTGGTATATTTGTCTGCACGAGTTAGCGCTCACTCAATTTACCGATACACATACGCGGCAAATGATCTCGTAGTCGGTGTACATCTTTCTAGCAATTCCGTGCGTTTGTGGGTTCCGAACCTAAATAGCTGTTAGAAAAGCCTTCGAAAGTTCTCGTGATATATACCTCAATCTCCAGAAAGTTCTCTGGAATGCCGTATATTTCATCGAACGTTTGCTGTTTGAACTGTGGCCGCGATTCGAAACGCTTCGACTCTGACGGCTTGTTATCATCGCTAGTCGGCATGGCGGTGAACTTCTTAGACGGAGGCGGGGATTGCATGCTTATTGCGGCTCTCTTAATCGGTGCGTCAAGGATTGATGATTGAACTTCCGAGTGCCTTTGCCAAATAGAGTGTTGAGTGCAATATAAGAAAATGCGTGCTGGCTGCTGCTCGTTGAACGGTTTAATGATTGTGTGGAGGCGACCGGTGGGGGTGGGTTTTTGGGCGCTCAGCTCGCGTTAAGATGCAACATCAATAACGCACAAGAGATAAATTTGCCCTCAAACGCACACGCACACAGAGGGAATGAGCGTAATTTGAGATTTAGAGGAAATGGAGAGCGTGACTAAAATCACGTCTTATCTGACGCCTTTCAAAGTGGCATTGGTTGTCCTGTGCATGATGTACTGCGACGGTCAGATCAAGCCCGATCACAAGGTAATAGTCATGTCGGATGTCATAGCCAGTATCGACTGTGCAGGGGACAAGGAAAATTTTCTGGAAGTAGGAAATGGTGTACATACCTTACAAGATATGCTCTCGGCTACTGAGTCAATACAAGGGGTATCTATCTACGCGGCACTTGTCGAGCGGTTATGGCAGTTTAGAAACTTAGACGAGCTGTTTGACTTTTTCGACAGCTTGAATGACTATATCAGGCAACAAGGGGAAGGTGACGACGAGGACGACGTTGACGATCATGATGAGGGCGAGGAGAATAGCGAATCGAAGCGACTGCTAGTAACTGCTTCATCCATCATCGGCATGTTTTTCAGAAAATGTAATTTGGCGTTCAGCAAATTCAATTTTGACCAAATAACTGAATTCTGGCAAGCCTTCAAAAGATACCGCCACGGCGAATCAACTGAACCCAGCCAGCCTGATATTATCGGCGAAGAAGGAGAAGAAGAAGAAGCTCTCACTAGTTTGGCGGAGATACTCGAGCCTCAGTCACCCCTCACAGTCATATCGCACGAGACTCTTGACAACATGATGGAGTATTATGCCTTAAGATACTCAGAGAAAGGCTCAGCAATTCCTGAAAAAGTCCGGGAAAAGCTCAATGACCTCATACGATCTGAGCAGAACCTCCCATCGTCGGCGTATTTTGTACAATACTTGGATGCATGCTATAATCGAGATTACGAACAAGCATTTGAGTTTCTGCATAGATTCTATGACTACAGTATGGATAATCGAGGAAGAACTCACTACCAATACGCATTGTTCACCTTGGCTATATTACAAGGGGAGTTTGGTAGTCCTCTTGAGGCGATACGCGCTGCAGAAGAGGCGATCGCGGTCGCACGAGAGAACATGGATAACTCTTGCCTTACTCAAATTGTATCATGGCTATATTCATACTTGAGAAACCATCCAGAGGTGCCACTACCCTCGTCATTCTCGAGCTTGGACCAAATGAGCTCATTCTTGCTCGCACGTTCGAAGGAAACGTCACCCAATTTGTTTGCAATGTCTTGCCAATCTGAGGCTATACGGCTGATGGGAAGCGGCGGCTCTGTAACAGATGCGTTCGAGTACTTGGTTAAAAGTGCTGCCATCAACTTGCGCCAGGAGAGCACAACAAGCGCTGAGTTGCATATGGTGAAAAGTACGCTATGGAATCGTTGCGGTAACATGATACTTTCTGACTTATACCTCGATGTTGCAGGCAAGCTCAAAACTTCTGCATTGCTCCACACGCTGAAGGCTCTATCGCGTAATGCACGACAGTTATTCTCTAAAGGTGATGTCGATGGAGCTATCAAGTTGATTGAGGAGCTTAAGCAAGTGGCGGGCAATTCGCCGGCACACCAGCATATCTGGCTACCCCCAACTCTGCTTGTCAGTGCGAAGAAGTCATTGAATGAGAACAAGCTCAGTGAGACGCGGGTTATTTTGACGCAGCTACACTCTTTCTCACACCTTGATATCGAAATGGCGCATGAATTGGAGTTTTTGGAGATTCAGCTCGAAGTGGCGACTGGAAGTTTAGCCCGCGCACTTTCAATGGCGGAAAGGGGTGTCAACAAGAGCATGGAGCACCAGATTGACATTCTCTATAGACTCCGCTACATGCTTTTGTATGTGCGCATTTTGTTGAAAAGCGAGCTTCCGACCAGAGCGTTGTCTGCTGCGCTGAAAAGCTACCGAGTGGCAGAACAAAGTGGGATCGTTCCTTTGGCTCTGGAGTCCCTGATTCTACTCGCTCAAATCATGTGCACTAGAGAAGAGTATAATGACGCTGCAGAGATTATCGACAAGGCCATGCCGCGCATTTTTGAGACTAATCGAATCGGGCTGGTGGCTGAGGCATTCGAGACGCTTTCACAAGCAATGGGTGATAATCCGAGATTGATCAGCAATCAAGATCGACTAAAATTTGCGTATGAATACAACTCCACTGCTGCACAGCATTACGAGCAAGAGCGGAATCTGCGCAAGTTGAGTGAAGTCTGTGCACGGCAACGCGAGTTGGCAGATATGCTGCAGGACCGCTCGCGTCAACGACGCGTCGATGAAGTGTCTCAAAGGCTTGCGGAGCAGCTCAGGCTGAATGCAGCCGTTGGCGTTATTTAATGATTAGCGAAATTGAAATTAAAAAAAAAAAAGCCAGAATGCAAGTAAATAAATACTTTTGGATCTTTATGTACAACTGGTAAGATTCCAGGGGAATAAAAAGTCTAAAATGGTAATGACTGATAAATAAGCTCTCACCCACAGGGTGGAAGTGTATGTATATACAAAAAAAAAATAGGGTAAAGAGTCATCCACACCAGAATATCTGGCTTGGCCCGATCAATAAATTTGCCATTTGTGATCACGATGCTAGCCGGATAATGAGCTCCCAGGTACCGAACATAATAATGCTGTTCGGCACAGTTCGGAGAAGATGCGGCGTCAATCCTCCGTACATACTTAAAAACCCTTCCTCCCTAATCACAACCTTGAAGCAGTTGATGAGCCCCGTGTATTTAGGCTTGCCGTTTTCCATAGGTGCTTGTCGTAACCGTGTTCGCACAACTTCATGCGGATAGGTGATGAGTGAAGCCACCAGCTTTGCGGCGCCCGCCGCTCCCGATGTGGCGCCCCACTTGAGAACCGAATCAACATTGGTTGGAATCACGCCAGCATCCACTCGTCGTTGCTCCCGATTTGCGATAAATGCTTTCATGCGCTCGTACAGAACCCATTGCAATGACGATTCCACGACACCGAGATACGATGCTGTTAAACCTCGGTACATGCCCTGAATACCTTCATTTTTCAACACTTTCTTTATACAATCCCACGAATTTTTGTAAAGCCTTTCGCCAGATGCTTTGGTTGCCTTGTCCAGTTGAAGTCTGGTCTTTACGAGCCATATAGGATTCGTTGCAGTCGAAGTGACGATCCCAGCATTAGCTGCTGCCATCAAATGAACCCAAGTCGCCTCTTTCCCGTCATTGAAGTGTGTCGAGATAAAATGTTTGCCAAATGTATATGTGGAGAAGTTAATCGATCTTGCGGGTATAACTCCGATAAGATTGGGGCCCAGACCCTTGAATAAAGACCGTGGACCCTCCAAGGTGTACACATTCTTCAGAATCGTTACTGTTTCGTAAAAGTGCCGATATGCAGAGCGGAGTGGGCCCTGCCGCTGTACAGGAGATCGTTCCCGGATCCCATAAAAGTCACTTTGCAGTCGGGTCTTGACAACATCCAGCGGACAAGTGAACAGAGCCCCAGCCATGCCTCCCATGCCACCTGCTACAAAGTGAAGCCAAGGTGCCACTTTTGCCTCTTCGGCCTTGTAGTGTTGACCGCGTGGTATAGTCGGTACCACAGGCTGAGAAACCGCATTCTCATCACTTGCCATATCCTCAACTACTGGCGGAGATTCCATTTGGAATCTACTATTGGTGATGGCCATGAGTCGATAATTTTTGGCTAGATGGTGGCTGATGATCCAAAATTTTTTGGGAGGCAATTTAATTTCGCACACGCCAAATAATCTTAGCCTGCCTGCACCGAAGTTGATTTCAGGTAAAAATTGAAAATACCAATACTACGATTGAATAAACAGCATTATTTTGGACATTAAATCAGAATATTTTTAAGTGCTCTCACAGTCATACAACAGCTAAGATCTTGCAATATACACAACAAAGATACAAAAATATCAAACGCGCTGATGCGTTTAAATGTAAGTCTCGTAAGGAATTGGGGTGATGGTCTGTGGTCGGCTGGCGGAGAGGGAGACAACTCGGGATTCTCGTGGCAAAGCTGGCTGTCGCTTCAACTGGACAGTCTCACCCTTGGCCTTAGCCTCCTTTCGCTTAAGAGCGTTGCTCTTGACTCGGTTGATGAACTCCTGTCGGCACTTGGAGTGTCGGACGTGCTCGATTCGAATGTGCAGTCGCTTCTCAATGTATCGGTTGCCAACTGGCTTGTAGATGATAACACCAACAGAGGTCTTGGTGACGTCGAAAACAATACCACTCTTGCCGACATACCACTTGAATGGCAAGGACTTGGCGGCAGAGTTTGGAACAATGTCGACAAGGTCACCGACCTTGTAGACCTGCAAATAGGTCGAAAGGTGGATGACACCATGCTTTCGGAAGTCCCGAGAGAACATATATCGCGTTCGCGATCTCAAACCGTGCGATTTACCCATTGTTGATGCTGTCGACGGATGTTAAACCTGACTGTCGTATAGAAGCGAGGGAAGTGGAGTGAAATTGTGAGTGGATTTGGAATGAGTGGGTTGCGCGCGCTGCTTGTGGGCTGGGCGTGTTGGGTGTGCTTGTATGTGTGCACGGCTGGGCTCGCACACTGGTTTAGCAACTTGATGCGTGAACATTTGGGACCAGCCTGTGACTGCTTTCACACTCACCCAGCATTTAGGGCACGCACGCCACAATAGTTGTTCGATAAGCGCCGCGACTTACAGCGAGCGATAAGCACGTTTGTGCTTCCGTGTGTCTGTGCACTCAAGGGTAGAGATGATGCAGTATTATAATAAATAATTTATATGCGATAGTCTATTGCAATTTTTCAATTTTTTTAATCTTTCAGCATTGACCTGGATTATGTTCCAGGACGAATTGAAGCGTCTCCCATATCTGAAAGCAGAGCCTCCTCAAGTGCTGATTTGGTGATACTACCTTCAGACAATTCAGTAAATGACGAAGATGCGGTGCTCATAGGATGGCGCTCGGTATTATGCGGTTCTTGTGCACCGCCATCTTCCTCGTTTTCGTTCCGCTGGTACTCTAACGGCAAGAAATCAGGATCAAACTCGATTTCCTCCATGGGCTGTGCTAGCAGTCTTGATTTGGAAAGCAGCTGCCGGCTAGACTCTCCGTAATTCGATCCAAAGAATGATGATGTGGATGCAGGCGACGATTTCGACGAGGACGGAAGCGAACCGTCAGAACTCTTAGTCGAGAGCTGGCCACCCCTGCCGCCCACACGACTTCGTTCAGCGACTCTGGAGCTGTAGTTCCGCCCTCGAGGTAACCTCATATCTTCTCCAATCTCGTTACTGCCCGAATTGATATCATACCGTGGTGATCCGTCCGGTGGCGTACGAGTATTCCGTCTATCTACATATGTAGGAGCTGTGGCAGGGGATGCCGACTGACGCTTACGGTCTTTTGAGAAATTGACCCTTTGCATTTGCGCTCTTACTTGCTCAAGCTCCTTTTCATAGAGCCATGCCGCCTGTTGTAGTATGAATGGCACTGAGACATTGAACATTCGTGCTCTGTTGCGTTAGCGATTGACCTACCTAGCATCCAAAGCCTTACAAATCTTCCCCTGTATTTGAAGTTAGCACATTTGAATTAAGCAAGAAAAGGACTCACACTTTATCTCTGATTTGTTGGCATACATCGAAAGATGCTCCCAGAGCTTCTTTTCTTTCGCTGTGTTCCACTCTGCCTTGCCAAGTTAGAGTGCAGTTCCCGTAGACGCCATGCATACAATAGGAGGGTCCTCAAATCCATTCCTATCAACAGGAAATCGCAGGTATACCGTGAAACGCTTATCCTCCTGGGACAAGTGGGCCATTTGTACTCGATTCTCCGCGGT
This sequence comes from Blastobotrys indianensis, assembly GCA_030558855.1. Lineage (NCBI taxonomy): Eukaryota > Fungi > Ascomycota > Dipodascomycetes > Dipodascales > Trichomonascaceae > Blastobotrys > Blastobotrys indianensis. Next base: position 1,063,347 of record JAKTQK010000002.1, read on the forward strand.
TTGTCGTTGTCTGGCAAGAGGGAAAGGTGAGCGGCTGTGATTGTGGCGAGCGACAGCTGCATGGATTAACACATTCACTGGGAACCGCGACACGAAATGAATGGACGGATACGCGAATACAGCTGAGACGCAGTCAAATAAGTCAAAGAGCTGTGCTTTACGCGTCCAGCTAAACAACATCGATTCGTACCAATGCTCTCCTACTCCTCTAGACTGTAGAAGGACTCTGATCAAGGGAGCCGCCGACAAACTGTTCAGTGCGCCGGTGATTCGCATATACGGCAGAACAGATGAGGGCAAAACAGCCTTGGTTCACGTGCATGGTATATTCCCCTACGTGTACATAAAATATGATGGCAATGTGGAAGAAGGTGAGTATGGAACATGAGCGATGGTTCATCATCAGTTGTATATAAGATTACTAACGGTTTCGTTTGTTTTAGCTGATGCATACATCGAAAGGCTTTACCATTCCATAAACCGAGCATTTTGTTCCTCCCTGGGTCGAGATCCAAATGACCCCAAAAACGTTTTTGTGGCTGGTATAGTTCTATGCAAGGGAGTTCCATTTTTCGGCTACCACGTCGGATGGACTTTGTTTCTCAAAATTCATTTGATTAACCCAGGACACTTGACAAAGTTTGCAGATATGCTGCGCAACTCGGCAGTTTTGGGTGCAATGTTGCAACCGCACGAAGCACATATACCTTATGTAATGCAGTTTTTTGGCGATTACAATCTTTACGGGTGTGGATTCATAGATCTATCTGACGTAAGGTATCGCCAGCGCGAACCTGCAAACGGCGCCCTAGCTAGAGTATCGCACTGCGAAATCGAAGTCGATGTAACTGCAGAAATGATCATGAACCGATCTGATATCAGTCAACATATGATCCATGCGTCTTTCAGCAGTACACGGCCAGATAGTAACCAAGTGACCAGTCTCAAAGAACTATGGAAAGAAGACTCGCTACGACGGACGAGACTAGGAGCACAATCATTTAAACCGCCAAGATCAACGCAGCGCAATACAGAAGGAACTACTTGGTACCGTGAGCGTGAATTTCTCGAGCGGTTGAACAATACTATTGCCGAAGATTCCCGCAATTCATTTCCCAGCACGTTTGATCAATACGACTCGATCCCCACTGCCTTCGAGACAGTAGAGCTGGTCTCTAAGTGGACAAAATTTGAAGAGGTGAGAGAGCCATTATATGAAGGGTCGGAATCTAGCGGCCATGCTGACATTATCAGTGAGGACGACGGAATGGACGAAATAGATGACATACCCCCGCCGCCGGAGCAAATGCTGCCACCCGGTGACGAGACACCGGGATTAGAAAGTCTCGTGTCGCTGAAACGACAAAATTCCAACTCATTTTATACCACATATTCTGCTAAGCGGCACAATTCCACTACCCGGTCGTTTCTCAATGTTTCAAGTTCTTCACGGGCAATCGGCTTATCTTCTCAATCAAAATCTTCCAAAGGATCTGATCAGTATACGCTTGGCACTCTTATTAAACGATTCGAAGTACATGGGAAGGTAATCGGATTCCGTAGCATGCCCCCTTCCAGGAGAGCTGTGAAAGACACGATAGAAAAGTTCGGCCCGCAAGTCATCGATGAAGACCCTTTCTATGGCAATGACGAGGATGTGCCAACTGTTGCTTTGGTTTATGCTGGCACTGAGCGCAGGTTACGAGGTAGCTCTGTCAATTATTTAAAGGATTTTTGGATTCCTCCGCCACCTCGCGAGCCGCAAGGTACGACTGGAGATATTAATAAGACATATGAGTATTTGCCTCGCATCCCTCCTAGGTCAGAAGTACTAGCTACTGCATCTGCTACATCCGCTGTGTCTTGGGCAGACCGAGTGAATATCAGAAATGAAGCAACAAGGTTGAAATCAGTTGGAACGAAGCAAGCACGTCCACAGTATATGCGTGTGCTCGTTGTCGAAGTGCTCGCGATTTCAAATTTAGACAAGCTGCCCGATCCAGAGAGGGATCAAGTGAAATGCGTCTTTTGGCGTGTCCTGAATGACGAAACTTTTATTGATGACCAGAAGATTTCTCCTTGTGGCATAATAGCAATTGGGGATGAAGAGTTTCTGCTCCGCCTGGACAATATTTCTCCTTGGCCCATTGTGAAAAAAAGCAATGAGCGCGAAATGTTTATAACACTGACAAACTTGATGAGGTACTATGACCCTGATATTTTGTCCGGCTATGAGATGCAGAATGGATCGTGGGGGTATCTTATCGATCGAGCCAAGCGGTATGATATTGATCTTCTTGGTCGACTGTCACGGCTAATTGTCCCCGAGACTAGTGGGCGTCAAGGTGATCAGTGGGGTTTGAGGCACACAACAGATATCAGTGTTCCTGGCCGACACATGCTCAACATTTGGCGCGTCGTTCGGAGTGAAATGAGCTTGACGCAGTACACTCTGGAAAATGTAGTTTATCACAGTTTCAAAGAGCGTATTCCACATTATGATCATACAGTGCTGACTAAATGGCTTAAAGAAAGTGCATCGCATTTGAGTTCGCTCGTCGAGTACTTCACGTCACGCGTCAATTATGAGCTTCGAATAATTGAGAAGCAAGAGCTTGTTGGCAAGTACAGCGAGCAGGCGCGAGTAATTGGTATCGATTACAAGTCTGTACTTAACCGTGGTTCGCAGTATCAAGTTGAGTCTTTCTTATCGCGGTTAGTCAGAAGCGAGAACTTCATCATGGTGTCACCGAGTAAGAAACAGGTGGGCGAGCAGAACGCGCTCGAAGTCATACCGCTGGTTATGGAGCCTGAATCGAGATTTTATACTTCACCAGTACTTGTACTGGATTTCCAATCGTTGTACCCTTCGATCGTCGTTGCATACAATTACTGCTATTCGACATTGTTAGGAAGAGTAGTTCCGTGGAGAGGTAGAAACAAGACCGGATTCACAGATCTCGACTTGCCGCCCGGATTGCTCAACCATTTGAAAGATGATGTGAGGATTGCGCCGAATGGGATGGTCTATGTGAAAGAATCTCGCAGGAAGAGTCTACTAGCTACAATGTTGACCGAGTTGCTAGAAACAAGAGTCATGATCAAACAAGGCATGAAGGATTTTCATCAGGACGATCCTGCATTCCAGAAATCGATGAACAATAGACAGCTAGCACTTAAGCTCATTGCGAATGTCACATATGGCTATACTTCAGCGTCCTATTCTGGACGTATGCCGTGCTCGGAGATTGCGGACTCGATCGTCCTGTCAGGCCGAGAGACTCTTGAGAGAGCTATATCGACAATCCAAACTAACGAGAAATGGGGTGCTGATGTGGTGTACGGAGATACGGACAGTATTTTTGTGCATCTGGCCGGCCGTACCCGTGAAGAAGCATTTCGCATTGGAGAAGATATCGCGGCCACAATCACGAAACAAAATCCTAGCCCCGTGAAATTGAAGTTCGAAAAAGTCTATCATCCGTGTATCTTGCAAACGAAGAAGCGGTACGTCGGGTACATGTACGAATCGCTCAGTCAAAAACACCCAGTATTCGATGCTAAAGGCACAGAAACGGTGCGCAGAGATGGTACGCCCATTGAGCAGAAGCTCGAAGAGAATGCATTGAGACTTATTTTTGAAACCAAAGATCTTTCAAAGGTGAAATCTTACCTGGTGAGTGAATGGAGCAAGATCATCTCCGGCGACGTTACCATTAAAGACTTTTGTTTCGCTAAAGAGGTCAAGCTTGGCACTTATGTCTCCACAGGCAACTCTCTACCACCTGGTGCGATGATAAGTGCCAAAAAAACAGCACAGGATAAGCGCGCCGAACCACAGTACCGCGAACGGGTGCCGTACGTAGTTGTAGCAGGACCGCCTAACTCACGGCTCATAGAGCGGTGCGTGCCGCCAGAAGAGCTCGTGCGGAACCCTTCGCTGCATTTGGACGCCAGGTACTACATAACGAAAAACCTGATCCCGCCACTGGAGCGGTTCTTCAACATGATGGGCGCCAACGTCCGTGCATGGTATGACGACATGCCCAAGCCGACAATGAACACGGCTGGGTCGGGGTTGTCGTCGCTAGTACGTAGTGCCAGCTGCATTATGTGTGGCGAACGATCCAGTGCTGAGAACGACGGGATCTGCCGAGAGTGCAGGAAGAACCCCGGTGCATTGTATACGTTACTGATGAGGCGACGCAAGTTGGAGCAGACAATGCGTGACCAGGAAATCGTTTGCAGAGCATGCTCAAACCTCGCTATGGGCGACAAAGTGGAATGCACCTCGGGCGACTGTCAATTGTTTTACTCTAGGGTGCGTTCGGGAGCGTTGCTGGACCAATTACTGACTGTGGAATGGTGAATATGGTGTGGGTCTATGCTTAAATGTGTAATAAATAGGTGAGTCTATGAATTAGCAATTACAGATTGCAATGCAGTTAAAGGTCCATTAATGGGATGATTGAGGGCCGACCATGTGCGCACTGGAACGGGATCCTGCATACGGCAAGGTCACTGATAAGTTTCGTGCATTGGTCGTGCGTTAGCGAGTCGCCAAACATGATAGCACCGCGGCATGCAGCACTGTTGGCAATGTCGAGCAGTTTCGGTGGGCAGTTGCGCACTGCTATATGCCAGTGGGGCGAAAGGACTCGAGACGAAATGTGCTTCGATTCAATGAGATGAACAAACTCCGATACCAAAGCCTGGGCATATTCCTTGTCTTGACTGATCTTGCCGATTGAAATCTGAGGCACGTGGGTCAAAAACCGCCGATTCTCATCGAAAAGCAATCCCCATTGTCTGAAAGGTCGCACACATTCTCCAGGGAACGATGTTATAGAGATTGGAACTCGCAGCAGCCGCGGAGACGGTTCGTAGCATAAATTTTCCAATATTCGTTCCACTCGAATGCGCTCGTCAGCAGCATGCTGATCCATTAATGCTAGGACTGCGCCGTTATTGTTTGTAGGTATACGTATCATAATGAACGCATTGCGTATCTGGTTGATGACGCGGCACCTAGGATCGCAAAGTGCGCCGCGGTCTACTCTTTTGTCGATGTGTATGTTTCCTTTGTATCCTGAAGTGAAGAACCTAGAGATATCGACTTCTTTAACAGAAGGGGTTTCGGCCTGTTTACAGCATATATCAGCGCGGTGAGATTTCTTCGTCACCTTAAAGTCCAATCTACTTTGGACCTCTCGCGAAGATTCATTGCTAGAACGAACTTTTGTGTTGACTGCCATCTGATCTTCGATACGCTTCCTCTTTTTCGATGCATCTTCAGGATTCGAATGTCTACCGATATCCTCAAATGCCTTTAATGCAACTCTCATAGCATCTTGTAAAGTTCCGGCAGGGTTTGACAATGTCTTTTGCGGATTATCTAAAAGCAAACTACCATTTAATCGACACTTCGCAATGACAACAAAGCTCTTCCACTGTAAGGCTTTTGTTTTCGCTTCACCATACGGTCTCAGAGCCCGCAAATATGGTTTCGCATTGGTATAGAACCTTGGATCATCCACCAACCGATTGTTCACAATAAAAAGTTGAATAGAGTTCTTTTGCGAAAAGTTCGAAACGATTCCCTTGAGCTCAAAGTTTTCACCGCCCTCACTGAAATGGTTCCAACTACCGTGCCCGTTGGCTGCAAATCCCATAACGTGGAGTGTAGCTGCTGCACGGTGCATCAGGTCCTCGCCCTCTTTATGATTCGTTGTAGTAAAACACTCAATGCCCTTCTCATACAATGTAACTTTTACTTCACTTGCAATAAGAATGGGAGCGAGAGCACGTTTTACTTTGGCAATGTCCAGCTTTGTAGATCTTCTCCTAACGGGCATATTTGCATACAAATTGGCGACAGATACGGTGGTGCCCGAGTTTGGCAGATCATCGCATGGCTCAAAAGATTCCACCCGACGTCCGTTGTAAACTCTTAATACACTCCCCCTTGAGAAGTCCTTGTGTTTGCTCTTGATCGTGAGAAGCGACATGTTTGCTATGCTGGCCAGTGCCTCTCCCCGAAACCCATAAGTCTTGATCTGATCTAACTCCCCCAAATCCGAGATCTTCGATGTATCTAGTGCAGTCAGCAAATCAATCACGTTTACATTCTCGCTTACGATGCAAATATGCCACCTTGTTTAAATCGTTTGGATCAATTCCATCGCCGTTGTCTTTGACCGTGAAAGTTAACTCGGTGAGATCAACTTCAACGTCAACAATGGTAGCGCCTGCATCAATACCATTCTGAACAGCTTCTGAAACACAATCTTCGAATGACAGAATGTTTGCCTGAGAACGAAGGAGCTTGGCTGTTTGTGTGTTGAGGCTCTTTATGCTCATACATGTGGTGGTATTGTTGATGTTATCGAACCAGCCGATAAGCGCCGCTCCCGCCCAAGTCGAGTGCCAAACGTACGGCTGAGATTTGCAAGTGCGCGCGCGACATGGGAATGCAGCAGTCACATCCCAATCAGTGCTCCAAAGCCCTAGCGTACTCAGAAATTCACGCGAAAAGTTCGTGCGCGGCGACAGACGCTAAGCGCGACTCTCCCAAAAGTATCAAACAATTTCGTTTCCTCTCTTTTCGGTGTGCAACTAACGACAGTCAACGATGCCATGTATGTATCGACACCTCAATCCTTAACTTTAGATTCAATCCGACTGAGTGGGATATGATATCGATACATTTTCGACCATCTTTGAAAACTCCCGTCGTTTGAGGATCTAAATGAATGGATTCTTTAAATCGGATATACTAACTTATCAAACCAGCTGCTCCACGAAACCACTCCAAGACCTACTCGGTCCCAAAGCGAGTCTACGATACTCCACGATTGGATGCTGAATTGAAGCTTGCCGGTGAATACGGTCTCAAGAACAAGCGAGAGATCTACCGAATTGCCTTCCAGCTTTCCAAGATTCGACGAGCCGCCCGAGACTTGTTGACTCGAGATGAGAAGGACCCAAAGCGACTTTTCGAAGGTAACGCCTTGATTCGACGATTGGTTCGTGTCGGTGTTTTGGACGAGGACAAGATGAAGCTCGATTACGTCCTTGCTCTTCGAATCGAGGACTTCTTGGAGCGACGACTCCAGACCCAGGTTTTCAAGCTCGGTCTTGCCAAGTCTATCCACCACGCACGAGTTCTTATCTCTCAGCGACACATTCGAGTTGGTAAGCAGATTGTCAACGTTCCATCATTCATTGTGCGATTGGAGTCCCAGAAGCACATTGATTTCGCCTTGACCTCTCCATACGGTGGTGGCCGACCAGGTCGAGTAAAGAGAAAGCGATCTCAGAAGTCCGAGGAGGGCGCTGAGGAGGAGGACGAGGAGTAAACGCATTCTCATCTATATCAACCTTACACTCTTGATGACCTTTTTCTGCTCTATAATTTTTATCTCCCAAAAAGTTTTATTAATCTTATATGGTGATGTCTTGTAACATATGGATTTGACGTTTTTACAAAAAAAAGCCTTAAATATTGTGATTCATGCAAATGATTAAATGTAGCACGTACTAGTACTATAGTCTAGCAACGTCTATGCTTTTGTTAGTGTGCTCTTCCTTGTCGCAGCGGGAACATTGACAGGCGAAGTACCATTGCTTGGAGAGTTGCTGCCGACGCTCTTCGAAAACAAGATGGTTCACCATGCCATATGAAATACAGAGCTGTTCATTCGGCGGAATATCTCTTGTTGCAGTGAAAACCATAGACCTTCCTATGCGATCTTTACGGATGTTAGGATCACATGAGTGGTTGAAAAACGAAGCCTCTGAATATAGTGATGATCCAAGGCACTCGCTCTCTAAGAACAGCGGAAGCTGCCATATTCCAAAGGCATTGCCTGCCTCTTTTCCAACGACTTCCCTTACGAATTTGGGTGTTGTGATTTTCGCAAGATATTTGGGTAAACAAGACTGTAGAAAATGGTATACTTCAATGTGTGCCTGTAGCAAAAATGGAAACGCATGGAGCTGTTGCGACTCGTTAGATTGTAGCAAGTCGAACTCTTGGCATTCGTAATCTGACTGAGCTTTGATATATTTATCCTCTGAAGATAATGCACGGTATTTTTTGACCAGAGCGACAACTGTAAGCCGGGCTGTATCATACTGATCGGGCTCTAGTGCCATGGTTGACTTTGCTCTTTGGGCACATGAGTTCAATGCTTCGGACCAACGTTCCTCAGCCAAAACAGAGATTTGGCTGTCTATATCGGCAGCGTCTGCATCTTCCTGCTTTTTGAATTTTACTGCTTTTTCAATCAAGTCCAGTGTTGTGCTCAGGAGTTTATCTGAATCTTCCTCCTTCGACCAAATTGCTTTACAATTTTCCGAACAGAAATACAGGCCCGCATATACTCGCTGACGATCCTTCTTTGAGGATGTTGAAGGATGCTCTAGTTTCGTCTTGAACGATTGGCCGTTCTTATAAGTAAAGCAGTTCGCACAAACCTCCTTTTTGAATTGTCGATACACCACTGATGTGAACGGTGTTTTTACTGTCAAAATCACTGTGCCCTCAGCGATGGTCGCAGTACTAAAGTAGCCGCGACCGGCATCAAGTGCAGTCCGGCGCTCGAACAGTCCGCTTGTTACGTGTTCCGCTGTCATTTTGACGACGGCAACTCACGATGTCAAAAAGATCAAAAATCGGAGTCTTACGATTTCAAAAAAAAAAAATTCACCTAACGAAATTGTCTCTTGTTCTGTATTAGGCAATGCCTCGGCAAACTTGGAACAGCCGTTCGTGTTATGTCAGCATAAACCATTACGCTGACTAATTGGTACGGCTGCCAAGGGTACGATCGGTGGTAAACATTGACCTTTGTCTAAAACTCCTGATTCTGTTAAGAAATTTAATTCTGGTCTGTAATGGTTCACAAGTCGCAAAGCAAGACTTGGAATGGAGGTGTATCAGGTAATCCAAGCACACTTACAGAGGCATGGTCACTAGAGCGGTCCGGTTGGAGTCTCAGACACATGCAAGCGGTCGAGCACAGGCATGCGCGTACCTGGCACGTTTCGTCCGACTGTCAAATCAAATCGCGTCCATTTGCAACGCCATCATACCCAATTTACGACCGCTTGTAAATTGCCGGTCGACGCCGTCGGTGTTTGTTGAATCGATGTAGAGGATATCTACTTGTACTGAGTGTAATAGTAACTTGTCCTGTTGATTAATATTTTCCCCCTAGTTGATTTTTAGGGGTAAGCTCAGGAGGCAGGCTAAGCTTCACTGAGATACAGGTTCTGTCTCTTGGATAGTTTATCCGATCAGCAAGTGATGAACGAGTAGAGAGGCAGACGTTTTTTGCATCGAAACGGTTCTAGCTGAGAGCCGTACCCCGCATAGTCAGAATCAGGCACAGTTCTAGCCATTCCATATAATACCTCAGTGTATATAGATGTACATTTCAATGGAGAAAATGATATCACTTTGGTAACGGCGGGCTGCTAGAAGCGAAGAGTGAGCTTGATTTCTGATTGTATGAGTTTAATATCTTTTGAGGACTTTGCAGCTTATTTGACTTTAATAAGCCGTTCTCATTGAAACGAAAGTCCACACTGCCCTATTCTTGTATCTAGTTCCAATGACCCCCAAGACCGTTGGAGCCACTCGAGCACGGCACACGACTTGTATCCGGAGCTCTTCTCTCCTGCAGGGCCGATTTTCGATCAGATAATTTCCAACGCACGTTCTTAGTTTATCAAGATGAATTATGAAAAACGTGCCCTCATGGAACTGATCTTCGCCCAGTCTCAATGCGTTCTCTACCCTCGTGGGCCACACACACACACACATCGCATACGTGCGAGCGGCGCCACAAAATGTGTCCGCCGCGCATTAACGTCTCCACGTATGAATCTTTTTCGCGCTCCCCCAAAATCTCCGTCCGAGCCACTTACCAGTTCACAACTGCAGATTTCGAAAATATATATACGATACCTTCTTTCCGGTTTCCAGATCCATTTTTGAAATTTCTGTCTAGTATAAAGGAAGATTTGTAACTTTGTATTTTGCTTTTATTTCTAAACGGCAATACGAAGTATGAAGCTGCAGAACATTGTATTGGCAGTGGCTATTAGCGGTGCCCTAGCAAAGCAAGGGGTGGACGTTAGCAAAGGTACCGATGTTATTCCACCAGACTCTGCTGAAGCAGAGGCTCTGATGCATTCTGATAAAGCGGTCAAGACATCACCAAAAGACAATACATATGCGGAGGCGCTGGAAGGAGGCGATAAATTCAGCAAGTCGGAACCTAAGCTTGATCACCAGAAGCTTGATATTCCCGATACTGATCAAAAGGAAAAAGATGGTAAAGACGAAGCTGTTGTCAAGTCTGACGACCATGCTGTCGTACTCAACGATTATGACCCTAACAATATTGGAGCTTCAACAGAGAAGGACCCTCGACCAGATGCTACAAAGCCAGGAAAGGCCGATGAGACCAGCTCAGTTAATGAATCGGTATCGTCAGAGAAATCATCGTCTGGCACATCGTCGTCGTCTTCTTCCACAGATAAATCAGGTAATGCTAAGGCCGGAGGCTTCCACTCGTTCACTATGGCCGCTAGCATGATCTTGTTTTCTGAAATTGGTGACAAGACGTTCTTGATTGCTGCTCTAATGGCTATGAAACATGCTAGATTGACTGTGTTTACGTCAGCTTTCGCATCATTGATTGTGATGTCCATACTCTCTGCATTCTTGGGCCATGCCTTACCAGCATTGCTGCCGAAAAAGATGACTAGTTTACTCGCTGCAGTGTTATTTGTTATCTTTGGTATTAAGCTTATGAGAGAAGGTTTGCAGATGGAACCAGGTACTGGTGTCGAGGAAGAATTGGAGGAAGTTGAGCACGAAATTGCGGAGAAGGAGATGGCAGCTCGAGATGATGATTTGGAGCGGGGCTTGAGTGAAAAGAATGCATCCTTAAAGCGAGCCAGTTCGTCGCCGAGGCTGTCTGGTGATGGTCTGGAGAGTTCCGGTGACGGACTTCTTTACCATGGTCGCCGAACCGGTGCTTCCACATCCACATGGCAGCAATTCACTGAGGGCGTTGGCAACCTTGCTGGACTCGTTCTCTCGCCTATCTGGGTTCAAGTGTTTGTTATGACTTTCCTTGGTGAGTGGGGTGACCGATCTCAAGTCGCCACTATCGCAATGGCTGCTGGCTCGGACTACTGGTTTGTCATTCTTGGCGCTATCGCAGGCCATGCAGTATGTACTGGTACTGCCGTCATTGGTGGTAGATTACTGGCGACCAAGATCTCGATGCGTCACGTCACTATTGCTGGTGCCCTCGCATTCTTGGTATTTGCAGTTATTTATTTCATTGAGGGAGTGTCACTTGAATGGTAAACAATGGAAGTTGGATTTCTCAAAGGGACATAAAAAAATGACGACTATATATATAACAATATTCTGTATTGAAAAGCATAGATTACAACTAATATTTTGAATTCATGGATTTAAAACATGGGTCCTTAGAGATGTATATTTTTCATGCTCTGGAATAGCGAAAATGTGTTAGCAACACGTTTTCCTGAAAAAATAAGTGCTAACTAAGAATCTAGCAGCGCCAAAAAAAAACATTGCGAACTCTGTGGATCGAACACAGGACCTCCAGATTGCAGACTAAAGTGTGACTTCAGTCTGGCGCTCTCCCAACTGAGCTAAGTCCGCAAGTTCGAGTTTCAAAAATTCTAGGGTGGATTCCCGCAGAAATTTCAGCCGCATAAGCTTTCTATGGAAAAAAAATTCTAAATACGAATATCTTATCCGCCGTTATGACGCACGCGCGGCTCAGTCCCTGCATCTGTTCCTGCTTCACAAACACCCTAATCCAGGGCATTATGGCCCAGCGTCTGCAGATCTACGCGCTACCATGGCTTATACGGGCCGGCAATGCGTCCTATGCCGACAAGAGCGGGACACCATGACCCATAACTTCATCGAATGCCCAGTGACCAAACAACTCTGGAAAGATAACTTTACCGAAGAATACTCACTGCCTGTATTTTTCATGTGGAATGTGCCCGAAGAGGTCCAAGAGACCCGGGCCAAGGGACTACGATTAGCCCGATTCATCCTGGCGATTGAAGAATTGACCAAATCTTACCGACGATACTTTCCCCAACTACCTACCAACGAACTCAATATTATGCGAGCTTTTGTCCGCACGATGGTCGATCCAGACACAAGACGAACCGTCTTCCGCTTCTTTCATGAAAGTCACAAGAAGCAGAACGGTATTTTGCTTGAGGACGTGAATCAATAAAATCATGGTGGTTTTTTAGCTCTGGCTTTTCCACCGATCTGAATGCCTAATCTGAATTCAAATCTGACCTTACAAATACTTTATATTATTTCCTATATTTATTAGATCAATATACTGTCTGCATTAAAAAAAAAAAAAAAAAAAAAACGCCGCGTGCGGCTCATTGTCTCACAGTTTTTAATTTTTGCGCATGAGAGAAGAAGGCTAAGGCGGCGGAAATCCGGGGCCTGCTCAGCAATTGGGGCAATCATATTGAAAGTTTTTATATTATTATCATCATGTAGGCTAGTTTACTAGGGAGACGGCGCTGGCATTAGGCTTCAAATAACCGTCTTTAAATAATAATAATAATAGATCATGTTTAGAGTCAAGGAGTACATAAGATACATCAGAAGCCGGACTATGTGGTTTCGTTTAGATTTCATTCGTACTTGCAGGTGAACTTCACAGAAAAGAGCTTATAAATTCGTACTGTTATCCGAAGATCCAGCACAGGGAAAACCACCCATTTTTAGTTGCTTTTCGTACAATCTGTCGGGTGGAAAACCTTACGACCCTCGAAAGGGGCTCTTTACTGAGTGAGTAGGTGCGGTAATTGATTAAGGAACTCGACCACCGCCCAAAGA